>JAHLJT010009436.1:230799468-230856425 GCA_031308135.1 Acheta domesticus
TTTTTATTATATCTGTGTAACGTTCGATCGCTCATTTTCTTTAATGAAAAGTTTCAATAGTACCTGCTTCTTTTACCTTTCCTCGAGCACCACGGCCAATATAAAATATTAAAGGCGCTGAACAAAAAGAAACAGGCCTGGCTCTCGAAGCGCTCTCGCTTCCTTCGCGGCGGCGGCGGGAACTCGTATCCTCTAATGGAGAAAAAGAGCTTCGAGCGCTCGGTCGCCGCCGCTTCGGGAAAAAATCTCGCCGGTCCTTTTATTACAGCGAGGAGGAGGGCGGCAGTGCTAACGCCTTTGCCTTTCCCATCGCTAGACCCAAAATAGTCGTTTTGTTGCTGCATGTTTTCTCTCTCGCCACTATATTTGTTCTTTCTACTCATTCTAGTCTTCCCTCGCATCCATCATCGATTTCATCGTCCTCGCTGTCGAAAGCGCATTCGTTCCTCTACCTTCATTCTCTACCCAGTCTCGTAGAGTTCATTGTTCCTATTGACGTCTTCCATATGTTTATTTTTAATATTTGCCCTTTACATGCTTGTTTTTTTTCTATAGAACTTGTTGATTTATGTTACTTGCGAAATAGTGACGACTTTATGAAGTGTAATAAAGTACCAGAGCTCTAGGAAAACTACTGGTACTAAAATAGCACTTGATTTCTTTCTCATATTTTCACGCAAAACTACGCGAAACATATTCAGATTTTCGAAAAATTGTACGATTATTTCAAAATCACTCTTAAAAAATAAATTTCATTAAGGGGAAACATTTTTGACTTTAATATTTTAGTTGTAGGAAGACTCCAAAATAATTTTGAACTTTCGCAATTTCCGAAAAATCAGTGTTTTTAATGACAAGAGACCTACACGAACGTTCTTAAACGTCCTTCACACTTTACAATTTTACTACAAAATTTAATAAAAAAACGATGGAGCCATTTCTTTGAAAATTTCGAAAATGTCCCCGGGGCTTCATGTAAAGTACTCCCCAAAATTAATGTACCGGTTTCAAATTCCAGAGGCCAGATCGATCGGGAATTTCGATTTTGGAGAAAATCGGCTGAACGGTTTAGCCGCTTGCGTTTTTCAAAGACGGATAGATTTTTTGCCGTCATTCGATTTTTCGGTATCAAGGACCCACTAAACATGGATTCTGGCTACACCATGTGATAGAGGATTTTTTTCTAAATTTACAACTGTATTTACTACTGTATTTCTGTATTTCTTACTAGAGCCCTGTAATAAGAGTTTTTCGGCCGAAAATTCGCCGATTTTTGCTCAGCAGTACATAACTTTCTCTCTACTCCGTAGGGAGAATGTAAAAATAATAAGACATCGAAGTGTCCCTGATTTTGACAAAATGTTATAAATTTTTTATATTTCGAAATTGACTTTTTCTGAAAATTTGACTCCAACAATAGAATACAACTGCAACCTTCTTACTTATTTTATAAAAAATGTATTATATGTGACATAACTTGTGAGTTTCATGCTTCACATGTTAATATTGATTTCTGGTATTGGTAATAAAATGGCCATAACTATTAGTTTCTTTGTTCCTGCTTACGCAGTATAAAGACAGTATTGCTTTTTATTTTAAAAGTTCGTGGCAATTCCAATGTTAGAGTAGTTTTAGAAGAAATACTTTAAGTAATAAACAGAAATTCATTTTTCATGGAAAGAATTTTTTTCATTTTTTGTTAAACTGGAAAATAAATTATCTTTTGCACTTTTCCGTTTTAATATACAAATTTTGAGAAATTAATTTTTTCTTCAGAGAGGAACATATATAATGCATGTAATTTACCTATTTTTTAGCAAAGTTATGTCTACACAATTGAATGGGTATCTTGTTGCGAAAATCACACTGAATTTGTAATGAAACACTCTGTAAAACTTTAGAATTATTTCACAAATCAACGTAAGGACATTGTATGCTTCGGTTTTATCCTATTAGCTCATTATAAATAGTAATTAACATCTCCGTTGTTCAAATAATATTTTCAAAGGTACGTATTTATTCAATAAACAAGTACATGATAAGGTACTCTTAGGAGAGCAAATATTTAGGTTCTATGTTTTCATTAAAAATATCAGGAAAACCATTAAAGCCTTTCCCATTCGCCTCACTACATTACCGCTTCCACTCCAATCGCATACCTCATCACTCGCCTCCTTACTTCCATGGCGCCGCTTGCCATTTCCTTTGGCACTCTCCCAACGCCCGTTGCACGCACCGCCATCCTCATTATCTTAGCGTCTCCGCTGCTTCAGGGCCACTTTCCGGATCGTCTTCGTGCTCGCCCTCAGTCCTACTGCAGTTGCGACCGCTGACGTCCCTGCCGGTCCCTTCCGTCGTTCAGCCGCTCAGTCCCCCACCTCCCTGCAGACACAGTCAACGCTGCCGCCTCCGCCTGTCTACCCGTTCCACCTCTTCCTCGCTTCCCTGTCATCGCTTCCCCACCTCCGCCTCCAATCCGCCTTTGCATCCGCTTCCACCTCCGCCTCCGCGTCCTCCCTCTTCCCCCGTGAGTCCGCCCCTGCCACCACCCTCTCCCTTCCTGTCTCCATCAACTTCGTCTACCCCACCCTCTTTCCCCTTCCTTCTCTCTCCCTCCATTTCGTCGCCTTCTTTCTCCCCAACACCTCCACTTCATTCCCCACTTCCACCGCAGCCCCTTCGCCGTTACTCCCGCTTCCACCTCCACTTCTTCCCTCTTCGTCCGTGAGTCCGTCTGCACCCTCTCCCTCCCTTTCTTCATCATCGTCGTCTATCCCGTCCTTCCCTCTCCCCCACCGCCGTCGTCGCCTCCTTTCCCGAACACCTCCACTTCCTCAACTTCTACTGCAGCCCCACCGCTGTTAGCGCCGTCGACGCCAGCGCCACCGCCGCCCCCTCCGCGTCCGTCACCATCTCCGCTTCCACCTCTATTGCCGCTGCTGCGGCGCCATTGCCGCCGCTGCCGCTGCGGCAATAGCCGCCGAAGTAGCGGGCGTGAGCGTCTGCGATGGGCTCAAATTGAGTTTCACTTCCGGGCGCCCTTCTCGGTCTGCGACACCGCGTGGATGCGGGGATGCTAGTCTTCGGTGACAGCGCCGCTCCTTTTGGACCATCTAGAAGCCAGAGGCAGTACTCCACACCTTCCTACAATCAGTAAATGTGAAGAAAATATATAGTGTTCTTTATTAAATAAATGTTGAAACACATGAGCGTAATTAGACGCTATTTAATTTTATCGAAGGGGCTTTATTTTTCGAAAAATGTGTATTGAATGGGTATAACATTAAACTTCTATACTAATTCCATATCATGGGCTTTTCAAATGCTTCTGGCACAATAGACTTTCCCTTTTCCCGCAATTATCCCAGAAGTATAAGCAACTTACACAGAAACATTTTGACGCTTCTTTCGTCTAACGATTCCGGAGTTTCGGCGAACACCCGAATTCGCAGTGTTCATTCTGCAGTTCCAAAGCCACGATACGCATGCACGCGTCCGCTAAACTTCCGTCAAAGGTAAAGTGTAAATCGGGTTTTCCGGATACTGCATCAGATGTTCAGGGTTGGTTTAGTCAATGAGTAGCTATTTTGTACGAAATATTATTGGCTAGGAAATGTTCAAATTACTCTTATTCGTTGCTCTTACTTTCATACTTTATTACCCGTAGCAATTACATTTATATTAGCTTGTACAGTATTAGGTTATTTCCAATCGTTTGAATCGAGAATGTCTTGGTATAAGATGAAATCATAATGAATTGTCATATGCGTAATGATTATTTCAAGGAAATGTCCAGCACCAGTGTATATAAAAGGAATACACAGGAGTAAGGGTTTAAACCCATGATTTTGATCTCTTGATTGTTACAAAATGGTATTCCTTTCTTGAAAACGTATTTCAAAATTATGTCAGCGGCTACAAACTCTCGGGATGCACAGAGTTTACATGATTTTAGGACGTTTGTGTAGGAAACAGATGCAGACAATAAACGTAAATGGTACAATTATATAATTTTAACTCCATAGAAAATTTCACAATAGAAGACTAAACGCTTGTTGCATACATGTCGTTATTGATGGTTTACGAGTCTGTGTTTTCGTTTGATTGGAACCTAATTTTGTACCACTCAGCCGCACTTGGCACCTTGCACAAAGAGCGTTTGTTCAGTATTTATTGAATTCAGTTTCATGTCCACTGATATATTACGCGTGGAAATTCCGAGAATTGCTAATTATTTTCGTTGTTTATTACCTAATCATGTCAGCGTCGAATTTTCACAAAGCTCGCAAAACGTGTTTAAACTGTAGATTATTAAACGAGTTATTATCCTAATTCATCTGATTGTTTGATGTTAACTTCCACCAAAAAAATCCGTTTTACATTAGAAATATTTGGTCTCGGTTCACTAACTCCAGAGTTCGCCCTGAAACGTAAAATATTTAGAAATATTGTCTACAAACAGCGCCGAGGTTAAACCGCCGTAATTTATTCCATTTAATTACGAACTTCCGGGACAAATTACGTTCACTGCGGAAGCCTTTGTGGCCGCGAACTGGTGGAATGGCGGCGGGAGGCTCGGCCACGCCCCCGGGCGCCCGCCCCGCCGCGCCGCGCCACGCCGCGCCGGCCTCCGAACTGCATTTAATTGTTAAATGCAATTTTCTTATGTAACGTGATTGCGGCCTGGCGCAACCGCCGCCCTCAGCCCCATGGGATTGTCTGCGTGGCGTAGGAATCGCGCGGGTCGGGCACCCAGGTGGCCGCTCGGACTGTGGGCGAGTTGCGGTTCCGGCTTTGGCCGGATTCATGGAGAACCATGGGGCTGTTGACATCCCATTCCAACCCAACTTTTCGTACTTCACATTAGAAAATGAAAAAATAGTTTGGGAGGTGGAAGCGCGATCATTTCACGCTAAACCACTATGTAATTGCTGTCTTTCTTGACATAGAAGTCGAAAGATTAGCGAAACTGTTCTTGTAAAAATGTTAGTGTAAAGAAGAAAATAAGAAGAAACATTATTGTATTTATGAATAATTTCTTAGTCCATAGATTTCTGAAAGTTCCCGTTGGTGAAACAGAACCTACAAAATTTGATTTTGAAAACGGGCATCCTCAAGGCTTAGTTATGAGAGTAATTTGTTTCTGAATAACAATTAAGTTACTAATGTATGTAAACTTCCTCTTAAATTTTTTCTTTTATCTTCGCGGATTATATTACTTTGTATGTAGAAGAAGAATGAATGTCATGCAAGAAGCTCTCAGTTTTATTTACAATTAGGCAAACAAAACTGGTTTTATTTTATGAATAGAAAAATCAGATTTCATAATTCTCTCCAGAAAACAAAAGTTATTGTCAGCAGAGGTCTTTCTTTACATCATCCATTATCATTTAAGGAGGACAAATACATGCAATAATCGTATTTGGCCTGGAATTCGACCAAAACCTACTTGGAAGAATCATACTACTTTGTCTTTTGTGTTGATGCGGAAAATGTTGAAAAAAGTATGTTCTAATTGAGAGGAATTTATAGATCAAGAATATTAGGTTAATAATAATAATAATAAATAATATAAATAAATACAAATAAAATAATATTTGAACTGTTGTTATTAATGGCGATTGTCAGTGAATTATGGCATCTTCCGTTTCTTCTTAAATAGCGTATACTCATACTTGGTATCTGTTTTCGACATCAAAGGTTATTTGATTGTCTTGATTGGGGTCTGACATGTATCCTTGTTACATATAAATGTTGAAATCCTATTTTAAATTTTTGGTCAAAATCAGGAGAAGAAGCATCGCCCACAATTCCAGACATACAATATCTTTTTCTATTAAAATACTTTTCCACAGTGGTGGATCTTTAGAATCAGAGCTGTTCTACTCCTGGTTTGATGTGCTCAGGAAAATTAAATTTTGCCCTGGACCGAGATCAAAGGATAGCATGTGAGGGAGAAGAATCAAAGCCACTTTGAAGTTGAGATCTTCGTGATTATATATCGAAAACAGTGTTCAGTCTTTACCCAACTTACATTTTCACATAACATTTAGTAATTGAGTCTACAATAGCGATTGAGTTTGCTTGATATTTAGATTGGCTCTGAAGTAATGTTGGATGTGTGTGTTCACATTGTTGCCAACTATAAAAATTGAATTCGAATCAAAGTGCATACAATATTTCGCATTTTGGTGTTTCATTCTTAGAATGATTAACGAGTCAATTCAATACAATGACATTTAATAATGCTTCTTAATCATGCATCACGTACACAAAAGTAATGTATAATGAACTTGAGACCTTTTTTGTATTTGTTAAAACATACTTTCAATAATAAATGGTATTTTGTAAAAAATATTTTTGTAAGTATCCTTGAACAGATACATATTTATTCATTATAATTAATAACAATTTTGTACGAACAACTAATTCAAATTGATCGCACGATAGCGGCGAATAAATCTGATATTGTTATCCGGGGTTTTGGGGAAGAAACGTGTCTTCTTGTAAATGGTGCTGTGCCGTGCGACCAAAATGTCGTAACCACGGAACCAGAGAAGCGTCGTTACAAGATACAAGAGTGGGGAAATCGAGATCAGCCGAATGTGGGGCGTAAAAGCCCTGGACGTCCTAATAGTTATAGACGCTTTGGGATTGGTTTCGCAAAATTTGGTAAGAAACTAGCTAAACTCACAGGTCATTCAAAAGACTGGGAAGTACAAGACATTGCCTTATTAGAAACAGTCCATATTTTGCGCAAAGTATTGTAGAGGCATCGACAGCCCGTAGATCTGCTCCTTAGGAAGCCGGTTGCAACCTGGAGTTGAATTTACAACCAAACGAATCATAACATCTTTAGTCGCGAATTAAAGGAATGATAATGATAATAATAATAATAATATTAATAATAATAAGACCACAAAAAATGTTAAAGAAATCGTGGAGAGACAAACCACTCCACGGATAATACGTAAAAAGAATGGACAAGGTGTAGATCAATAAAGATCAATCATTTATGTGGCTTAAAAGGGGAAGAATGAAGCCAGAATCGGAAGCACTTGGAATAGCTGCCCAAATTCAGGCCTTGAGAACACGCATTATGATAAAGCGGTTCTCAAAATTTCCCAAGATGATAAATGCCGCATTTGTCAAGGAACACGTAGAAACCATTGATCATATTGTCTCAACTTGTCTAATCTTAGCAAAGACCGAATACCTAAAAAGATATGACAGGGTGTGTAGCTACCTTCACTAGCAGATCTATACCGGCCTCGAGGTTCCAAACACATGCCCCAAGTGGTACGAACACTCACCAAAACCGGTGACGTCTGTTGGATTGTGTACGATATTGTACGACCAACAAATTCAAACTGATCGCACGATAGCGGCAAACAAACCGGATATAGTTATCCGGGATTTGGCGAAAAATCGTGTTTACTTATCGATATTGCTGTACCTTGCGATCAAAACGACGCGTCGTAACCAAGGAGGCAGAGAAACGTCTTAAATACAAGAGTTTGGAAATCGAGATCAGCCGAATGTGGGGCGTAAAAGCACAGGTCGTACCGATAGTTATCGGAGCTCTTGAATTTGTTCCGCAAAATTTGAGTAAGAACTTGTCTAAACTCCCTGGTAATTCAAAAGACTGGGAAGTGTAAGAAATTGCCTTATTTGGAACAGCCCACATTTTGCGCAAAGTATTGTAGAGGCACTGACAGTCACCGAATCTGCTCCTTAGGTAGCTGGTTGCAACCTGGAGTAGATTTTATATTCAGCCGACTCATAACATTTTTAGTCGTGATTTAGAGGAATAATAATAGTAATCATGATAATAATAATAATTTTTCCTAGTAAGGTTTCTATGTAACTTCTCTGCGGGTACACAGTTTTCACAAGATTCCTTGAATTTCATCAATATTACTACAATTAGTAGGATTGGATATGCAGGTTGTTGAAGAAAATAATTAGAAATACTGAAACTTTTGTTAACGTGGGAATAATGAAACCTTTTCTGATGTCGAGTCTAAAGGCAAATTATAAATCAGACGTAGGAGAGTGTTATGTAACAGAGTATCGGAAATGAGTTCGATTCTCCTCAAATTCCATCACATTCTATTCACAAGCCACTACCTTTTGGGTAGGGTATAAAGGAACCTCTGTGCATTCGAAACTGATCCAGCAACAAGAGCGAACACGTTGCTCTTCGCTTCTCCACCGGCCCAGCGCTCATAGTGGTGTCAGGCTTCGCGTTGTCGCACCCCATTCCCGCCTACACGCACATGCTTCTTTTTCCGGTCTCGCCGCTTCCGGCAACGTCGCCACGCCTCTCACACTCTTAGGTTTCCCCCGCCGCGGCGAGGCCATTCTGCCGCGCCGATCCTCAGTGCCGCTGCCTCACCTCGCGGCCGCCGCCGCGCCGCCTTGTTCGCCCGCCTGTTGTCCCGGGCCACCCGTTGTCTTGCCTGTCGGCAAACCTATCGCATTGCCGCCGCCGCCACCACTCCCTCCGCCCCTCTCCCCCCCCGCTTTTGCCCATGTCGCCGCCTCCGTAATGCCGCCGTACCACCGCCACCCTTCTCGTCATCGCCACCACCCCTGCAGTCCCCACAACCCCCTTACACCGTTCTATTCCATCCCCGCCACCTCCACTGCTCCATTGCCCTCTCCCACCTCCTCCTGCACGGATCCCTTTCATCCCCGCCTCCCCGACTGCCCCATCTCCCTCTCCCACCCCATCCCTCAGCGTCTTCCATCTCCACCACTCTCACTGCCCCATCGCCCTCTCCCACCGCTTTACCTTCCGTTTCTTTCCATCCCCACCACTCTCATTGCCTCCATCGCTTTCTCCCAGTGCCGCCCTCCCGTTTTCCTGCCATCCACGTCTCTCCCAGTGCCCCACTCCCTCTCCCACCGTCACCCCGACTAATCCTCCATGTCTACCGCCCTTGCAGTTCCTCTGTCCCTTCTGCCCCTACGCGACCTCACGTTTCCATCCCCCCACTGCCCTCCTCTGTCACCCATAATCCAGCCGCTCTTCCTTTCTATGCACTCCGACGTCCCGTGTCGTCTGTGCCCCGACCACCCCTCCACCGCCGCCAGCGCTCTCCGGCGGCGCGTCGCGGCGCGGCGGTCGCGCCTAAAGTGTATTGTCTCCAGGGCGCGGCCTCCCGCAGCGGCGGCCGCCTCCCCACGCGCGCGCTGAAAAAGACGTCATCCGCGGCCCCTGGAACGATATTGACTTGCTATCAGGCGCCGCCCCCTCCGCGCTTCGGCGTCCTCCCGCGAGCGCTGCCGTCGCGCCCTCCGGCGCCCGCGCTCGCGCTTCCGCCTCCGCCCTCTCGCGGCTGCGTGGGCCGCGTCCCCGACTATTTGCGTTAACACCTTCGCAGCTTCCGCTTCCTTTCCGCGACACCTGTTCCGCTTCCACACATCTCGATCTCTTCCCCTGTTGCTGCTAATGCTTCGGGTAATATGGCTTCTCATCAGTCTTGCTATTACGAATAACTTCTTTCAAATCCTCTTGTTTTACCGCAATAATCAAATGTTAGTGTATTTCCCTCTTTATGCATTATTTATAGTCATCTTCGTTTTTTACATTTCGTTATTATTCTTTTCTTTGGCTTTCACGATAAAATAACCATCGGTTTCGTGTTTTCCTGTTTTCACATTGGCTGCGTTGTTCATTATGACAGAATTTAATCAAAATAGAAATAACAATGATAAAAAAGGATTCCAACGACGCATGTGAGATATTCGTTCAATTTTCTTTTCCCATTACATCCCATCCCTTTTAACAAATCACTTCTTTTACCAGTGCAATTTGATTTACATTTTTGGTCGCTTGACCGTGTAGTGAGTCCTCTTTCATCACATAGCTCCATTGATTTACACCATGTGTTCATAACGGGATATGCTGTGCTATACTTCCAACCCCTTTTGCAACTCCAGCCATCATTTGTGCACCCTTTGCAGCCTTCGTTATTACCTCTTAAGCTACCACCGCTCGCCATCGGTGCCATTCCGCCTCCCTTTTCATTGTTTCCGGGAATCCTCTTGAGCGTCTGCTTTTCACGTCCTTCATTAGTTGACTGCTGCCTCAATTGCCCATATCGCTATCGTCAGTCACCTCGGCAACATCCGCAATCCAAACCCTACCTCCATCTCGTGCGCATCTCAACTACCGTCTCTCTCTAATAACGTGTGCGAAGCACCTGCGTCGCCATTGCGCGGCGCGCCGCCACCCAGCCCTTGCATCTCGCAGCCACTTTGCGTTCACAACCACCCCGCTCCATTCCGCTCCACCCCACCCCTCTACCAACCGCTCCGCATTGCTCTTTCCTGCTCACACCCGCCCCACCCTTTTCCATTCCATCCCGGTCTTCTTCACCCCGCTCCGCGCCGACACGCCCCACCTCGCTCCACCCTGCGTCGCTCCACCCCTCTCCGTCTCGCCCTGCCCCTCTCCGCCCCACCCAGCCCGGCTCCTCACCGCTCTGCCTCGCTCCGCCCCGCTCCACCCTATTCCGCCCCGCTCCCCCGTCCGCCCCGACACGCCTCTCCCCTCTCCATCCCACCCCACTCCGCCGCACGTCACTACACCCCGCTCCGCCCCGCCCCTCTCCGCCCCACCCAGCCCGGCTCCTCCGCGCTCTGCCTCGCTCCGCCCCGCTCCACCCTATTCCGCCCCGCTCCCCCGTCCGCCCCGACACGCCTCTCCCCTCTCCATCCCACCCCACTCCGCCGCACGTCACTACACCCCGCTCCGCCCCGCCCCCCTCCGCCCCACCCAGCCCGGCTCCTCCCCGCTCTGCCTCACTCCGCCCCGCTCCCCGTCTGGCCCGGCGGAGCACCCTCACACGCCCCGTCCTTCTCCATCTCGCCCCGCTCCGCCGTACGTCGCTCCTCCCCGCCCGGCCAGGTCCTCCCCTCTCCGCTCCGCTCCGCCCCGCTCCGCCCCGCTCCTCCCTCTCCGCTCCGCTCCGCCCCGCTCCGCCCCGCTCCGCCCCGCTCCGCCCCGCTCCGCCCCGCTCCGCCCCGCTCCGCCCCGCTCCGCCCCGCTCCGTCCCGCTCCGCCCCGCTCCGCCCCGCTCCGCCCCGCTTCGCCCCGCACCGCCCCGCTCCGCCCCGCTCCGCCCCGCTCCGCCCCGCTCCGTCCCGCTCCGCTCCGCCCCGCTCGACCTCTCTCGGCCCCGCTCCGCAATGGTCGCGACCGTCTCGCCTCCCCCCGACCTGCGCACCCACACCGCCGCGCCCCTCCCCGCGCAGGGTATATGATTGTTCCTGTCCTGCCCTGCTTTACGCTTCCCCGCCCCGCCTCTCTTCATCGCCCCGCTCCGCTGTGCTCCGCACCGCCTGCGCAGACCCGCGCCGAGCGGCTCCGATAGCGTTGAGCGGGCGTGGGCATGTCAGCCCCATCTTCCTGCCGCCGGAAGTTGAAGAGCGGCACTGTGGCTGCCGGCGGCAGCTTTTCTCTCTCCCTCTCCTTCTCGCGCCCTCTCTCTTGCAACTGTCTCCGCCGTGCTGCACTTCCGACTAGCTTGTTTCAAGAGAAGAGAGACTATCAGAGAACATCGCTCCTCTCCGGCGTCTCGTCCTGTTCTTTTGGGTATCTACCCTTGACGTTAATGTTCTCTTCTCTGACGAGTAAAGAGTAGCCGTGTATTAATTGAAATACATGAATAGGATGTAGATGGTCTGTCTAAATTTACCGAGAATGACTACGTTTTTGTACATTATCATTAGTTGAGCGTTATGTGTTTGCGAATAAAATTCAAAATATCAATTTCAAAATATTCTTTTTTATTCACTACTTAGATGTATAGGCATGAAAATTGCATATGAAATAGGAATCAGGGAAAATATATTTAAACTAGGGCTACTACAATGAGATGTACTTTCATTAAAAGCTGTTACGTAACCCATCTCAGCCATCACTTGTAAATTTATTACCAATCGTAGCGCGTTAAGCGTGAAAATTGATTTCGTTTAAAGATAATACATCAACACATTTATCCACGTTTTTCGTGGCCCTGTCAATAATAGTTGTTTTTCTGTAGAAAAATCGCCGCATTTCTGCGCACGATTACAATACTTTCTCTTCTTACAAAGTAAGCCTATAAAATGAAAAAGTTAAAAGATATTTAAATAATACAGTACTGACTGATTAATTTTTGTAGGAAAATTAACATCTTCGGTAAATTAGGAAGCATTTGGATTTTAAATGTCTTGTAATTTTAATGTCTTGTACTCTAAACAAAACCAATTATTTACATATGTGGAAATGTGTATTTGTATTTCATATTTTTTAAACCGGGAGTTGTTCAAATGAAGTTTTTATTGGGAACTGTATTTCTAATTTACCTGGCTTTTATGTGAAGTATCATGACGTTTGACATAAACCATTAAATTGTATACGTTCACTTGGTGTCATAGCCATATCAGTTTCACTTTTATGATTGTTCATTTAATGGAACATTCATTTTCACTTTCTATTTGGAGAAAGGGCTTTCAGATTTCCATATGTACTTAAGCTATTGTAAATGGATATGCTATTGTAATTGGGTTTCTTTTCGTGCACCTGGTGAACCAGAGGGCAAGGTTATAAATGTCCCCCGTAAATTGATTTTATCCGAGAAATGAAATGAGACATTTCCTGGACATTTTAGGCGACATTTATCGATGTAGGGGATCAAGTCATTAGGGGCAACAAGAGAGATGTTAATCTCTGTTGGCACGCAGACCTTTACATCAGACTTGCTTGGTGCATTTGAAACGTAGCTTCGTTTTAGAAAATGGTTTTATTTTGTTCGTGACTTTTATTTGCGATGTAATTGTTCCATTGTTGTTTCTGTCAATTTATTACAGATTTTCGAAGGGAAGCCACTCTTTTAATTTACCCATTTCATAACGTATTTGTCTGTGTTTATTATTTTTTGTTTTGTGTATTTATGAAAATATTTTACACTTTACACTACACTTCATTATACTATATAAATATAATTTTATGGAATATCACAATTAGGTAGGAGCTCATTATGTAGATTGTAGATTATTGTGTATACCCAAAGATCGTTAAAATAGCATATAAAACTTATAACATATAAAACTTATTATATGTTTTACTGTACAGAAAGAACAGTACTTTTGATTAGACTTTGACACATGAAGACATACTTGGATACACACATTTTAATCCAAATTGATTGGCACGCTCACCCATAAAGCAATGATATTGGTTGTTGGGAGTGAGAATAAATGGCAGTAAAATATACCTTTCCAATAACTAGTTTTAAAAAAATGTAAAAGTCTTATAACCACAAGTTTCTCAAGAACAGTTCAGAAGACTTCTCATTTATTCGTTATTTTGTATACATTAGATTTATTTAGGTTGAGTCCTTAGTTGTGAATTCACTATACAATACGGAAGACATATATCTAAGTATATTCTCTGCTTCGATCGAAAATGCTTGCCTATTCCTGTCACGAAAGGCATCAAAACTCCGAACGGCGATGGAAAAAATATTATCTGAAGTTCGCAGACCGTGTCACTTCCTCGGCTGGTGCCTTGCAGATATCGGAATCGTCGGGTCGCGTGCCCGCCATCAATTCATCATGTGCCACAACCGCAGCCTCATTTTGAACGGAAACTGCTCGCTCTCTCTGCGCACCTTCCTCCCTTCCGGCACTTTTCGGAGAGCGCCGCGTCCAGGCACTGCTTGCCTCCCCTCATATCAGTGTCTGACTTTGTATGTTACGGCCGTGGAAGTAGATGTAACAGAGCTCTGGATTGCAGGAAGGGCAAAGAGAAAAAAATGTGTAGACTCAAAATTTGTCTGTACGTCGATGTAAAATAAAGGATGTATACGAAATAAAATATATTTTGTGAATACTTCGTAGTGTGGAAATGAAATGAAAGTTTCTTTAAGTCTACAGTGCTTGTTATTTAAGTAGTTTTAATATCAGTTTGTTTTTTACTGAAAAAATGGGTAACAATATCAAAATATATTGTGAATTGTGTTTTTATTTTTAACTTATATTACTTATTTAAATTTCTTGAGAATCGTGAAAGAAAAAGTTTATCTTTTTTTTGTTTGGGGATCTTTTCAATAAAGATTCTTTCTTTTTGTTGCATAATGTGGACACATGGCTTATCACTTAGCCATGAAGTACGTGCACAATAAACCTACTTTTGTGGAAGATCTCTTTGTAGAAGAGGAGTTTGTAGTGGGAAAGCCTAATGCGTGTCTAGAGAGTTTAGTGCGCTGCAACCTGTACGCAGATGGTAGTTACGTGTTGCCCTATTTATTTGCTGCATTATCCTCCCGGGGAGAATGCGGAAATAACGATTAATAAAACAACGTAAAATTATGTACAGCATTACTGTGGAGTTTGCAGGAAGAGTTTTAACTTGGAATGGAGGGAGGATGTTGATAGCCAATTATATTAGAGAAACAAGTGAAACTACTGAGGGAAGAAATTAAGAGGGGTGTCCTAGGAAACGTGTAAACTGTGTAATGGAGAAAATAGGGGACCAACAGGAGGGAGAAGTGCAGTTTCTCGCTTGGCTTCTCCCCCTTGTGAGGGGAAGAAAAAAGGCTGATGGCTGCAAAGTGAAAGGAATCCTGGACTTGAACCCCGATGCAAAGTTGCTGGTTCTGAAAAGGCGGTGGAAGTTGTTGGGGGGCGTTGAGAGAAGAGGAATTTTTACCGAACGTGAGCTAATGATATGCAAAGAACTGTTCAGAGAAAAGAATACAGATCAATTTATTTGTGAACAAATATGAAACCATGAAGGAAAGACTGTATAATAATATCTTCATATTACTAATATATTTCCTCTTTAAAGAAACTAAAGGGTTTTAAGTGAGAGGAGGAATGAAACAGAGATTAAAGTCAGCCACATTGGCAAAGAGTAAATAGCGGTTAATAAAAAGTTTCAAGAAACAAAAAATATAATTTATAACTATGTATAACCAATAACTGTGTAAAAATTATATCTGATGATTTCTGGAAAGATATGGATAATAATATGATAATAACTTGAAATGCCGAGTTAAACAGAATAAAAGTTCTCAATAAGTACACTATTCAATAAGTACAAAGGTTTGGAGACAACAAGGAGCTTGCATATAAAAGACAGTTTATTATGACAAAGAATGAGTAGATCATAAGTGATGTATAGCAATGAAAGCTTTTAAGAGAGGACTGAATTATGGCACACTGTATTAATTGGAGTTAGGTAGAAATCGGAAGAATCTTGGAGAAAAGTGGGAGGAATTCTTGTATAAATGAAAGATTCGTGAAATGAGGAAAGATTTTGCAAGTTACACGAAAATATACCTCTAACCGTCTAGATTCTTGGGCGAGTCCATATCGTAAAAAGCTGGTTTAAGACAAAATACGTTGTCAAAAAAGAAGGATTTTTCATTTGAAATCAGAGTAAAAAGAAACACACAGCATTTTTATATCACAAAATAATGATTGAATTATGTTTAGTTGGAAAAGAACTAGCTGAACTCTTGTAATTTAATCACACAAAAGAAACATTTATAGAAAACAAAATAGTTACAACAAAAGGTACGCAATCGAAAATCTTAAAATTTTGTTTAATTTTGTTTAGAACTTATTTTTTCCGAGACTAACTAAACGAAAAAGATTTTCAAATTCTGGAATAATACAATCTCTAGTCACTGTAAACGCAGGCTTAATCATATTTCCGAAAATGTAATTGAAATGTTTAATGTTTACTAATGTTTGTACGCCATGTGTTTTGTAGTGGTCTGCAGTAGGAAATCCTATTATCCACCTTAATTTCAAAAAATAATGCAACACATAATTATAATTACTATTTTTTATACAGAAACACGTGTCGGATAGTTGCGGGGCATTGCATATGTATACATCCCTTAATCTTTGTAATTAAAAACTGTCAATATGAGAACTTAAAAAAACTCGCTGTCTTCCATGTTATGTCATAGGAAAAATGAGTCAATTGTATATCACAGAAACATTATTTATACACAACATAATGAATATAAATGGCCTGCCAGTGGCAAGGCCATAGCGGAACGTTCAAAAGAACGGCTTGAGGTCGTAGACGCGTAGGACGGACCCTGGATCGAGGGAGCCTTTGACAGCAGCTTAAGTTCCGAAGAAGTACGCAAGACTCTCTGAGTGGATGTTCGTGATCAGGGAGAGTTGACGTAGGGAAGAAAGCTGGGACGTCGTAAGGTGAACTGGCGTGATATTGTTCCGTGACCGAGAGGGGAGGAACACAAACCACAGGGACGGGGTCATCGCACACGATCAACTCTCTTCCGTGTAACTTCTGACGCTCGCACTGTAAACTGTATTTCACTGACTACCTGTGAACTTGACTCCACCTGTCAGTGATGGTAACGGCATGGCTAGCCAATGAGGGACCAGCCGGATGATCTGGTTTGTTAGGCAGCCCAGTGTCACGTAAGTGCTATGCCCTTTTGCTGGCTGTCCGACGTAGTAGCGAGTGCGGGGTTTAAGTGTCCGGCGCATACACAGCACTTAACTTCGCTAATTATAACCTCACACTCAAACACTTACTCGCGCCGCTGGACAACGAAACATCGACTGTTATTGATCGAAACTCACACAAGAACGACAAAATGAACAAATGACGACAGATTAGCGATCATTCGTGCAAATTTAAGATTTTAAGAGAATGTACATGTCTTTTCTGGATCAAATATTCAGACAAATGCAGAAAATAAGGTCATATCAAAGCTCCAAGTCGCTGATATATTCCTGTTTATATTATGTCTAAGTTATATAAACATTAATAAAATGATTTTTTTTAAATCTCGGCATCACGCCGAACCTGGCGGTAAGGCGGGTAGTATCGTTCCAGGCAGCGTAGATGGCAAGGATGGTGGCAAGGAGAAGGGTGGATTTGAGTAGGCCAGAGTGGGAAAGAGCAGAGCTGAGCAGGCCATAGCAGGCCACTCTAGGTCAGTCTAGAGATTACACTATAGAGTAATACATTTCTTTTCGTGTGTGAATAGATGAATGAGGTAAATAAATATCCAGACCAGTAAAAGGTTTAGGTTTTAACCCTTCTGCTACCGAGGGGGGGAACCGAGTTACTCCAACGCATTTTTTTCAGCTTATAGTTTTTTTTTACATTTCTGATACATTGTGAAGTTGTTTTTTACATATATATATATCTAAACTATATTGTTGGGTAAACATGTTTTTTTTGGCTTGTACTCATTTCACGGCTTAAATTGTTTTCTTCACGGCTTAAACCAATTTGTATTGGACGTTCGGGATTTAATAACGTGGTTTGAGTTCAAATTATCTGCGGGAGATGGTGTTGCGGACATTTCTACGAAGTGGTTTGTAGTACTTGTACGTTAGTATGTGAACATGTCGAAGAATTAGTCTTGAAGGTTTCGAAAAGTTATTAAGTATTCACAATCCAGTCGATTTGTGTTAAGAAGATTGTGAAGGGTAGATTGTTTTCTGACCGCGATAAAGATAATGTATAGGTTATAAATAAAGTTGACGATATTATTTGTGCTGAAGACGAGGAAAACGTGATGATGTATACATCAGTTCAGAAGAGTATGAAGTGAAAGAGGCAATACGAATAGTACAATGTGTTCTAAAAGGACATGATTTGGCATTCGAGACCTCTTCCTTATACACGAAGTCCTGCATGCAAAACATATTGTTAAATTGCTAAATATTTTATTAATATATGTAAATAATATTTAATCTGTTTAACCGAAATAATATTTTGACATTAGCGGTAAAAATATTAAAACTACATTGAATTTTCCCTGGGGTAACGTCGTTATCGACCTTGGTATTCGACGTGTGCAAAATACCTCTGTAGTCGAAGGGTTAAACAGCATACGGTTTTAAACAGTCTATTACATTTCATTTAAAGAAAAAATCATGAAATTTGGATGGGTAGAAAGTTTACGATAACTCTTAGCGTTTTAAGTGTAGTGATGAGGTAAGTCTTATGAAGTAAATCACCGAAGAAACGAGCGCGCTCACATAAACAGAATTTTCTAAATTTGTAATATTTTAGGACAGTGTTCGCTGCAGTTCGTGCAGTGCTGGGTAGTGCACGGAAGGTCAAGTGCGGGAGGAAGGGATTCGACATCACGTAACAGCACAGAGGCCAAGCCGCGCGTGCGGGGCGTGAGAGCGCGCCAGAGAAAACGGGCGGAACGCGGTGCGAGGGCACAGAACGGCCGCAGGTGCGGCGGCTCTGATAGAGGGTAAAGGTGGAAGAGCGCACCGCCACTCGAGAGCACTGCCCGCGGCCGAGCTCTAATGCCCATCGAAACGCGGTGCCGTCACTGCAGTGGTAGAGGAGAGGGCGGAAGGGACGGTGGCGGTGCTGGTGGATGCTTGGAGAGGCAAACGTGTGATGGTGACGGTGGCGAGCGCAATGGGACGATGGAAGGCTTCGGTGATGATGCGTGCGCGGCAGTGGAAGGAATGCGAAGCTGACTGGGGTCGGTGAGGACGAAGGCGGAAGAGGAGACGGCTGGCGGTGCAGGCAGAGGCAAACGGTGGTGTCGCTGTAGTGGCGAATATGGAAGTGCGGTGGAGGCTGATGCAGCGATGAGGGTGCGAAGTTGTGATAGAGATGGTGGGGTGGTGGACGTAATTATACGATAGAATGGTACGGTGACAATGCGTATGCGGTAGTGGAAAGAATGCGAAGCTGGCGGGAATAGACAGAGGACAGAGGTGGAAGAGGGGAAGGCGGAAGTGGCGGTGGCGGTGCAGGCAGAGCCTAACGGTAGTGTCTCTGTGGTGGAGAATATGGTAGAGCGATGGAGGCCGATGCAGTTGATGAGAGTGAGTAGCGGTGATGGCAATGGTTCAGAGGCGTGGGTTGTGGCGAGATTTGCGGTGAGGTTGCAGTAGTAGCAAGGGTGTGGAGGGTGACGGGGACGGAGGCGAGAGGTCGATGAGTGCCGGGGCGAGGACGGCGGCGCGGGTGCAGGCCGTTGCGAAGACGAGAACGGCGGAAGTGGGATTGGGGCGAGGAGTGGAGCTGCGTCGCCAAATTGAGTCCGCGCAAACTCTTGGGGCGTTTGGACGCCGCTTCATGCAGTTACAGCGGAGAGCGGCGCGTCCCACCTCCAATTTTACGGGGCGTTTGACATCGCGTGATGATTCTCTGCGCCGTTACGTTGAGAAGGCCACATCAAATGCTTTAGATCGGAAACAGGGCAAGGAATCTTCATTCATCACATTAAAATGATGAACGTTATTTTTAAACGCATTACATCACTATTTTTTATTGATTTAATTTCTGTTATTTTAAAGTTTTATTTATTTGAAAATCATGTTTTCTACATTAAATCGGGAAGAGAAAGTATTTAGAGTATTACAATCAGTACAGATATTGTTTATAAGACATTTATTTTACCTTATCGTCGTTTTTTAATTTTTGTAAAAGTAATGTTTTATATCTGAATAATTCATTCATTACTAAATTGCATTATATCAGGGGGAAACCACATTATGATGAACAAATATATTGAAAAAAATATTTTCCATGTTCAGTTTCTAATGGGATTATAATGTGATAAATGCATTTTATATAATGTTCGTTCTGGTGTCTTCACTTGCATCAGCTGTAAGAAGGGAGGCTGAGAAAGTGGACGTATTGAATTTTCCTCTCTTCTAACAAAACCTGCAATAGCTGGTGAAGGACCACTTTCCGATTTAGATTTCTCAAGGCAGGAAAGTTGCCTGGTTTTGTGAGATGTCACCAAATGCTTCAGTGAAACACAACACATATTTTTAACAAAGACATAATTAAGCTGAATAATTTACAGGCGTGCTATATGAAAGCACGGTGAAGTATGCGTTAGTTGCAAGTACACTGATTGAATGAATGGACTGAAAGAGAAACATAGATACAAAATCATATTGTTTGTCTTGAGAGAAGGCGCTGCTGACAGCTGGACTGCGTTGGATGACGTCACCCGCATCTGATGACGTAAGGCAGAGCGCAGTGGGCACTAATGGCAAGCAGATTAACAGGAACAGTTGTTGAGCGAGACGACACTGAACGAACTCGCATGATGCATTGTCGCCAACTGAGTAGCAACCAATTGTTCGCACCGACACGCACTGTCACAGCGTTGAGGCAAACACATTATGAATATGAGCATGGCTCATAGTTTTGCAGGTTAAATGTTAAGGCAATGTTAATTGATGTTGCCAGAACATTACAGCGTTCGCACTGACACGAGTACATTTTCTAGAATGTTGAAATGATAACACATATGCAGCGTGGCTGCTGTGAGTACACCTTGTAATTACTTGACACAGCAAGAACCGGTGTCATAAGCATGGCTTATAGTTCGCTAAGGCATGAATTGCCTTGCAAGAGAGAAAAACACACGTGCGTGGGCAGCGTGATTGAACATAAGAGAAACTAAGAGCACATACTGAACTAGTGTCACTAGCACGAAGGCATGGTTGCCTCACAAAAGAAAGAACACGCGCCTGGGCGGCGTGGAGTGTGCCGCGTGCAGCTCAGATCACAACTAGATCACAACTACGACCGCGCCTCGACTTGCTCGCAGCGGGAGTGAGCCGTGTGCGGCCTTTCGCGCGCATACTCGGCGCTGTCCAATCAGAATTAACGTAACAAAAATGATGTATTTACGATTATTCTGAAAGGGAAAAGGAATTGAAGATAAAATATATGAAACAGGCATGATTTTTAATTGTAAGAATTATGCCATCAAATGTGACTGACAGGGGAATCTTAAAATGTTTTATATATTATAAGCTGGATATAACGGCTAACACGTGGCAGTTTGACATGCAGTTCTGAGAAAAGGGGAGGGGGGTCGGATCCCGAGAATTTAAGCGTTGAGGAAACATTGTTGTGACATGTTCTTTCATTAAACAGGAATTGCGACACAGGTATTGGAAAGAGCTTGCGAGGTGCTTCAATACAAATGTAATAAAGAGAATAAAATAAAATATGCATATGGTAACTTGTTCGAACATCAGCCTTAAACGAAATAATTGTCATAAAACATATTAATTGCAAAATGAGTTTCAGGAGTGCGTTTTCATTCCGATGCAATTACCCACTCCTGTAGATTGTCTAAAATATTGATTAGTAAGCACTGTAAATATTAAAATAAATGTCCTTACACCATTTATTTCGTGAAATATTTTATATATTGTAGGATACGATTTGATGTAAAATTCTTTTAAATGAATGTAAGAGATTTCAAGTATATTACTGTTTGTTTCTTAAAAATTACAATGACTTTGCAATTGTTTACAGGTAAGTCGGTGCATGAGTTGTTTCCCAACAACGTGTTCGGCGAGGGTCCTTCTACGTTCTATCGGCGACAGTGAAGTGTCTGTGATTGTGATCATAAGTGAAGTGACTAAGTGCAAGTGCAAGATATAGTGAAGTGTGTGGTTTTGCTAGTAGAACAGGAACTAAATCAGGTAAGTCATTAATGTAGTTTTATTACGTATGTAACATACTCTGCGTTTTCAAAATTTAGGGATTGTTGACAGTAAGTTATTTCGTAAACTTTCTGAGGCGACATGTTGTTTACAGTTGTAATTATTCCTCTTTGATTCTGTCTAGCATGATTTTGAATATTGTTTGCATGTTTTTATAGATTTTTCTTCACTATTGTATATTTATTTGAAATATTATACGTTTCTAAATTTTTACAAACAAATTTTATTTTGAATAATGTCAAAATGTGGAAAATTTCTTGTTAATAGAACCTTTTATCAACATTTATTTCTTTTAGTTTTGTTATTTTTCATTGTCGTTTGAAATTATCATTTCCGGAATACAGATACTAATGAAAATGCTGTCGCGTTGAATGATGGCATGAATCATGAATCATGCAGCATGAATCATGAATGAAAAACCGATGATAATATTTGAATTTGGTAAATGTTATTGAACCAATTATTATTAACAGTTAATTGATAGTAACTATAAATTTCGTTTTTATATTGAACGCGTCAATTTACAATACATGCAATTAAATTGTCGATAAAATGTGTCTAAACACGCATTAATAATGCACACATTCTGCTATATGATGTATATAAATTTTAATTTAACTTTGGTGAAATAATATTATTACTTTTATGCTAATGATGTGGCTCTTCATTTATAAACGTACATTACGCTTACGGGGTTTCATATTGCTTGTCTATTTATTTGCAATGGAGACGTAGTGTATATTTTCTATTTTCTGTGATTTAACTGTGCGGATTACAGTTAAATTATTATTTTCATTACAATCTACGAAAACATGTAGTTTTGTCTCTTATGTAACCGCTTTAATGCTTATGAGAGCAAGTGATACAGCTTGTTTTTATTTCTAATGATTCGTAGCAACAGCAACACAACTGAATGACCTATGAAGCAAAGAGATGGTTAACCAGGTAACAAGAGGAAATAAAGAGAGAATGATTTGTGAGTAATTGTGGAGTTATATGATGATTGGTTAATTACTGCAAAATCGA
Organism: Acheta domesticus; assembly: GCA_031308135.1. Lineage (NCBI taxonomy): Eukaryota > Metazoa > Arthropoda > Insecta > Orthoptera > Gryllidae > Acheta > Acheta domesticus. The sequence goes on from JAHLJT010009436.1 coordinate 230,822,005, forward strand.
CCTCTTTTGGTCCAGTTCCTAAAAATTAAATAGCTACGTTTGTTTTCTATTTTCACGTATCAGTCTACTTTTAAACGTGCTTTTCATCGTGCTGCCAAATAATGTGTGAAAAAATACATTTTTCTATGTTCAAATGAATCCGAAACTTGTTTAATTCTATCTTGAAGTACACGATTGAATTTGAATACTTTTCCTTCATGAAGAATAGTGTTTACTGGAGATACGTCATAGTCTCTTCAGTTAGGCTTCTTTCTATTCAGCAGTGGGGTGCGCAGCTGCACACAGCTACAAATTCCAGTAGTGAGCGAATACGATTTTCATGCGCGACTCAGCTGCGCAGCCGCGTGAAATCTGTCCCGTGAAAACACACAGGCTCTTTGTCCAACAATTGGAATTCCATTTCAAGCACCACGGCTCCCGAAATTCGCCTCTCTCGTCCGGGCTCCGAGATAAAGGCGGCAGGCGAGAAAGTAAGAGGATTACTTTTTAATCTTATATTAGCCTCAGAGCTAGCCCTTGGGACACGAGACTGTTGGCACCGATATTTCAGTGGTGCACCCGCTGCTTTTTGTAGGAATTTATGACCTTCCTTTGCCATTGTCTTCCTCAGAACCAATGACCGCCTGCAAACGGAAGCAGCAGTTCCATCGGAAATGCTCTGGCGAACGCGTTGGTCTACCCCCTTCCTTTGTACTGTTGTCCCATTGTGCTCTTTCTAGATCCTCCAAAGAAGAGCTTAGATCTCTTGGGGAAGCCAATTAATAGTTTTTGATTTATTGTATTTAAGTTCATTTGGTCCAAAAATTGAAATATATATTTATACCTACATCTTCGTATTCTTTATTTGCTGTTTTACATCATCCAAGATATTAAGGATCGTTGTGTATGGTGCTAAAGAAATTTAAACGAGAGAAATAAGAGACGATTGCAGATTTTCTAAACGTAGCAGTCCCGTAGGGTAGCAGTCACTTTATATCAGACCCTTGTTGTTCAGTTCTCAATCTCATGTGCATTGAAAGAAGAAATTATTTCGTGAGGGGTAATCAGTTCATTTATTTCCGCTGACTAGTTGTGTCTTCATGTGGATTTGAATGACAACTGATTTGCTACTGCGTGAAGCCGTTTCATGTGGACTCGTTACAATCGCCGCCTGTTCGCATTCCTTCGCCTCGAATACCTACCGTCTGTTACTGCTCGCAAATCGCCATGTTTTCGATTTACTTCGCTTCATCCTTCCATGTCTTCCTGTACGAAGGGGCATCCAAAAACATGTGCCTGCCTTCTTTTCCTCCAGTTTGAGTGTTCTTTATCACCCGCTTACTCGTTTCCAGGAGAATTCTGTGATACTCAATAAGACCGTTTTCTGTACTTCAAAAATTTACGAGTTCAACCCGTCAGAATTCTTTTCTTCTCACGCTTTAAGGTCGTCAGAGTCTAAAAATGCAACTTGTAATTTTAATATATTTATTTTAAGTCGTTCTTTACCTTTTTCGGTCTGAAAGACTATTTCTTATGTCTTCTTCCAACGCGTCTTACTAGTTCTTGCCAGGATGAATGATACCAAACCCGATTGTCTAATGAAGCCCGTAGCCTCATCTCAGCAATTCTTTTATCTTATTTCCGTCGAACTACTCCTTAGATCCATCTTAGACCTTATAAACTGTACCTGAATTGTGAGTGAATGGTTGTTGGAATTGCGACACATGGGCCGGTGAACAGACCGCCAAGCAGAAGCATACAATGAAAACAACAATGCTCTACACGGGAGTCGAACCCACAGCTTTTGGTGTAATGCATCTGTCCCAGAACCCTGCGCCACCATTATGTTTGTTTTAGTTTTTTGTGAATGACGCACGTGTACTAAAGAAATGACACTTAATATGCGTATGTTTTTAATGGTTTTAAGTTCGCACTCCACCACACATTTTCGCCATATGTTAATAATTAATCTGAATTAAAATTTCATGATTAGTTTGCATTATACAAAATCCCTTTTTGATAAATATTTTGAATAGGCGTTATTAACATATTTTGTCGGTTTTTAATTGAATCATTTTATTAACTTAATGATTGAAGATCGGACAGCATCACTTTAACACAACTGCATTTCAAAAATGTAGGTTACCCTCTCAAATATTTGCACTCCTCACATCCTGTTTCTTTCTCCGAGCTATCCCGCGTCTTTTTGGCATTCGTCCAGAGCGTCCTCGCTCCTCTCCGAGTGTCTCCACATTGGCGCTCCTGCGCCCCCGTGCGTCACACGCCCCGCTGCGCCGGGCGGCGCGGAGCCCGTAACCGCGCGCGGCCTCCTAAAACCCTGTTTGTCTTGGAGGCCGTGTCGGCGCTCCGACGTGCTCTCATCCGCTCTGAGAAATGCGCCCTCCGCCGCCGCCGCCGCCGCTCGCTCCCAGAGCTGCGAGGGCGCGTGACGCCATCCCCGCCGCCGTGACAAGTGGCTGCCAATAAGGCGCCTGATAACTCATGACGCTGCGGAGATGAATTGGCTTGTGCGATATGTTCCACGATGCGGATGGAGCAGGGTATTTGTTTTAGTGGACGAATGGGTATGATACTTTCTGGGCAGTTTACCTTCAGCATTGTGGAAGTCATGGGCTATGATAAAGTATGAGCAATTACGGCAAAAACGAGGCGTGGAAAACATCTGAAGAACAGTTAAACTGCTTGTTACGCCTACATGTTTTATCTTCTCAAATTATATCACATCTAATATAGATATACAGGGTGGCGCATTTAATTTGACAAATCAAAATAACTCGAAAAATATGCAACGTACAAAAATGTCGAAGGCAAAAATTAATATCTCCAAGGGGCTCATCTGTCAGAACTAAAATCAAACTTAACCGCTCGCCCCTTAAGGGTGAGGCGGGAGCCAACATTGAAATCTTAAGTCGGAACCCCCACTTTTTATTGCAGATTCGAATTCTACGCTAAAAAATACATACGTTTTGTTTAAAACATATGTTGATCGAGAGAGACGATTCAGACTAAAAATTAATATCTCCAATGGGAAAATCTGCCTAATCTAAAATCAAATCTCTCTTTGACAACTTTGAAATTTTAAATGGAAACCCCCATTTTTTCATTAAAGAATTTGCTTTAACGTAGTTAAATCAGCGGGGGCAATTTGAAGCTGCTGGACGTGCATGAATACAAACAATCGGATCGTCTATCTCGATCAAAAAAATGTTTTAGACCAAACTTATGTTTTTTTAGTGTAGAATCAGAATCTACAATAGAAAGTGGGGGTTCCCACTTAAGATTTCAATGTTGGCTCTCGACCCTGAAGGGGCGAGCGGGGAAGTTTGATTTTAGGTCTGACAGATGTGCTCCTTGGAGATATTAATTTTTTATCTTTGACATTTTTTTGTACGTTGCATATTTTTCGAATTATTTTGATTTGTCAAGTTAAATGGGCATCCTGTATAACTGTTATGGCTGAAACTACTGATGTAATGCTTTTGGAAATATTTGCGCACTTTATATTATTATCGCAATATTTGTTTCTGAAGAAACAAAACATTTTTCTGCTTTACTTAGAATCATAATCCATATGAAATATTAATGGTATATGTATTCTAAACATCCCCAACACCTTCCGCATATTAAGTGTCTATTCTTTAGTACATGTGTGAAATTCACTAAAGAATAAAATTTCACATAAATGTTTTATATATGTACACACATATTGAATATAATGGTTTGCTATTCCGATTCGTAAACAGATTAATAAAATACTCAATGCGTGTATATTGCTTCTGATTTGAATTGGTGACGTGGAACGATTTACGTAATGCCTGTATTTATTGAAGCTCTGGAGTGTGCAATGACGATAATCAATTTTGTCATCCTACATTCCTGTGAAACAGAAAATGTGATGTCGTTTCTTCGTTCCATTAGAATGATAGATTAGAAATTACGCTCCCACTTTTAAATTACGCATTAAAATACAGCTTTTAGTTTCCAGATTGGTTTTTGTTTTCAATAATATTTTACTCAAGGGCACATTGTTTTGTCTGTCAACTGATAAAAATCTGGGTTAACATGTTTCTGTGTTTTCCGGTGTTATAATGTGGGAAATGTTTGTGGTTTTCGTATACTTTTCGGCGTGAAAAGAAAGTGAACATAAAAAATGCTGTTTAAAATATTGACTTACAAGATAGTAGAAACTATTGTAACATTTAAATGTTTCGAATCTGTTGTTCTCTGTCCTAAATGGCAAGGTGTAACTTGGTCTTTTTGTTGTAAATTGTGCTCCTCAAACATCTGTGCAAAAATATCAATATTTTAAGTAAAGCACGTTGAATGTATGAGCTAACATTAATAAAGTGGCCTCAGCGCTCTTAAAATCGGCCACGAGAATTCATAAGAGCTATTGAAAGTGGGAGTGTAGTCCTACGACAACCTCAGGTCGCAAGCAATTCCGTGTAGTGCCAGCGGGCGGGCGGTGAATCACGCGATTTCTTGGCCCTAGCGCAAGGCGCGAAGCGTTGCGTGCCTTCGCTCGCGCCGGGCCCCTCCGGCGCGGGAACACGCCTCCCAACTTCGTAAAGTTTGCAGCAACTTCGGCACTTACATTGCGCTAGGTTGCATGTTTGTCAAGATATCGTGATACAATAGACGGACTATTACCGTTGTTCGCCTCTCATGCTGTCTGTGTCTTCTCGAAAGAACTGTTAACTGAATTAGTACCGCCTTTTCTCTGTGTTGTGCGATTCTCTTCTTCTTCAAGTGAAAAAGGGGGGGTTTCAAAAGTAGATTTCATGGTTACATGCATTTCTTTATTACTTTCTCGCATACTACTTATGCGGTGTAAAGGTATGTAATGCTTCGGGGGGGGGCGATTTCTCTACAGGAAAACTCGCATTGTTGGTTCCTGATTCAGTAAAAGGAATAGACCTGGTTACAATATGTACTAAATAACTTCCTCTAACACGTTACGTAGTCAAAATCCACGTTTTGCGCTTCGTTGATACCGAAAAATGATTTTACGTCAAAACATCTGTCCGTCCGTCTGTGAACAACGCTACCGGCCCGTAGGATTTTCACCAGAAACGATATTACACTATCGATCTGTTTGATGGCGCGGTCCTTCAATATGAAATGGATATTTTGCTTCTTTGCGTAAAGCCTTCATAACATTTTCAAAATTTTCTCAAACATTGCTCCAAATTTTTCAAATGAACTGTGTAGTTGTTTAGCGTGAAAGACACGTAAAAATATCATACAGGTCGCTGATATATTTCGTTTTTTCAAAATCACAAGAGTTCAACATTTTTTTCGCCTTTTTCCTACAACTACAATATCAAAAATAGTATTTTTTTCGTAATGAAATTTGTTTTTCAAAGTTGGACCTTAAAAAAATCCAGGTAAAATTTTAAAAAATGTAGTTTTTCATAATTTTGCATGGAGTGTAGGCCATTTTAACACGTTTTACTGATGAACGTCTTCCAGTATTTGCTTTACTATTTTTACTAGAGTAAGATACATTTAAAATGGCCACTGGGCCCATTTTTTGTGAACTCTCTATGCTTTCAAAAATAGCAAAAAATTAACATTGCAAAAATAACATGTTGCTGATAGAGATTTTTTACTTAATGAAAAATGTTCTTTAAATTAGACTTTCAAATACTTAAAAATATGATGAGTTTTTCGTAATTTTTACAGTAATTGAAACTGCAAATTCGAATTTCCCCCACTTCACTTCCTAGAGTCTTTCAGGAGATATCAGATCGCAAACGTCGTTGGCAACCCCGCGAGACGGCAGTTTTAAATTCTGATAATTTCTTCACATTGTTGGGTTATTTATGGCTCCCTAAAATGCAGTGTTGAATGGTGAAATGTATGCAAAAGCTTTAAAACAATTAGTTTTCGTACCTGATGCTCTATGATTTTTAATGAGTTTTACGAATGAGAGATTTTATTTATTAATGACAGAAATTGCGTTATTGTAATATTACGTAACCGTTAAAAATGCGAGAAAATACATGCGTTATATCACCAGTAGTTTTTTCATAACATACTAGCTACACTTGAAATTGGGGTGAGGAAGTTTATTTGTCCTCTACAATCTTCTAATTAAAATTTATTCATCAAGAAAACGCGGAATCAGTAGTTATTTACTTTTTTAAGCATTTTTTCAATTATTGTTTGTAATTCTTCAGTTATTGTTCCCTTTTTTGAATCACGATTTTATGCTATGTGAAAATATTCTGAAACCTGAGGAAGACTAATTTTCTGTATATTTTGGTTATGTGCAGCAATGCGCACCCCCTGTTCTCCACTCAAAAGGGGAAAAATGATTGTACTTATGTAAAAGACTGTAAGCTAGGCAGTTAATTTTGGTTAATTAAGGTAGTAAAAGGAGGAGCTTATTATAGAGAAAAAAATTGTGAGAGGAAAAATATTTATTAACCGCATTTTTTTCATCCAAGGCATCTGGCAAACGCTATACCAACCTAAAAAAAGTTAAAAGGGAAAGAAGTGTAAAAGAGTCAGAATTTGAGTGTGTCCCGTCATATTATGCAATTAAAACAACGGAAATAATATTCATTGTTTTGTCTTAAAGACCTCCCCTAATCATGTCATTGCTTTGATGAAACATGTTATCACATATTCATTCCAGAACAAATGCATGGAAAAAATTCTGTTCTGTAAATTTGTTGTCTGATTTTTGTTTTCAGTGTGGAAGTGTATAGGAGAGTGTAGATAAAGTAATCCTTTCTTTAAATATTTATCTCGAGTTTGTCATTCATTAAAGATTATTCAAAAACCTTTTTTTTTCTTATTTTGGACATTGTTCATAGACAAGGAACAACATTTTCATTCGAAATATTTATATTTTGCTTTCATACTCTCTTCATTCGCACTCATTTTTTAGCATCTTTCAAATAATTAGGGTTAATTTGGCTTGCCTTCCTGAAGTCTAAAATACGGGACGCATTGTTCAACGCATCCCCTCGCCATTCCTTGGCATTATCTCTTCCACCTGCTAATTAGCAGAGCGGGAGTCAAGCGGGGCATTCACTAATCAGAGACAGCTCCCGTTCCGTGCCCTCCCGGAGGCGGGCACGCCCCACCCGCAGCCTTCCCGCACGCCCTCCTCCCCCACCTGCCGTCTCACGCCCACGCTCCCGCGCGTCGGGACCCAATATTGCGGTCGGCTTGGTTGAGCGCCTCCTCTCATTAGTGTAGCAATCGCACTGCAAACTCTCTTATCAGGCAACTCCAGAAAGGGAGAGTCAGCACTCAGCGCTCCCTTGGACCGCGCGTCGCCGACATTTCCCCTCCCCCTCCCCCCGCCCCGTGGCGAGAGTGGCGGCGCGGGCGGGCGCCGCGTGCGTCTGGTGTAAACTAATTACCTTGCGATGCCCGTTAAAAGCTATTAACACGGAAGCCGGGCAATCAATCAGTCGGCGCGGCATCTGGGGGCGAGGGATCGGTTTGGCGCGCCGCGCCGCGCCGCCTCGCGTGCTGTTTGCTGCAGGTTGCGCTCTGGCGGCGGCGCGGAACCGGGCATGGGGAGCATGGGGCTGTGGGAGCGACGACGGATGTTGGGACAGGGAGGGTTTGGGACGCGAGGGATGGGGTAAGGGGTTTGGAGAAGTTGAATCTGTAGGAGGAGGGAATGTTGAGGCAAAGGATTGGGATAAGGATGTGAAGAGGGGTTTGGGATTGGATGGTTCGCGAAGCGAATATTCAGAGTGGGGATGTTTGGGGAAAGGAGGTTAGAGGGAGAGGAGTTTCAGAGCAGGAGAGGTGATGAGAAAAAGTTCAAGGCGTGGAGATCAAGGGTAAGAGCAAGTTGAGGGTTGCCGTGTTCGGGGACGGAGATCTCGAGGGTAGGTGTTTGGGATGATAGGGACGGGGAGGAACGGGGTGAAACAGGGAATGCTCTCAGAGATGCAGGGAGGTGACTGCAGTCGAGATTCGAGACTGGTGGTTGAAGGATGAAATTTCGGGGTGGAGACGGCCGGAGCACAGAGGAGTGAACTTGGAAATAGAACACGGTGGGGCGGGGGGGGCGGGTCGAGGCAGGACAGGAGAATGAGGGCGTGCGCGGCGGGACGAGACGCGGAGCGGTGGGACCTGCCTGTAGGTCTGCGAAATCTCCTGGAGGAAGGGCTTGAGGGCCTCAGGGCTCCAGGGTCTCGGGCGTTCGTCGCACCCGATGCTGGGGATTGGAGTGAGAACGTGATTTGAGTTCACAAGTTCCGCTGGGTAGGCTCGCGTTACGAGGTGTGTTCGGGTTGTTAATGAGTTTGTAATGAAATGGATTGCTGTGAGGGAAATGTGCCCTGCAACGTGCCGGAACACGATGTGGTTTCGGGAAAGGAATGACATCTGTTGAGTAAAAGTTTTGTGTTCAAACCAATTCTTGGTAATTTAATGATTTGGTAGAGAAAACATTTTCCAGTACTTCTCTAGGCATTCTTTATTGCAAAAGATAATTTTAATTTGTGAATTTAACCTTCAGAAAACCATTAGTTCATAATTGATGTCCCTGCACCCAAATTAATTTTAGTGCATATTTCTGTAATAGATGGAGCAACGTGATGGTGAGGAAAATGTTGTAATGAACTTAACAAATTAAACAACTACAATGTTAGATAGTGAAAATGAAATCGAGAATTCGTTTCCAAAAATATACGAATATATTATGTACGAATGAAAACAGAATAATTGAGAATTGCCTAGTACAATCCAGGAACAGTGTATTACATAATTGTGTTATATGGTGAGGAAGTGTAAAGAATGAAAATACAAAAAATTCATGTATTAAACATCACTCAACCGTCGTCAATGCATGATGTAAGAAATGGTATCTTTATTTTTTGTAGTCATAAAGCTGAAAAAACTGTATCTGACATTTGGAGGAGAAGTGTAAACTACGCGTTTTCTTGAGCTTCAGAATGCTATCTCTCTCTTTTACTACATATAGTTCAATTTTGGACAAAGGTACCATGGAATGTGGTTGGAAATATTTGAAAACTAGACATTTTCATTGCCAAATAATAGGAAACGAGTTTGCATGGCGAACACAACCTGTTTGTTTGTTCATGACAAAATAACAACCCGCCTTTTCTCCTTTCTCCGCTACTATTGCTACTCAACTCTAAACATGAGCGTAGCGAAGTGAATTTTACAGTCCATAAACAAAGCAAAGTGATTTCTCAGCATGTGTTCAATTGATCAGGGGAAACTGGAACCTTATCGAGTTGTTGGCCATGGACCCAACGATACTGTTGATTGCTACGGATACATGTGCCTTAACTGAACGTCAGCATGTCGTCGTGAAGAGCTTTCAGAATCTGCCTCTTTTGGAATTTCGCGATAGGACATTGCGTGCAGTGATTTGCTAGAAGATGTGTCAGAAAGGTGGAAGTATAAAATTAAGTGTTGGAACACAGAATGGTAAGAATATAAGAGAGACGTTACACGGCGAAGTCATCGGAAGATTCCTTACAAAAGCTGAAGGCAATGATAGATTGTTGTTTTTACGTCACCTAGACTACTATTCACTACTAGACTACTATTCACTCCTTCCTAGGGGAAGGAGTGAATAGTAGTCTATTTTAATGAATTAATGAATAATGAAAATTAATTTGATGATTTTGAGGAATACACAAGGTTTAAAACTATGCGTTCTACCTTTCTGACCCAGATGTCGTTATATAATATTCCTTACATTTTCAGAAAATGAAAGTGTCTGCTGGGGTTAACACGTTCTGTACCCGACATTTTTTATTTAAATTGGAGCATTACCTTATTCACCACATTATATATTGATAGAATAAACGAGTACGAATGCAGAAGCGAAAATCGTTTGTAAAATCGTAATTTTAAGTTTCTCACAACGGTCTCTTTATCGTATTTTTACCATCTTCATCATCTTGGATATGAATTCGAAGCGTTCTTCCCAGACTGCTTCTTGAAGTTTCGTGCTGGGAATGTGTATCCGTTTCGGCGTTCTTCCAACTCTTAGATGCTGTGAAAGATCTTAAAGGATGTTGTAAAGGGAGTTCACAAACATAACAGTGATTTTTCTTCAATTTTATTGTGTTCTTTACAGCGCGACAAGGATACATGACTCTTGATTCTTATTGAACTTGTTGCGGACCTGGAATTCACTTTTGAAAACGGATACTCTTTCTTCTTGTTCTAAATATAAGCCAAAGTTAACTGAGCCAAAAAAAGCGATCTGTATGTGTTTTTGTTTAAAGATCTTTTTGACTCATCAATCAGTATTGTAAATCTATTATGTCTTGTTTACATCAATCTAGGTTTTAATGTAATGACGTTTTGCAAATTGGCAAATTAATTTGTTTTGTTAATGTGATTTATTAACATAAAAATCTATATTTGTCTAACGTTTTGTGTCTTAATTACTACTGTTTTTCAACGCTATTTTCTTTGTCAAATTGTAAATAAAAAAATAAAAAGAATAATAAATGTTACTACATGTTTACAAATTAAGATAGATATTTCAAACTGCAAATAATATTTATGAAGTTTATTAACACAGTAAAACTTTCAATTTCATTTAATACAAAACAATGAACCTAAATGGCTCTCCTAAAAGTATCGTTTCAACGGCTTTAATAGCGCTTTCTCGGAGTGTTTTAATCGCATCATCTCCTTAACACCGAAGAACTTGGAATCGCAGCAGAATCTCTAGAAACTTGCGCGCCATCGATCGGTCGGCCTCCGCGCGTTGCGGAGGCGCAGCGAGGCCTTGTTCGGCCGGGGCGCTCTCGAAGTCTGCCTCCGGCGAACTGAAGAGAGGTGAACAAGCTGACGGTTGGGCTAATCAGTCGGAAGCAGGGTGCACAAGTAGCTAGGAAATTAAAGAGCTTGAGGGATGGGTAGCGGTGGTGAATACCTCATGTTGGCTAATCAGCGATAGTATTTGAACAGGAATTCGGGTCATGGAAAGAGATTGTTCGAAAATTGGGGAGGGGTTATTTTACCCCTCCCCCATTTTCGAACAATCTCTTTCCTTCTCAATACAGTGTTGTAAAAGCATTGATCCATATGACATTTCTTAATGTGAATGTATCAGCGGATCAGTCGAGAGAATAATGCATAGGACGTCAAGAAATAACTTTCGGGACAGGTGGCGTAAGTGGAGATGCACGCGGTATGTTTACAAATTTCATTTGAAGCTGCATGTTTACAACTCATATTGAGTGACGTGCCTACTGTAGTAAGAGACAGTTTCAAAGTAAGGCATAAAATGGCAAGGTGATGCAGTGATTTATGTATGTCAACGTATAAAGGCCGGCCATTCTTTAAAATATTCCCCTTCAATAAGAACGATTAGAGCAGTTGGAGTACTGAGCAAATCTGTGAAGAAACTGGTATGCCTCACAGATTTTTCGTGGAGCAATCAGCATTTCTACCGCAGTAACCAGCGACGAAAATCTTACTCTGTGACCGCCACGTAAAGGGTAGCCCAGATTGCCGATCGGTCGAAAAGAAGAACGTTTATCTTTTCTCCACCGTGACCTTGGCCGTTCCGCCCGGATGCCGTCCCCGCCCCAGTCCTTGCGCAGCTCCCCCAGTGGCGGCGCCTGGGGCCCTACAGCCGCCGGCTCCTTTGTAGCCGCGAGGCGGCGGCGGCAGGGCCGCTGCGGGGCCTTTCGGCAGCGTCCGCCGCCGCGCCCGGCGCTGTGCCGCTCGGCGCCGCGCGGCTGCGGGCTTGACGCAATCTTTCTTGGCACGCGGCGGCGGGTAACCAACTTAGGACGACTCGCAGCCTGCATTACCGCGTAACTCAATTGATGCGGGCGGGGCCGCTCGCCAGGAGCCCCGCTGCGCCGCGCCCTGGCAGCGGCAGCGGCGGCCGTGGCGCTCGCGGGGCGCGGCGGGGCGGCGAGGACAGCGACGGCGATGCAGGGGAGGGGGCGGAAGAGACAGCGGTGGGGACGGCACTGGCGGAGGCGACGGGGATGGCGATGAAAAAAGCGGTGACGGACTGGCGGAAGCACTGGCAATGGCGAGGGCGACGACAAAGTTAGCGGAGTCGGCCCTATGGTCGAGATCGCTAAGACAGTAGTACCGTAGTGATCTTGGACCGTGGGGTGGCGGGTTCGAGTCCCGCCTCGGAAATGGTTGTATGTGTTCGTCCTTTCACCCCCCGTCATCGCCATATCATTTCATCCTCATACCATAACGTTACATCCAATAGTGGTCGCTAATGACCTAATAGTTAATGCGACCTTAAATAACAAAATAAAAAAAAGATTGCGAAGGCGATTGCAGGATGATGGGATGACGGGGATGTATGAAACGGTGGCAGCGGCGACAATGGCAGTGACGACACAGGAGGCTGCGGAGGCGACGGCGGTGGCGGCGATGATTACGGCGGTGACGGAGTGGCAGCGTTGTATGAGGCGCCGGTGGCAGTTAGGGCGAAGGCAACGGCAGTGATGATGGGCGGAGGCAGCGTCGACTGCGAAATTGACAACACAGGCAGTGGCGGAAGCGGAGGCGACAGCGATGGCGGAGACGAAACCGGCGCGGCGGTGGTGGAGTGTGTGGAGATAGGCATAGACGATGGCGAGGGCAATGGCGACAGCAGTGACGGTGTGTCGGCGGGGAATTCATGAAGCGGATAGGGGTTAAGATGGAGGAGGGAGTGAAAGCGGTAACAAAGTCGGTGGAGGCAGTAGCCGACGGGCGAGATAGACGAGGCGGAGGCGGCAGGGCAAGCGGACCGGGTGATGGAGCGTAGACAGTGATGAAGGCGACAGTGACGACGGAGATGGCCCCAAATGCAGAGGGAGAGGAGTTGGAGGTGACTGTGGATGGCAGTAGCAGTAAGCTCTTGTTTCTACCCCTGTCCTCACCTCTCGCGGTCCCACCACCGCTGCATCCATCTCTCCTGCTCTTATAACTGCTCCGTTGTTCCGATCCGTCGTCATTATACCCGCTGAACTTTATGGGAATAGAGAGGCGGTCAGGTTATCAAGACAGTCAGGAATTGCTAGGAGCGCAGTTACGTTTGGTTATTGATACGAAGAGTAGATATTAGTGAGCTAGATTGAGCTCAAACTTTCACCACTTTTTTTGGGGGGGGCTGGTGTTTCTGGGTGAGAATATTTTATACGCTGATTTGTTTATGCAGAATACCACGCTCAAGCTATCTGATCCGATACTTTCAGACCAGTACCTCCTCATGGTTACATCTCTTGATCATGGTATGAAATCTGACTCAAATATCGGTTACTAATCATAATGAAACTGGTGGAGCCATGGATTCAAAACAAATTTTCGCAGTTCATTAACACTTACATGGAAACATGATTTTTATGACGCAAAGAGAAACATCGGTCTCTGAGACCGCCATTTGTTATTGGGCGTTCAATGTGTGATGTAAAGGTAAAATAAATTATAGACCTGCTTCAATCAATTCTTACATTTCTTTAATGTATTCTAAAACATATTTTATGTGATAACAACATTAAAATAATTGAAAAAATATTGAAATTTGTGAAAAATATCGAAATTATTTAAGAACGTTGAAATTGACATTGACATTGAAATTGAACATTGACAATATTGAAAACATTTTAATTGTTGTAAAACATTGAAATTGCCTCTAAATCTTTACAGCTTCCTCCGTACTCGAAATCCGCACAGCGTTGATACCACTGGTCCTTTTGGGCTAGCAAGGAATTCCTCAGAAATCATTTTTGTCCTCTTTTACTGTCCCAAGAAGTGAATTTCCTCTTCATCAGCTTAACAATAACTTCTGTAGAACTAAATCAATTGTCTAAGTAATGTCCCTGTTAGACGCTTCAATAGGTTTGTAAATACAAAGCATAGCTTGAGTAGGGTACTAATTTTTTCTCTTCTTAAGCTGGGATCGTTCGAACGAATTGCGCGATTCATTACAATATTTTGAAAGTAACAATATTAAACATTTGAGAAAGACTCTCAGGAACATTATGTAAAGACCCAACATACAGACCTTACACACTAAGAGAAACAAACGGTCTCACATACCGCAACGAAAAATACGGAAAGAGAAACTGCCGGCCTCACAGACCGCCACGATATTCAAAAATGCCCTTTACATACCGACCGCTTCAGCAGAACTAAACAAAACTCCGACGAGTGATAGAAGAGGGTCAGGGAGGAAGCTACTATGACCGTCAAGGTTCTCGCCCACTTATATCGGCCGTTATTGCATAATCCAATTTCACTTGGTGCCTGTCAGTCCGGTGTTTCCATGTAAGTGTTAACAAGTATCTTTTAACTGAAATCAATATGACGTTAGTTGGTACTATTTATTCTTTGATTACCAATTGTACTCTAAAACACCTGATGAAAACATAACGTTTGAAGAAGTAGTTTTCTCGCCAGTGAAAAGAGATACCCTACCAGTTTTTGTCACAAAAGATTGTTTTATTGCTGAGTGCAATAAGATATGATGTTATTGGTTTTAAGAAACACAATTTGCATTGTCAGTCGGGATTTGTTTTGTTGTCATTCTAACATAACCGTACGCTAACCTGCTGTTTTCGTCGTGTAATTTTTGAAGGTCTTTGTATTTTATTTGAATGTATTAGAAATGGAGTTATATTTCTTACTGTTGCTCTCTTGCTGATTCTGCAACACTCCAAGTATCATGTTACCACTAGTTTTCGTATTTTCTGTCTTCCTTCGGTTCATTTCTCCTTCGACTTCTTTACAGCGTTCCCCTTCCCCCATCTCTTTCCAGCGCGCACTCTTAGCCATATCCTTGGTGCGACGCGCTGTTCTATTGGACTTCCAATTGTAGAAAGAGGGGATTATTAGCGAGAGAACGCTCTCCAGATATATTTCAGCCATCTCATATCAAGCGTCTCGACCACAGCAATCGTAAAACTGTCGCTTCAAGATCACGAGGAACCTATCGTAAAACTTCCTTGCCACAGCAAGGAGCCAAAGCTTGTTTGTACAAATGATGGAATACGAAAATTGCACGAGATCGATAGTCGTAATGTAGTGTTTATTTCGAAAAAAACGAACTTAAATTACTTAAGAACAACTAGAACTAAAAGTAAATTTTTGAGAGTTTGTAGGACGTATTATGTACCTCATTAATACAGTAATATCGTATTCTTTAAAAAGGCGTAATTAATACACATTAAGATTATAAAATTTTTTATGGGTATTTTTCTTTCAGTGGATAAGAAGACGGAAATATGAAAAATTAAAATACCCAAATAATTTTTTTTAATGATCAACTTCGTACACACCACGGTCCAGATGTTTTGCAGTAATTTCCAGACGCGTGCAGTAAATTCCAGTCCCTATCCGCAAAAAAATCCAAATAACGTCGGACCCGAGCGGTAATCGCGCGTCCAAAGAATTCCTACCGGCAACGGCTAATGAAGCCGCGCTTATTAA
Source organism: Acheta domesticus (assembly GCA_031308135.1). NCBI lineage: Eukaryota > Metazoa > Arthropoda > Insecta > Orthoptera > Gryllidae > Acheta > Acheta domesticus. The sequence goes on from JAHLJT010009436.1 coordinate 230,837,422, forward strand.
TGCGCAAAACTCGGAAATGGGCGGTTGCAGAGGATTATGCCTCGTGATTGATGAGCGTGACGGGGTCCGCGGCGGCGCGGCGGTGGGGCCGAGCCGGAGGGACGAATTGGGGCAGGAAATCGAAAGAGCCCTCTGCGAGCCGCGCCGCGCCCGTGCCGCCGCCGCTCCCGCCCCCGCCGCCGGTCGATCGTGCTCTGAGGTCCCCGCGCCTCGGCCCCGTGCGCCCCGCCCCGCTCCGCCCCGCTCCGCACCGGAGCCCCGCCGCCGCCGCCGGTTGAATAATATCGGCCGGCGATGGCGTGGCCCCGCGCCCGAGAGCGTCGTCGAGCTGCCGAGTTATGCTGCAGGACGGTATGGCCCGTGTGGATAGGTGATCGCGTGAAATAGCATGAGATGGTTTGATTGTTGTACTGCAGTGTTTTCACGAAATGTTTTGTAAATGCTTCAAAAATATCTTTCTTTCTTCTTCTTTCGTTTGGGTCATCTAGGGACCACGCACCAATTTTATTGCTTCTTCCTTTGTTCTTCTTTCTTCTTCCTCTAGTTGTCTTTCATCTTCTCAATGTCAAAAATATCTTTAATATACGTTATTTTGAAAAAAAACCAAACGGAATGCACTCATTCACAAAAAATATAAATTATAGAATTCATTTTGATTTCAACGGAAGAGAAAGCTGTAAATGAATGTCCAAAAGCACTTAATACGATAACTTTTCAGTATATTTATAATGCGGCTTCGTAGAAAAATGTTTTGTGTGTGTGTTCACTACAAATGAAAGGTTAAAATTTGGTTACTAAACGTTCATATTTTCCGTTAGTTAACTTACTTAATTGTACGGATGTTGGTATATGAAATTCAAACAATATTTTTAAAGCCGTGAAATGTATGTAGTGATTAGTACTTTCACGAAAGTCTGTTGTATTAAGTTTTTTTGGAAACTAAGTAATGAATTTCTGCTAGATTTTTTTTCACAACTATATATGCCAGAGTATACAACAAATTTAAAAACTGTGTATCTCATTTTGGTATGTAGTTTTCATCATGAACTGCGATAAAACATTTGAGTTAACCTTTGAAATCAAATTATTGCTCCGTTCGCTTTTCTCGAATTATTGTTTACTTTTGTCATCTTGCAGTATTGAAAGCCGAGGGACAAGCTTCATGCATCGATCATTTAAAGGTTTCGTTTCTCAATTTTCGACTCTCAATGCAGTGTTCAAAATGTAATTGTCTACTTCTTTCAATTAGTAGGCTTGTTGATTCACTTTCAACTTAGGTGTAGTTAAGTAATTGTACCCATTTCTTTCCCCACATTTTGCACATTCTCATAATTGTGTAAACAAACTTCTTTGCGTCATCCATCTTCCTTTAATCTCCGACCACTCTCGCGTGTTTTCCACACACACGCTTACGCCTTATTTCCATTTAAAACTGTTTCTCCTCTCGGGTCTTAAATCCACGAGCCATCTGCCTGCAGGAGAATTCTCTTTGCAGCGCTCATCCTCCGCGAAGTTGTCGAAGTGCTTCCCGACTCCCTCACCATCCGCACCCCCTCCTCTGCCCTTCTTTAGCGGGCACCTCCGCCGCATTCTGTTTGAGACCAAGGCCTCCCAGTCGCCCATCTCTCTCGACTTCTCCGAGGTCTTTCCGGGACCGCCAGCAACGCGTCCCGTCCCATCTCGTTCCGCCGCGTCCCACCCCGTCCTGTCGAACGGTGGCCTTGCCTCCTCTTGCCTTCACCGCTCCAGAGACCTTTATTCCGAAGTCACTGCATTCTCTGAACGCCTCTCCCCGCCCCTCTACTATCGGCCCGCCTCCCTAATTTTCACGAGCGGTTCGCGGTGCTGGCGGGTCTTGCTGCATCTCTATTTGAGGTCGCCATTGCCATTTGCATCCTTTTCGTTGCCCTCTGGTTTCTTGGTTCGTGTTAACGCCTTTAATATTCTCTTTTCAGACTTTGGTTATACATCCATTTAGAGAATCCCCCATCTCTCTCTTTCTTCCTCTCTCGTATGCAAATACACACACACGCAAGCTAATTTCAACTTCCTGGTTGCTTTCTTGTTGCAGTATCCAGCCCAAACCCTCTTTTCCTTATTTTCCTCGCCTCTGGATACTTGCTCCTAGAGGTTCATTTCCAGAAGCATCTCTTCCACATGTAGTATCTCGCTCTCTATCTCTTCTTCTTAGCCTTGGATGGAGCTGTGTTGATACCTTCATTAGCGACAATACTCCCACAGTCTCAGCTTCCAGCCTCATTATTGTTCACGTTCTTCAATGCCTGCATTTATCGCGTGAATTTCTATTGTTCTCTTCATTAAATCATCCGCCGTACTGTCCTCGATACCGAAAGACTATCTCTCCCCCGCTATTTCCTTCGTTTTAACTTGCTCGACTTTTCAACTGCCACTCCTCCACCGCCTTATCCCAGCGTGCTGCTCTCAGCGCGTTGCCTACAAACGCGTAGAAGGTGAAGCAGAAACTATTTGGCTTCCCACGTTCCACCTAGGTTCCGGGCGTTCCAATTTTATATTTCGCGCAAAATGCGAATGTAAACACATTTCGGATTCATCTCCGTAGCTGGAGGGAAACAAGGGTTGGAAGAACCTTCTCCGACTTGTGGATTGCCTCAGGAAATGAGAATCTAATGGGAAAAATGTTCCGCGGGCGTCTACTGCTGCTTTCATTAGATTATGAGATAAAGCTCCCGCTCCGACGGAACCAATATTGCCGACGGGGTCTTGCTTCGCATGTTGCGCTCTGATTAAGCGCTCTATGCTGATAAGAGGATGTTACTACAAAGTGTACTCCTTTTAATGTTGCCTTCTTTAAGCAGCGCGGTATTTCCTTTTAGAAATGAGAATCGTGATGTTGCGAACAGGACTATGGTCCTCTTTTGGGTTTTCTTCTAGCTTATCGACATTATCTTTTTCATCTTTTTTCATTCGTGTAATGTAAAAAAGCATTTTTCCTTGTGTAATTGTTTTGGACTCGTGATATTACACGCTTCGTCCACAAAGTGGCTTAGAAATCGAACGCGGTCTCTTGTAAGTACGTACTTAGTGGTATATGCAAGAAGAAAATGTGGAATAAAGAGTGATGATCAGCAATAAGCCCATACCGTGTCTGGCTATTTACAGTGCCATCCCAACAAATAGACGAACTTTGGTTTCAGGATATTTTAAATCAAATTTATTGTAAGGGTACACACAAAATTAAATATATCTTAGAATTCAGTAAATTTGCGAATTTTCAATTTTGCTGAGCGGTGTAAATGTAATTGTTAATTGATTTCAGTTTGAGGGAAAATGTAATAGATTTCAAAAGGTACAACGAAGGGAACGGTCTAATTTAAAATTAAATAACAGGTTTGAAATGTGCGTAATAATTTCTTATGACACAAGATAACATGTTTTCAGGTATTATGAAATCTTTTAATACAAAAACGGACAAGAAAGAGATCATCAGAGACATTAAGAAATTAATCCAACGGGGAGTAATTTGTAAGGCCGGCAATTGAATTTTGAATTATCAACATCTTAATGACGAATATATTGTCCACAAAACAAATACGCATATTCATTTTATTGTAACGTGAGAGAAAGAAATATCGCTTCCAGTAATTCTCGATATCCAGATTTCGGCGATCAAGTGCATCAGCGATCACGTGCAAGTGCAACATCACCGAGTTCTGAAATGTTGACTCGTAAAATTTTGATAATGTTACGAGAAACGTTACTAGTCAAGCGAAAAGTTTTTCGCTTCAATTTTTGCAAATTAGTTCGAACGCAGGCAGCGGTCGCGCGTATATGAACGGTTCATTGGTTTCACGGTTTGCTCCGGGAATATTTACACTAAGCGGATGCGGGCCTCAGCACTAACAAGTGTAATACCCTGAGAGAAATATTAGCGTTTCTGTCAATTATGTAATTGCACTGTTCTACAAAACAAAACAAAAAAACTACAACTAAAACCCTTTTCTGGCAGAAACATTCGTGATTCATATGGAAATCTGTCTCCTGAGTTTATATCTGTATTCAGTTTCTTTACATCAGGGACAGTTTTTTTAAGTTATTCACAATTTTTCCCTTTTTTCTTCACTTTGTGCCTTTTTAAAGGCAAAATATGTAACAATTACTATCCTAGATTTTTTTAAAATTCTAAAGAAATCCCAATAAGAGCAAAACTGAAAGAACTATAGACCTATAAAATGTAATACATAGTACGAAAAAACTTTTTTCAGGCACAATATATAAAAAAAAAGGATTCTTCCTTGAGAATTTACTAAGCTTATTATTTTCTATTGTGGTCACTTTTGCACTCTCGAATGCACTTTTACACTTTCCAGCAGTAGTCCGTAAGCATCGCAGGCATCTATTTTCCTTCGTATCGCTTTTCCATGAACATTATGTCTTTATGAAATCTTTCGCCCTGATTATCGGAAACGTCACTACAGTTCTCAGGAAAATAACGCAAATGTAAATCAAGAAAATTCAATTTTAAAGATAAGTTTCATTCTAAATCCTTACGTTATTTGTCAACTCTTGAACTAATTCTGGACATTTAACTCATTTTTTCTTGGAAGTTTTGTTTTACATTCTGAAAATATATGCATACGTTTCTCTGGTCTGGTGTTTGGCGTCTTTTTTCTTTTTCAGAAGTTTTCTAATTTGGGGATCCACAAACACACCTTACTTTATTTTTTCAGCCGAAAAAACAAATTTTTGTGGAAGATAAATAAACTCTCATCCACATGGAATCAAGTCTTTGACAAACTGTTTCATAACACCCAGCATGATGTGAAATGAAGGAGAAGGCCATCAACTCTGGCTACCAATTTATTTTTCCGAATATTTTTTTCTCTCACTTTCCATTCACGTTGAGGCAAAATCTTTCTTTTCTAATGAGAATTTCTGTCGCGTCTATCCCACTCACACAGAAAACATGTATATTTGGCGTAGCCGTGTTGCTTTCCCAATGTAATAACTCAAAATTTAATTAAATTTATTAATTCATAAACCATGCATGGTAGCAAGTTTCTATTTCCAGATTTGAATTTATTATCTCGAAAACCTTTAGAAACATATCGGCTTCCAAGAAAATTGCCCCTTGTAGAACAGTGTTGTTATTCCTGAATATCGTATTGTATATCAAATTGAAATCGAACATAATGAACACATTTGGGGGAAAATATTGCTCCGCTTTCTGAAGGTTTGAAGTGCAGAAGAGAAGCTTCCAGGTAATGCTGAATTAGTTACTTTCATTATTTTTCATGTAGAGTGATGGCAGGAAACTAGTGTGATGTAGTGGAGTGTGAAGCGATGTCATGTTTTCCTCATCTCGTAAGCTCCATCACCGCGTTTCCGAAGAGAAGCACAAAGAGAAGAAACGAGAGTACAAAGCATACATTTTCACAAAAGAAGAAGGGCAGGGGGCTGTGAATGAACATTTCGAAAGGGGTCCCATAGCCCTAAATAATAAAATATTTTATTTCCCTAAATATGATCAATTTATGATTTATCTGTGTTTTTCGATGATTCAGGACATTTGGGAAAGAAGCTTTCCAAAGCATTTGAGAGTCGTATAAATGGTTCAACGTACAATCAGTTGCATTTATTAATTTATCAATAATTTCATTTTGCTTGTAATATATTTTATTTATTTACTAGAAAAATATGTCTTATATATATGTAAAAAGAATTTATTTGAAAAGGAGCTCAGATGGGCTCAGAAAGATAGTTGACCCCCTCTTGTTTTAGGCTGCGCCATCTGTGATACAAAAAATTGGAAAGCGTTAATGGTCGATCTCCAAACCTCGAAACTGAAGCACGTGATCGTCAACGGAACACGGGAAGAGTGTTCTTCCTCACTTCAGAAGTTTTTGTTGGTTTTTTTTTATGATGAATGCGGTGCGTTAGGGTAGCAATTCGAGCGAAGAGAGGGCGACTCGTTTTCATTCTTGCAAATTAGTTGCAACATGGCGGCGTCGGCGGCGCGTATGTAAATGCTGCGGTGCCGTGGGGTGTGGGAGGGGGTGGTGCGGAGTGGTGCGGCGTAGGGCCTCTCTCGCCGCTGGTGCTCGCGCCTCTTGCGTCGGGTGCGGAGATCAGCAAAAAAGAGCGGAGCCCCCGGAGAATCGGGGCGCGTTGTGTGCGCGGCCTCCTCGATCGATCAGGGCGGACGGCGACGGGGCGCTCGCTGCGCACTGGTCGCATGAGCACCGGAAGAACACGCTGCAGGAACAGTTTGTTAATTGAGAGAGAACTAAACGCAAACTTAATAGACGTGAAATAAGCAGTAGGTAAAACCAATTGTATCAAAATGCGTGAATATTTGGGCGCAAAATTCAGATTATTACTTAATATGCCTGCAATTTGGGCATGAGATAGTTTCCCGTAGTTTCGTCCATCTTTTCCGTCTTCTTCTGGTCTAGGATAAATATTATTTTAGGCCAAGGAGCTGCTATTTGAAAATGGTAAAATATGTGGAACATCATTTCAGCTTTATAATGATGTTGGAGAAAAAAATTACAGGAGAGGAAATTTTCAGTGTTTCACGAAATTGTAGAAAAAAAGACATTAAAAACAAAATTCTTCGTGGTAATGTGGTCAACTTAAAAGCAGACAGGAATCTTAAAACATCTTTTTGATAAACTTTATATCTACTTCATTGTATTTTACTTTCATTTATAGTAAAACTATTTGTAGAAGTATGCCTTCAAAATGAAAGAAAATGCAACGTGCTCTTTTTCGGTTAGTTCAATTCACTGTGCCTTGCTGGGAAAGTCTGGGTCATGCGAGAAACCGGAGGCAAATGTTACAAAAAAAAAATGGAGCGTCTTTTTTTCTCAGTTTTATTTCTGCTGGGTCGTTGGTACTGGTCGATCTGCTGGGTACTGGATAAGGAGGCTATATTTAAATTTTACGGCTATTACAACGTAGGGTGATCATCTCGAGTTTCTGCTGATGTGATTTACTTTAGAGTTTTTGGGTTTGAGGAACAGACCGATAAGATTTCCTTTATATTCATAAACTTTTCTAGTCTTAGGAATCGTAATCTGTTCACGAAATGTTATAGTATAAAAACCTCTGTGGCAAAGTAATTAAAATCTTACGAAAACATAATTTTACCATAGAAATTATTCTAATTTCTTCATTGGAATTATATATATAACAAAATGTTTGTTGAACCCACCACAGATCGACGGGTGAGCGCAACTCTCACTTCTAAATTTCGCTAGCCATTAGACCACTTTCAATCGTTCTCATTGTCTGCGATTGTTTCTAGCTGTTATTTGAAATAATATTAATGAAGCGACCTCAATTGTATGACATACAAACTCTCAGTGTGAGTTACAGTGTTTTGTACGTGTCAGAGTGCGGAGAAAGTGAACGACGTGCAAACCTTTCATCTGCGGTGCAGATATTTAATTATAAAATTCTATAACTAAACTATTAATAAAAACAAAAAGTTTAGCAATGTGATTTTGAACATTTATTCTGACCTTTGTTGTATTTTGGGTATCAACAATATAATCACTCTGAAGCATAAATATGAAAACTTGGATGTCAGATTGCATTTTGTAATGCTTCTTACTATTTTGAAAGGCTCAAGAAATCTTTTCTGTGGGCTTTCGCATGCCTTGAACACCCAAACAGTTTTCGAGAATATATTAAAACCTTTTTCTTTATTTACGTACAAATGAAAGGTAGATGTTGGTGAAGTCACAAGAGCACGATGCGGTGTAACTAGTTGTTATTAAATTGTTTATGCTCTGACAGTAATAGTTTCTTTTGTCACAAGCATATTTTTTAAATTTTCTGACGAAAATGTAGTTAAGTAAAAAGTTTTAAATAATAAAGCCAAATCATAATAAATAGAATTACAAATACTTAGGGAATATAATTAGTGGGATGCGAAAGGTATAGCTAAAAATTATGAAAAGAGTATTACTATTTTCTTTATTTATGATGCGTATAATTTTTCAATTTTCAAGGGAGCTTGAAATACTAACAGTATGACGTGAGTGATATTGATCTGAATAATGGATTTTGTATATTTAAATTTTAGTACCTTTTCAGATGTTATTTACGAGAAATACAACCCCAAAGTTAGAGAGATTACGTACTTATATATTGATTATCAGTGATGCAGAGCACTTTGAAGTAATTGAAAAAATTATAACACTATAAGGAAGATAAATAACCCGTGACGTTTGAAAATAGCGTTATCAAATCGATTCAATTGCAAATAATATTACTCTCAAGGGTTTGCTTTATGCAACTAAGTTTAAGTTAGTTTACCGATAATCGGCAAGAAAGTGATGGAAATATATTATGAATCAAAGAAGGCAGAGTGAGATGAACATATTGGCAAATTTGAGACATTAATATTGGATGTTTGTTGACTTGTTGAATGAGAGAAGAGAGAACGCGAATGTCATGGCAAGATTGGAGTGAATAGAATAAAGTGGTTCGAAGAACAAGTTTAAGAAGATTAAATTGCTTTTTACTTGCGACATCAAATTCAATCATAAAGTCGTGACTGAAGTCTGAAAGACTGGAAAGAGAGTTGGGGAATTTGAATTGGAGTTACGTACAAAAGGGCAAGTATCATAGAAATGGATATAATCTTTATAACTTTATGGTTTGATTGTTAATCGCTTTCCTGTTTCTTGTCGTGTGATTATTTTTGGTTGAAATAATTTAATTCATATTGCTCAACTACATTAGAGACCTTTCCAAATAATGAAAACATTTGTGTAATTATGCTTCTGATTTCCTAATTTCTGTTCGTGAGGCTGATAGTTTTTTAAAATCAGAATACCGTAAATATTGTAAAAATCAATCAATTCAACGTTGCTACGTAACATTTCAAAGATAACTCTTTTCTATGTACCTAAAAGCCTTCTGTGTATTCATAAAAGTAAGTTAAGAGCTTATTTTTAGTACGTTTGTGAGGACAAATTGGTTCATTTTGAAACTTCAACAGATGTGAGCACTCTAGATAAATTACTTCCTAGAAAAAAATATTTATTTTAAAATACCTGAACCGCGATTTCACTTCAAAGAATTACTCGTAAACATTGCAATTTATTATCGCAACATTCGACAAAACATTGCAAACACTCGGAATGAATTTACTCTGCAAACGAACTCCCATTATACCTTTCTAAAAGATCTTCAAAATATTAACTTACACTGCCATTTATTTTATGAAGTTGCGTGTAACGTTGCGCTCAACAACCTCGAATAACTTCTCCCTCTCGCCCACGTTTTTCTTGTCTTTCGCAACTCTTCGTCAATTATTTTCTACTTTTGATGGTTTTAATGTGTATTCACACCAGTCACCTATGGGCGTCGCTGGCAGGAGGAAGAAAGTCCATCCATTTTCTTAAGTACAACCGATAATTTTTATTGGCATTTCGTTTTTTACTATTAATGTAAATATCGTGCTGAGTAAAGGCTGATCTCCTTATCAGTAAACTTTGAGGGTGACGTATGATGGCATTCTCAATAAGAACGTAGAGTTAGCTTCCTTCGAAGACTGAAAACGTCCTTAAGAAAAGTTGCCCAGGCAAGATTGAATAGTGTTCATCTTCGTCATTCACTAATATTTGCTAGTGATTTCCAACTTAGACGAGTGGATGTGCCGTAGGCAAGTAGTTGACAGATGTGTTACAGCCAGTGACCGTTGCAGGACAATGTTTTTGCCAATAAACATTAGAAAATTTGTTGTATTTGTTATGGACTAAGACAATTTAGTAGGTAAATCTTTTTTCGTTTTGTACAGTTTTTTCTTAAGTTTATTGTCGTATAATATTATTGTATTCATTGCAAGCTGCTACGTAGTTTAACATTTTTTCTCTACCGAGAGCATCTTGACCACTCGGTATTTATTGATCCCACGTTCAATTCATTATTAAAGAATTGCTTCTTGGAATAACTTCGGCGCATAATTTATATACTAGAATTATATCACGTCCTACTTTTTATACTAGAATTTATATCACGTCCTTTGATGGGCATCCCCCTCCCCACACACATTCTTCTTCCCAGTCACGCCCATGCAGGCACCGACTCTCGTTCCCATCGTGTCCCATCTGGGCAGGCTGTGTCGTGTCCACTTCCTTCACCCACCCCGCCTTTCCTACCGCATGCTTTCTCTACGACTGCGTACTACGCACCTCCTCCACCGAGGAGCGTGCGCAGTTCGGCGCTGCGGCTCATAAAACACTCGGCGTTATTACTGCACCGCCCCATCTGGCGGCAGCGGAACCTCGCGGCGGAGGAGGGATGGCCGGCGGGGCGCAATGGACAGCGGTGGCGAGCGGCGGCAGGAGTTGGTGTTGCATGGTGGACGACGCACGGGGAAGGATCAGAGAACTGATGTTACAGAGAAAATAAGCATAGAAGTATCAGTAATAGAAAGGAAACGTGGGAATGAGTGAAAGCTGGTACGGAAAATGGGAAGAACGAAGGAATGTGAGGATGAGCGTGAAACATATCAGAAAGAAAGCGAGGAAATGTAAAGAGATGCGTGCGGAAAGGCAGCATGCATAGTGCAGAAGAAGGCTACACAAAAATAATGCATTTTATATGACCTAATAAATAAGGGAATAAACGTAGTGGTGCAACGTGGGATGCACACGAGATAGTTCAAATTTCCAAATTGTTCAAAATGAAACAATGGAGTAATTGTTATTTGATAATCATTGATTACTAGGTGCAGTAAAAGACTTATAGCACTAAAACGTGGGTTGCATTACTTCAAGTAAATTGACTTTGAAAATAAATTAGGATCGCAAATGATGACGTTGCTGTGTGTCCTTGTGCAAGTGGTTCATTGTATGTGCTCTTAGACAGGTCTTCGTGCTATTCGTTCTCCGAATCATTTGTCTCTTATTGAATTATTAATGTAATGAAGTATAATTATTTTAATTGGTTCATGATTCATGATTATTGATTATATTATTACTCCATCTACTCTTATTTCTACTGTCTCATTCGCTACGAAAATTTGTCGTAAAACACATGCACATATCTTGTACGGAATTCAAAGCCGCACATCCTCGGTACAGCCATAGTCAACATCACAATGTAGGCAGAAGAGAAACGAATGTATGGACCAGGAGAAAAGAGACGAATACGTTAGAAATGATAAAAAAAATCCCGGAACCAAGGGAAGCAAGAGTAAAACCTGGCTGGAGAACAGAGAACGAAAGATAGCAGTAGGAGTAACCGGCGCAGGAACGAGGAGGAAACTGGAGTGGGCCGGCGACAGCGGTGGCTGTGGCGGGGGTGGCGGCGGTGGCGGCGGTGGCGGCGGTGGCGGCGGTGGCGGCGGTGGTGGCGGGGGCGGCGGGGGCGGCGGGGGCGGCGGGGGCGGCGGGGGCGGCGGGGGCGGCGGGGCGGCGGGGGCGGCGGGGGTGGCGGGGGCGGCGGGGGCGGCGGGGGCGGCGACGGCGGCGACGGCGGCGGCGGCGGGAGCGGCGGCGGCGGCGGCGGCGGTGGCGGCGGCGGCGGCGGCGGCGGCGGCTGCGATGGCGGCGGTGGCGGCGGCGACGGCAGCGGTGGCGGCGGTGGCGGCGGTGGCGGCGGTGGCGGCGGTGGCGGCGGTGGCGGCGGCGGCGGCACTGAGCGCGTGGCGCGACCCGGCGGAGCGAGGCGCGCGAGGACCTCTCCGCTGGCCGTTGCTTCCCCTTCCATCGATCGGCCACTTGCGTTCCCGGCCCCTCGCCCACCGCTCCACGCCGCGCCACGCGCCGCCGCCGTCTGGATTCCGCCCTCCGCGCAGCTCCACGCCGCTTGGTACAGTGGGCCGTGTACGTACGTAATACTTTCGCAAAGATTGGTGCGGTGTTAGCGTGAATGTAGTTGGGTCGGTGGTGAGTATTTTGGGTTTTTCATGTTTCCCCAGGTTAGCAGTTGGCGACCGTTGTCATCATCATCATCATCATCATCATCATCATCGCCGTCGTCATTGTCAGCTGCTCATCGTAAAATTAACCATCGGCAATATCTTAAGCACAAATGTAGAAAGATGTATTGAGAAAAAATATTGTTATTATTATTAATAACAATAATATTCATCCCAAATGTTGCTGGAATATTTTATGATTTTTTTGCCAAGAAATACAGATGAAATTATATGAGTATTAATACATATTTTTATATTCAAATATGTTATAAATTATATTAAACTAACAAACATCAACATAGCTTAACAATTATAAGAAATTAGATTAAGATTGTTGAATTAAATAATGAACTATTTAAATACCTCCTAAAACCTATTGGATATTTTTGTGTTGATTGCGCTGATAATCGTGTCAATTAGCTTTCAAGTGTTACGTGCCGCAACTATGGGTTCATTCTTGGGAGTCCGTTTGGTCCATTCGGAGGCAGCATGCTCCGTTCGACCCCCTCAGACGACGGCGCTCGTGCACTCCCTCTCCCCCATTCGCCTCGCCCTGCAACACTCCGCTCCCCGCCCCAATCCGCTCCGCTCGCCGCACCCCCGGCCGCGTGCCTCGCGCGCGTTTTATGGCCACCCGCGGTGACGTCACTCGCCTCGCCCGCGCAGACGAGCGTCCGCCACCGCCGCGCGTGCGGAGAGGCAGGGAGGCAGGGAGGGAGAATTGCGCGGTGGATGATGACGTTCCGTGTCGGAGCCGCGCGTTTACAAGCGATCCATCAGGAAGCGCGCTCCGCAGGGATCCGGATCATCCGGGTCCCAAGCGGGCTTTTCGCCGCGGGCCGCAGCCGAGCGCTCTAACGGCCTCGCCCAGCGACGCGGCGCCGCCGGTGGCGCGGTGCTACGCGGCCAAGACATGCGTGGGGGCGGGGGGTGGGGGGCAGGTGCGGGTGCGGGGGGCGGTGGATGGGGGTCGGTGGGCGGGTGCGGGGGAGCGGGGCGGTGGACAGCGGGCGGTGAGCGGGGTCGGGAGGGGGCGGGGGCGAAATGGCGATAGGACATCGCTCGGCGAGACGCAGCTGGCTCTGCGCCACTGGGTGGTGATGATGGTACAAGAATCAGTCGGTGATAATAAGGAGTTTTTGCCACCTAGAATGGTGAGCACTTTCGATCTTCTGATCATGCGCAGTTCAAGTTTCGCATCACTGTTGTGCATCTGCGCATGCGCAAAAGATCGATAATGCTTAAAGTTCGAGGTGGCAAAAAATTCCCTACTGAGAATAGGATTACCCTGAGGGCTAAACGGAAATCAACTGATGTCATTGAAGTGCTTCTGACAGGGAGGTTATAGGGTTCGAGTCACGACGGTGGCAGGATTTTTGACACTAGTTTGCCAGCTAGGTCGAATTCAACCGCTGCTTGGAGGAGAATTCTCTCGGCCGACTGCTCTGATCGTTCGTTTTTCGTGGTTTATCCGGCATACAAGGCGAATGCCGGAGCAGTACCCTAAATAATGTACCACAGACCGCGCGCGATATTTCCTTCCTTTTCTTGTAATTTCCTCCCTCCTTACATGCCCACACTTATACTCACACGCACTACACTGCCACTCTTGTCGAGAGACCAGTCTGGAGGTCTGAGCTTGTCCTGCTGGTGGGAGATACCTGGTTATGGAAAATCCCCGCAAGCCGAGTAGGTCGGTGCCGGATCTCACCACCCAGCGGAGAAAGATCACCTCCACCTCCCGCGATAAAAACAAGCACCACACGTACGGGAATAATGACCGTAACACTTGACGCGCCAGATTCATCAATCAATTAGTCAAGACTAGACCTAGTGATCTAGTCGCTTGCCTTCCGCCACAGGCAGATTCAAATGACGGTCGACCCGTGTGGAATTTACGGTGGAGAGAGAGGCTTCGCGGCAGGTTTTCCAGCGTTCCTCCGGTTCCCCTTGCCTCTCGTTCCTTCACTGGTTCATCATTCGCATCACATCTTCATAAACACCCCTCCATCAAATGAGTCATTAAATTCATTCAATAAATGACCGTCAGGATTAGGTACCGGCCTCATATGGAAGAAGTAGGGTTATCTTGATGCAGTGTGACAGGGTATTGTCATCATCAATACGATCTCTTGACGAGGACTGCATATTAAACAAGAATTCATGGAATATCAGTGGAGTAATAATATTGTCAAAAACCAAAACCAAATATTAACAAAAGCCAAAAATAGCTGCCGAGCCAATATCTACAGTTTGGTAAAGCATTTTAAGAGGAAATGCAATCCTTTGGAAGTCAAAGCAATATCAGGTTGAAGAGAAAAAAGAATGTAATCTGGGAGAGTATAGACTATAGTTAAAACTAACTCAACGCCCGTGAGAGCACAATCCTCCGGAGATTGTGCTCGCTGTTCGAGATAGAGAAAGAGTGAGATCGGTCGGTGCCCTGCTGTTACAGGCGTCGATGAAATTTTCTGACGATGACATTTTCTGAATTAAAGCGCAGACAGAAAGCTTTAAAATGAACAAGCATGCTCTAAGGAATTTGGTACTCAAAAGGGTACTTTTTAGTCGCTAGTTAGAAATTATTCGAATGTTTCTGATGCTTTGGGAAAATAATGAAGTAGAAATAAAAAAACAACAAACATTTTTGTTATGTTACTTTTGCGGGTGTTATTTCAAACGGTTCGTGGCTAGATTATTTGAAAGGAGAAAGATATGTCTATTTATTCTTACCCTTTCTTTACTTATTTTCGGCAAAATCGTCGAGTAGGAATTACTGCAGAAACCTAGAGCATCTCGTGTTTAGACGAAGGGGCTAGTGTATGCCTAGCTCAGAAGTCTCGTATGCTTTGAGATTGACGCAAGTAGCTCAAGCGGCAGACGCTGAGCTGAAAGCAGATGAAACACGAGAAGAGCCTTTGTCTTATACGAAGCCGGTTATTAATATCTCGCCCTTAACGTGCCGCTTTGCAAATGTACGCGCTGCGAGCCCATTAATTTTCATTACTCGCATCTGTGTTCAATATTAAATAAGAGATGTTGACGGGAGCTTCTCATTTATAAAACGAAGCCCTCTTTCCTGAGACGGAACATTTTTTGATACTTTGTTGTATAAAAGACTTCCATATTCCGTTCCATGTATTCGTTTTAAAAGCTTTCTCCGACGAGATACAAGTATTCTGCAACTGATCATCCTTTGCTCGCTAGAAAGTTATCCATCAACGCCGGATTCTTGATTCGGTGTACCCACTCGTATTACGTCGTTACGTTAGTTTGTCCTTCATTAGCGGGCGCCTTGATTTCGAATCTCGTTAAGTCTAATCACTCGCTGCTGCACGAAAACACGTGGAACTTTATGCAGCTGAGAGAGGTCGAAGTAAATTTCCCTTCGGAATGAATGCTTCTCGAGCCAAACCTCACCATTCGTCTTGGCGGTTTATTGGGGTCCCCTTCTGGAAGACGTAACTCTAAGATTTGGAAGCTTGCCTTCGACAGTTGGCTATTAAGGAAATCCACTTCGCGACTCTGACCCAGTTCTTCCATAATAAAGGACATATTAAGGACAGCTTTCTCGGAAATTGCATATTCTGTTCGAAAGTGATTATTAAAGTTATCGATTGATTCTGAAGAGCTTTCGAAAAATTCCCAAATAAAACCCATTGCATTATAAAACAGTTAAGCTTGTATTATAAGAACTCATTGTACTTTAAAACATCTAAGCTTTTATTATAAGAATTATTATCAATCAGAACTGAAACATTTAATACGTATTTACTTATATTTTTATTACTATTTTAATTGCTCTTCAGACATAATGGATTAAATAATACATTGATAATCATCACAGCGTTACGAAAGAAAATAAGGTTTTTTGGAGATAGCGGTTATGAACTCCTTCTAGCTCGTTGAAAGGTTAAGACGTTGGATTTTATACAACTGGTTTACTTTATTGAGAAAAGTACAAAATGAGCACTTTGATTTTTGCACTTTTCGTAACTCTTATTAACTTCGTGAAATTTTTGGAAAATATTTTAATTAAACAATACACATAAATTTGTTTATTTTATAAAACACGGAAAAAACCTTCTGACGTCAATGCTCTCAGTCAGACGCAGCTTCCAAAGAACGTATTCAGAAAATAACAGCAAAGAATAAATTGATGACAAGAATTCTTAATTTTTCACCAGGATGTTGTTTCTTACCGTTGTCGATTCCATTGTCCTTTGCTTGAGTCCTTCTCCTGATGTCTACAGCTCTATCAACCTGAACCCGCGCTTTCTACTATTCCATCTCCCTAACTGTCACTTCCTCCCTTCCATCTTTCACCATCATGATCATCATCTCCTCCTCCTTCCACCCGCTGTCGCTGCTTCCGTTGGACCGCCCAAGCCCCCGCCTGGAAAGCCGAAGATGTATTTTTGCCGCCTTGGCGGGGATGGAACTGTCTGCCGCGAGAGTTTATGTCTGGAGGCGCGCGCATATAAAAAGAAGGCTTTTCCCACCGAGCGACATCGCGTCGTGGCGAAGAGACGTTTGAAGCAAATGAACACATTCATTCGTACCAACGACGTCGACGACGAGGGCAATGAAAGAGAAAAGAAAACAACTTTGCTGTTCGCTTTTCCCTTCTTGTTTTAATGTTCTAGCCGGGGTCTAAGGCGGCGGGGAAGTTATTTAAAAAGTTAAACTCGCTTTTTGGTTCAAATCATTTTATTGTGCGGAATCCCCTAGTAACATTGTTTCTCGACAGCGTCTTTTTCGTTGAAATATGAGAAGAGCATTTTCTCCGCGAGTCATCCTTTGCTTTATTTTTCGCACTTCCGTCGTCTTTCTTTATCTAATTTAAAATGAGGGTTATAATACAGTAACCGTTAGTGACTGATCTTTTTTGGGGACGGCATATTGGTATTGTAGAAAATTGAAAGTAAAATACAAGTTTTCCAGAAGGCTCGAAGAAAGAATATGTCACCCTGATACCAGTATTTGTATTGCTGTTCTTATATTTTCAGTACAAGAAATGAAAATGTTCAATTAGGTGGTCTCATTCTAAAGAAAAATAATTGATGTAGTTTGATTGTTCTGATTAAATGTTTATACTAATTGCATATTTTTAAAATTGTGTTTTTATTTATTTTGTGGATATCATTACAGAGGAAAAGTTTATGTGCGATTTTAAAAATTTCACACGTGATTTGAATTAATCCATTGGTCATTGATAAGATGATGATGTGTGGCACAGTAATTTGTTCATGAGAGAAACCACTTAACGAACAATTATATCAAAAGAACATGTATCTTAAATGTTTTATAATTTTTAGACTACATTATGGAGGATTTAACGATTCCAAACTGGAGAAGAAGTGTTTTGCATTCTCGTAGTTTTGCACTCACGAAGTTTCTCGGTGCCCGTGATGACAGTCTATTTCCATCACTAGTTTCTAGATAATTCCGATTCCATCTTTTCCCACAAATCTGTATGAACTAAATTCTCGAAACAGGGTCGCAGATGTTTACTTCATGAATTATGTTCCAAGATAGGTTGACAGGAATAGACAAGGTAGTTAAATATTTTCTACGTATAGTGAAGAAAATGAATCAATCAGTAAAACTAGTTTAGATTATGGCTCTTTTTAGTTCATGTCCTTAAATCTGTTTTTCTTGCTAAACATTAATTTACATATCTAAGATTCTAAGGTAGATACAACAAATATAAATATATCGATATGGTTAGTGTGCAATATCTTACAAAATAACTGAGAGTCATATTATTGTTTTAATTGGACTGTAACGTGCTGCATAGTCACCGCGCGCGAAATGAGCACGCAATGCGGCCACCAACTGAGATTGTCCAGTCTACGCACTGACGCCCGAATGATTCTGGCACCTTGGGAAATGCTTGGGAAATAAGATTTCAGTTAATACATACTATATACTTTTGTAATGAGCTTTCTTTAGATTCGTTCTTGGCTGTACCTGCAGTGTGCAGCATAACGAGATTAATAAATATGAAAACGTTTTGATTAATCATCATTACCTCCTAAATCATCTTTCGTCATCATTCGGATATATTTTTACTCCATCACCGTCCAATTACTTTCCTCTCTCATCAGGAGGCTCTTCAGTCTGCCCCAATATCGACCACTTACCCGCCAATTTCTCAGTCCTCAGTGTCCGCCCCACCCCACACAGGCTCTCAACCACCTCTTTCCCTCTCGTCGCCCTGGGAGGCGGGTATAAATCGACTCAATTTCAGCAGCGCGCCAGCTACACCTCGTGCCCTGTTAAACGCTTCCTCTTCGTCCGCCCGTGTCCTCAGGGTATTGCACGTTTCTCGCACACATTATGCAACCCCTTCCCTGGTCGCCTGTGTTCCTCTGACATTGAATTCATTTTCTGCCTACATGACTTTTCCATGCCCTTTGTATTCAAGAGTTACAGTTCAAATAAATATGAGCATGAAAAGATTGAAACTCTTTGCCTGCTACGAATGTTTGTATTAAAATACTCTATCCTTAAAAAGTAAATTGTTGTATAAAATATGTTTCATCATACTTGAACTTACGTGTGCAAACCCCATTTTCATTTTTCTTTACGTTAAATTTTATCGTTCAAACCCAAGTACCATTTATGTAATGTTAGAAGCACTGTCCATTCAAAGGAGTTAAATGAAACTAGCTGGATAATGTCTTGGATTCAGGGTGTTTATATTTTTCATCTTTCCATCCTTCTCGGCGATATTTAGCATATTACTCATTTTGCCTTCTGACGACTCAGTATGAGAAATATACAATGTGCCTTATATTGCCGGTCGTTTATTAGGCACTATAAAACCGAAGTGTCACGTATTTCCCGGCAGCTGTGTGGGCAGGGCTGTGTATCGTCTTTTATCATAGCTCGTCTTTCACACCGACGGACTTTTCCTGCCACTACATTTCAGGGAAAATTACCCACTAACTCAACGCACAGCGCACTTTTACTTAATATTCATTCTTCGCGCTGGTTCTTGCGGCCGGGCTTGATGAAGGGAAATAAAGATATTCAATTTAGGCCAAGGGCTCGCGGGGGCGTCGTGGAGAGGCACTGA
>JAHLJT010009436.1:230857425-230885867 GCA_031308135.1 Acheta domesticus
TTGACCCGCGTTTGCCTCTTTCGTGGCCCTACACTTTTAGGAGGCCAATTCCACTTTATGCGTGAAATGTCTTCGTGTTTTTTCTACATCAAATCAATTTTATATTGCCAAAAATTTGTAAAAACGTATCTATTACGATCAATGTCAAAAGTAATTGAAGAAGGAAAATTGAAGCGTCCAGTGAGAGAGGGAGCTACCCACAAAATTCAAAACATCGATTATTGACTCATTTAAGGTGTTCGTAACGCAATACGTTCATAAGTCGATATTTTGATTTTTGTGGGTTAGCTTCCCCCCCCCTCTCTCTCTCTCTCTGACGCCTCAATTATGTATTGGATTTTCCTTGTGAATAGTAGTTACCACACAACCGCACTTTCTTTTTCCGACCTCTCTTTTTCGATACGGTATTATCGTTTTCCATATGTTTATACCTATTTCTTTTTCCACCCTTCTTTTCTTACACTACCGTTGACGCAAATCATCACGATTTGGAGTCATCGTAAACTGCGTTAAAAGGTGATGTTATTAATTTTTAGTAACACGTGTATGTCTTCTTGATATTCCGTTTCCAATATCTCTGTTTTCTCTTTATTACAAAAATCAAGTACAATTTGTTGTTTTTAAACTACATTATTTTTTTTGTAGGACCATGGTCAGAAAATCATTCTGCAAATATGTATCTGCAGAATAAATTTAATCGATTTGAAATTAAATAAAGGTATTTCATTTTTTGTCAATTCTGTAATGAACATTTTTGCCATCGCGTTATAACAGAGAAAAGGATTGAGTTTCTAAAAATTGCATCCCAGTATTTTTATTTTTTAATGTCCAATATATGTGAAATGCAATTGCAATGGCGTACCTGGATTTAGAAATATTTTGTTTTGTGCAACGTAATATAAATTATTATTAAATCTCTTATTAACTTATTAAATCTAATCTAATCTAATCTAATCTAAAATAAATATTAAATCTCTTATATTAAACCTCTTATTAAAATAAAGGAAAATTTATCACAGCTAGGAAAATAAAGTGTTACATTACTGTATCCTCCTACGTATTAGGTTAAATGACTCAAATACTCTATTTTTTGTTTTCACGTATTTAACGGTTTTAGTTGCAGTATCGTATTACATTTTATCAATTACCTATATTGTTGGCGCTTCCTCACCTCATTCTATTATTTAAATCATCCCTCCCCCACCTACAATGTTTCGGATAACTTCACGCAAATCAGTATCAGGATTGGAAAGTATACTCTTTGCCATAATTTATTCGTATTAAAACAATTATACTTTTCAATATTTTGTTTTAGTTTCAGTGTTAAGCTTTTACGAAAAAATGTACCTTCCGCCCGCGAGTTCCACGTGTCCTCCTTCCACCCACGTTTCCACTCGCCGCACATGACCGTGCAGAAACACTTCCGCCCGCGAGTTCCACTTGTCCCTCCCTCCACCTACGTTTCCACTCGTCGCTCATGACCGTGCAGCAACCCTTCCGCAGCGAGTTCCACTTGTCCCTCCTTCCACCCACGTTTCCACTCGTCGCTCATGACCGTGCAGCAAACCCTTCCGCCAGCGAGTTCCTCGTGTCCCTCCTTCCACCCACGTTTCCACTCGTTGCTCATGACCGTGCAGCAACCCTTCCGCCAGCGAGTTCCATTTGTCCTTCCTTCCACCCCCCGTTTCCACTCGCCGCTCATGACCGTGCAGCAACCCTTCCGCCAGCGAGTTCCACGTGTCCCTCCTTCACCCACGTTTCCACTCGCCGCTCATGACCGTGCAGCAACCCTTCTGCCAGCGAGTTCCACTTGTCCCTCCTCCCACCCTCGTTTCCACTCGTTGCTCATGACCGTGCAGCAAACCCTTCCGCCAGCGAGTTCCATTTGTCCTCCTTCCACCCACGTTTCCACTCGCCGCTCATGACCGTGCAGCAACCCTTCCGCCAGCGAGTTCCACTTGTCCCTCCTCCCACCCTCGTTTTCCACTCGTTGCTCATGACCGTGCAGCAACCCTTCCGCCAGCGAGTTCCATTTGTCCCTCCTTCCACCCACGTTTCCACTCGCCGCTCATGACCGTGCAGCAACCCTTCCGCCAGCGAGTTCCACGTGTCCCTCCTTCCACCCACGTTTCCGCCCGTACCGCACCCCGTAATGCCGCCTTCCCTCGCACCGGCTGCCGAGTCGCCTCGGCGGCGCCGGCGCTAAATGAGAGCCTTCTTTTTGTTTTTGCCCGCGGCGGCGCACCGCCGCGCCGGCCCGCGCGGCGCAATGCGACGCGGTCCCAACACGCGCGGTTGGCCCCAGCCCCCCGCGTCGCCGCTGCCACTCCCTCCCAAGCGCCGTCGTTGGGGATGTGCTGGTTGTTGCCACTGCCTCCGTTTCTGTGCTTGCCGCAGTCGCTGTCCCTGTTGCCAGTCGCTGCTACTGCGAACGTCGCTGTTGCTTCGTCACAGTCGCTGTTTGACCGTCACAGTCCCTGCCGGTATCGTTCCTTCTGCAGCCGTTGCTTCTTCTGCAATCGTCACTGCCACTTTCGTCATTGCTGCCCCTTCTGCCCCCGTTGTCACTGCTGGCATCCCAGCTACTGCGGAATTGGCTGTCTGTTCGTCTCTCGGGCCGCCCGTCACTGTTTCTGCCGCCATTGTTCCTTCTGACATCGTTCCTTCTGCAACCATAAGCGTTCGTTCTGCCATTGTCGCCGTTGCTGCCTCTACCGCCCTACCGGGCTGGTACTGCAAACGACACTCATTCTTCGTCCCTTTTTCGCCCGCTGTCACTGTCTCTGCCATAGTTTCTTCTGCCGTCGTTGCCTTCTGCGACCGACACTGCCATTGTCTGCCATTTCCGTCTATACTCTTGTCACAATCGTAAACCCTACCGCAGCCGCTGCCACTGCGTCAGTCGCCGTTTCTGCTCTCCTCCCTGTTTTCTGCGGCCATCGTTACAATTGCTACCTTTGATAGTGATATTTCCATCACTGACCACCCTGTATAGTTGCTTCTGCGGCCGTCTATGCTTCTATGTTCATCTTCGCAGGTTTATGCCGCCGCCGTTGCTCCCACGGTCACAATTACCACAACTGAACACCGTCCTTTTTCTTGTTGCAGTGACTAACTCTCCCACCCTTGTCGCCGTTTGCTATCCCTAACGCTACCGTCGTTGCTAACACCTGTGTTCATCGTATCCCCGAGAACCATCACCGCCGCGTTATCCCTTCTGCTCTCACTCGCTGGCATCGGTCGTTGCTCCCAATAACGTCTTTACACCTTTCGACCTCTCTCAGCAGCTGTTCATGACCTCTCCACTACCCTCTTCGCCAACGCTATCTTTGTCTGTGCTCGCCGCTGGCCCTTGCCATCGCCGTTGCCCACGGCGAGAACGTTCTATTTGGCTGCAGCTGAGTTAACTGTTTCATTTAATGAAATAATGCTCGTACGTTTTGTTCAATTTCACTCTTACGTACCAAAACGTTCTTGTAGACTTTTTATTACTTTTAGACCATAATTAGAAATTTCATTTTGCGTTTTTGATAACTTTCAATTCTAGTAAAAGATTTATGAGAATGTATTGTTCTCATTTATTCATATGTTGAATTGTATAGACTTTTCTCAGTTTAATTAATTCCTTTGAATGCTAGAAACACGGTTGGACAAAATCATTTTTCTCAACTTCTCAAATTTTATAGGAAATTGTGAACATCTAAACGTACAAGAAAAAATACGTTTTTTAACCTCATCGTCTTATTCCAACGCCATTTACCTCGCCGTGGAGTTGACGAAGTATATCAAGCAAATGCAAGAACATTTCTCATAGATTAAGTCGAGATTATAGAATTATAGCTTTGTTATTATTTTGCATTTACAAAAGTCTAGTCACTTTCATTATTTCCTTGTTCACACCAAGTTATTGAACTACAAAGTGGAATAGAGGAGGTAAACTGTGTGAAAATATCCAATGCACTGTTTTAAATTCGATGAAAAGAACATTAAACAGTCCAATTGTGCATTTTTATCTTTTGAAAACCAACTATAGGCTTACATCTTCCAGAATTTTGGAATTCACATTTTTTTTTATGTCAATGTTTATGAAGCTCTTATATCATTGTAAAAACGGAGGAAATTCTATAGTATTGGAATTTTGTTCCATAGAATTGGAATAGAATTGGAAAAATCATACTCACAAGTTAGAAAAAAACGTTTTCAGATTAGAAGCCATCATTCCAAAACTAGGCTTATCACCTATTTCACATCAATCCTCGAAATCATTGCTGCCAATTATCATCTGTTAAATTATTTAGTGATCCATAAAAATCCTTTAATTAACTTAAACATTTCCACAATATATTGCTTAAACCGAGTACCTACAGTTAGCAAACTGTTCAATCTCGCGAAGTGCTGAATGGACAGTAAATAAGCATTGTTTCCGAAGAGCTGGATCATTAAGATTCACTTAGCGCGCCCGCCCCTTTCGTCCGCTCGTGTGAAATTCATCGCAGCGATCGAGGCGCGCGGGCGGGCCGCTTTCGTCGCCCGTAAAGCTGCGCGGCGGGCGGGCGCGGGCCGGCGCACGTGGACGGCGCGCGGGCGGAGTGCTCCTCCGTGTCCGGGCGACGAGAGCTCCTCCGCCGCGCTTTTATTCCCTCACGTCGCGGCCCAGCGCCGTTCAAGGCGGCCCCTGGGCGAACAGACGTATGGGGGGACGGGCAGGAGGATGTGCGAGCGAGAGGAGGGCGGGTGGCAGGAGGGGGGTGCAGGAGGGTGCCAGGTCCTGCAGGAGGCCGAACGGGCAGACGGGCGGACAGGCGGATCAACGGTTGGATGGGTGCGTGGGCGGACGTTCGGATGTGGAATCGGGTGGATGGGCACACGAGCGAAAGGGTGAGTCAGCGGGCGGATGGATGGACGGGGGATGGCCGGGCAGACGGGCAGAGGGGCGACGGGAAGTGGGGCGGACGGGACAGAGGAGCGGACGGGCAGAGGGGAGGACGGGCAGAGGGGCGAACGGGCAGAGGGGGGACGGGCAGAGGGGCAGAACGGGCAGAGGGGGACGGGCAGAGGGGCGGACGGGCAGAGGGGCGGACGGGCAGAGGCGCGGACGGGCAGAGGCGCGGACGGGCAGAGGGTGGGGCGGACGGGCGGACGGGTGAACGGGCGAGGCGAGTGGACAGGCGGAAAGGTTGACGGAGGGAGAGAGGGGTGGATGGGTGGGCGGTCGGGCGGGTAGATGGACGGGTGGCGAGATGCGAACAGATGGGCGGCCGGGTGGGTGGCCACGTGGGCGGGGGAGGGGGCGAACGAGCAAGCGTCCGGCCGCTCGAGCGAACGTGGCGCCGCGACGCCACTGCGCCGCTTCCTCTCAAACGCAGGTTCCGCCTCTGTGCAGGTCATCCATGAGAGCCGCGCCGTCTGTGGGTGGCGAGCTCCTTTACTGCCAGCGCTCCGCTGCCCTACTGCCCGAGCTGTTGCCGGCGTCGTCACAACTCTCATCGGCTCAGTGCATCGCCTCCGTTTGGCAACTCACGGCATCTTCCCGTCTCTTTTTACCTACATTCTTTTTTCTTACCTTTTTTGTTTCTGCTACGCGAAATTGATTACTTTTTCTTGCTTTTTGTCGCAGGGATTTTTTAAATCCATTCGGTTTCAATACTTTTCCAATTGTCTTGTTTACTTTTCTGTCGAAATTCTTATTATCTACGCCAGTTAATTATTAACGTAAGTCTTCATTCTAATTGTTTGTAGATTATCTTAGACTTAAAATAACTGTAGATATTTTCTTTTTTTCATTTATTTTCTTCCCGTTCGACTTTCGTCTTTTCCGGGATTTTAAAGGGTACAATGTTACATACAATGAATTTACGGGGCCATCCTAAGGCAAATGCGGGTCTCGGTGCAACCCTTCACTATTTTTAAAATTTCATATTTGAAATACTTGACTACTAGATATACTAGATATTTTTAGTAATTACAAATCTCATATTCACGTTGCTTTTGTGCTCAACGCCCCAACGCTAGATTTATCATAAACATTGCTTGCAAAATAGGATTTCTTTCTCCATTTACGGTTTTTATCTTAAATAAATAAGTTTGCATGTAGATCTCTTTGAAAAAATTGTTCCTCCAATTTGTTGTTAAACATAAGAAAATTTTGTTTCCATTTTCATTTTTGTTTTCGAGTTTGATTCTTCTCTTCGGTTTCATCTTTACCCATTTATAAATATATGATCTATTTTCACATATATCTTCCGCCATAGTTTTCTGATAGTAAGTCAGAAGTTCAAGTCTAAGATTTATTTTATTATTTTTCTTTATTTTTTCTTGTATTCCCTTGGCTTGCTAAAATATATCATACCTATTTCTGAACCGAATTTCATATTTTGAATCGTTAATATCCAATCCCAGAAACTTCTCTGATTTGTTTTTGTAGTTAATTTTTCTATAAGGGCTTAATTACACTTTTATTCCCATTGTGCATTTTTTCTGGCATACTTTGACGCAGAATCATTTACTTTTACCTTCTACCACTCCTCATGAAGTCTTCTTGTTTCTTTCAACATCAAACTAACCACTTCCTGCTAGCCTATTGTTCTGCTTTTTGTTACATTTGAAATGTTTGCCCTTGCACGAATATCTTACCATTCGCCAATTCCCTTTTGACTTCGGCCTCATCGTCGCCTTTCTGAACTTTGGAACTCAACTATCATTCTCACGCTTTCATTTCCTCGTCTACTTATGTACGCCGTATGTATCTGTTGCACTCCTTGCATCACATTGTTCTTTTGGCTTCCATAATTGACGGCGTCAATGTATTCTTCGCTACGGCGCACAACCCCTCTTGCCGTTTCCTTTGCATTTGATCCTGACAACTATGAAACCAACATCGTGGCTGTCATGACCGCCACCTCCGCTACCGCATCGTTGCCACCTACTGATTTCATTGTAACCTCTAATACTACCACCGGTGCTGCCTGGTAGGGTCATCTCCACCATTGCCACAGTCACGAACGCCGCCTCTCTTACCACGACCTCTCCTGCCGCTTCCAGCTACCACCACTATCATCCCCACAATCCCCACCGCCATCCTCTCCACCGACGCGGCGCCCACTAGCTCTCCGTTTGAATAATGCAGAGGGGGCAGACGTGCGGGCTCTGCCTTCGCTCGGATTGACACACTTCTTAATAGCGGCGGCGGCGGCGGGGGGTGGCCGCGGGCGGCACGGGAGCCCCGACGCGGCCGCCTCTCCCAGCCGCCCGCCGCCGCCGCCGCCCGCCGCCCGCCGCGCCGCGGGGCGCTTGTTTTATGCATTGGCTTGTTCTGCCGGGCGGTGGTTAACCTTTATGTGCCTCTCTCGGCGGAGACTGCGGCGGTGCTTTAAATCGAAATACGTTTGAGTTTATTGTGCAGAGTAATAGGTTACCGGTAGTTATCGGGCAATTCAATTCTAATTTTACTAGGGAGTGATTTATTTATGTTCTTTGAGAATGTTGTTAATGGGATGCGATTGTTTTGGAATTTCTAAGTGAGAGTTTTTTTTCGTTTATATGATGTTCGTAAACGTGATTTCAGAAGTTCTGAGAGATAGCTTGAATCCGTCGCTGTGACGCGAGAGCTGATTGTCTAGAAATGTATTACCGGTAATTCACCCCTGTAACTCAAAGATATAATTTAAGGATCTTTGTCAGATTATTAAATAAAATTACAGTTAGAATAATGAATAAAATAGAGAATAGTATCGTTCAATTAAAGCGCCCAAAATTGTAGTCTTAATGCATTACTTTTTTATTTCGAATTATTTACATTGGCAGTTTTCTTAAAATTCGAATAAAATGATCGTTTGTAAACATCTAAATGTAAAATACATTAAAAATCTTATGCATTGAGAAAAATAAATATCGTGCCCTGAGGAAGCTGATAGGTCTTTTAAGGACTAGTTCAAGATAAATAATTCCGAAATGGAAGCGTCCACCAATGAAGTCTTGTTCCTAAAAGTAATAATCTTTTCGCGAAAATTTACATTCACAAACTTTTTGCTCTCACAAAGGCTTCACGTAACGAAAGAGCTTTCAAACTTTTTCCCTTCTCATCAACGTGCTAAACAGTCGGGTCCCGTCAAGAACAGCCAAGGACACAACCGCTTGGAACAACTATTCGGGAGAGCAGGGAGGAGAAATCTCGCATTGAATTCTGCCGTCAGGCGCAGGGTCGGCGAAATATGATTTTCTGAAATACGCGGAGACACAATCGCAAGAATATTAAACGTGGTGTAACGTAGTATATATAAACGTATTGTGTAATATGAACACCTTTGTTAAATATGTGTAGACATTTTAAATATCCATCAAATGTTATTTTTTCAAATAAATTAACATGCATAACATGCAATATATCTTCACAATACAGCTCAATGTAATATCAGTCAGCCATTAGTACCCAGATGCACAACTACAAATGTCAGACGTCTTAAGCCAGCTAAGTCTGAGTTCGAAGCATCGGAGACCCTGAGACGCATATATACACATATACAACACCAAAATAGTCCTGAAAGAAGTTAAAATGTTGTTTGTAATTGCTAATATATGATTCTGCTCTAATAATCAATTATTAACAAACTTCTAGCAACTCGTCAGAACGATGGGAAGAAATCAAACTCAATCCCTTGTAATAAATAGTAGACCAGAATATATTTTTTTTATTTCTAAACTTAATTGGGCCAATCAAAATCAAGACCAATCGAAACTAATTTAAGGAAGCTTATTTGGTATTACCGAATTCTGCAAATTTCCCAGACCTGAAACTCACTCCAACTTCTACCCCGTCCATGAATATCACTCTTAACTCCAACTACAGCATTGTACTTCCAGGATATTGTCCCAGTAGCACCAAGCACTCGGCCGTTTTATATTTTTATTTGCTGATGGGGAAAGTGTTTTGGCGAACATATACTTAAACCATATGTAATAATACGTAAGAAACCCTGTTTCCAGCTTGCTGTATTTGCTCAAATTAACGATACTATCGCGATCACGCATGAAAATATTTTATAGGTATGTAACTAAATCGATAGGGACGTTAATTTAAAATACAAAAGTCGTGTATGTAACTATAGCGGACCAGAAAAGTCTCTGTAGTGACACCTTGCTGACGAGAGTGCTTGCAATCGAAATTATCTTGGTAGCACGAGCCGTAGCTTGTAGCAAAAGAAAACGTAAATTGCGTACTCACCACAATCGCAATAGATACCGACAATGTTGTTACTTTCATCGTATTACCCAGTGATCTGGTTGTTACCATCATAAATTACATTTTCATTGGATGGCGTGACTATGGCTTGATGCGGAGAGACTTTCCTGACGCACTGTATTAGTTAACCCAAAATATAATTCACTCAATCACTTCTGAAACTAACTTCATTTCTTTACCACAGGTTTACTCTCTGATTTGTAACCTCAAGGTTACCATAGAACAGGGCTACCCAAATGCAAAAATTCGGTCCATACTACTCGTGGTGGCCCGCAGCAGTGGCCCACGTGTTACGGGCCCTTCACTACACTACAGCTGATCGCGCCCGAGCACTTTCCCTTCTTGCATCTTCCGTCGCGTGGACTTAACTATCAGCGTGTCACATCGATGGCCTAGAATGATGCGCTGGATCAGGGCACGCTATTGTATTATACCGTGGAGGAAAGAGTATCTAAGAGTTAACATCTTGCTTACCTGGTATTACTTTATTCTCATGTGAATGGCGAATGTAAGAATTAATATAGATGTTCAGGTAGAATTATTTTCACTTGCGAACACAACTGTTTTAACTTATAGGTTAATGAGATAACATAACTATATTTTACCAATCTTAATATCAAGTTGTGTTGCTTGCATTTCTTATGCAATTTGTTCATCAGAAAAGTGAGCAATAAACACATCGCCATATTATTGGTCTTATATGCAAGTTCTTGTCGATAGCAATCTATAGGTGGTAGTACCTTAGTACTAAACACGCAATGCATTCTCATTTTGCGACTGTGCTGATACTCCGGAGAGATCAATTAAATTTGTGGTCTACTAATGCATACGTAAAACGTTTCAAGCACTTTATGTTTTCAATTCGCGTTTGCCTCTTTTCCCGGTACGAACGAAATCGGGGCTTTGAAATCGGCCCCATCTTAGCGGTTCGCTCTTCAACCTACTCGCTCTACAGCTCATTAACAGTCGTATTCTTCATGCAGCCCTAACACCCCTTGATGCGCGGTGACTCCCGATTACCGCTCCGCGCTTTCAGCGGCTCCTCCCTCATCTCTTGAGTCTCGCGTCGCGGCTTTCTCTTGTTCATTCAAGTTCTCACCTCCCTGGTATGCATTGTTGGCGCTGCGTGTTTAAAGGCAACCTAACGCCTTGCACCATTGCAAGTCTCTCTGCCGCCGACGTTTCAGTTCACACTCGTAGATCGGGCCGCTGGTTCGTGATCCTCGTTCATCTAGCTGAAGTTTGCCGTAGTGCTTGCGCTCCGTTGCTTCTCTTAATTCGTTTTAACGCCACCAGTGCTCTGCCTTATTGCGAAACTATTTCCTGGCAACACTTTGTCTTCTTTTTTGCTTTAAAGACTGCCTGCGCTACTTCACTTCTTTTGGTGCTACGTTTTCCTCTCTGCTATTCCCAATTGCTTCAGGTTTACTTCTGTGAGCAAACTCCATCAGTGTTCAAAGTTTTGCTCATGAGTTTTCTAAACTTTCTTTTCAGTCTTTCATGTTTTAGGTCCTTGTGAACTGCCTATTTTAGATTAATCAAGATCTAGTTAGTGTATCATTTCGCTTAGGATGATGATTTTAACCATTCAGTGGTTGTTTGTTTCGAGAACCATTCCTAATGTCTTCAAACACTGCACAATAACATTTTTCCATTTAGTTTAGCAATCTTGTCAGCATAGTTTCCAAAGTTTTCACTTCTGCGACAATTAACTTCTTTAGAAAGCAGTTTTGAACCGCTCCTGCATTTTCCCAATGCTAGTTTTAAGACGTAATGCTCGTTCCGCAATAAATTTGCGATTCATAACGTCTAATTTTATTTTGGCTGTTTTTAAATTCGTATATTAACAGGCGCAATTAGTTATAAATTCCAGGTAAACAGTTTAGTACGTTTATCTCATAGATGTTTGTAGGAACAAATTTAAATTTTGACAGTCATCAAGAAAACCTATATAACATTAGCACTGGTAAAATGTTCATGTTCTCGTACTTTTTAATGAATCTGTTTGTGTGATCTCCTTCAACATTTGAGATCACATTCCGTTCTCTTGGAGTACTATTTCAAATTTTTCATTGTTCTTCTCTTTCCTTTCGTGTCTGTTTCCTTTCTCGTCCTCTTTTCCTCTCCCTATATTTCGTGTATTTTGGTAGGTTATGTATCTTATTCTTTACGGTACACCTTCACTTTTGATCTCCGTTTTTTCTCCGTCTCTCTCCCTCTATCCCACACTCCCTCGTTCTGAGTCACCACCTATTGCCTTGAATCTGTTCAATGCTTTCTCAGATCGATTTCCCTGCACTTCTACCAGCTTTTCACTTTTTTGACTACTCTCCGTAATACATTGCATTGTCACCTCTTCGTATTTGCCCATTTACCTATCCTCTCACACTTTCTCCGCTTCTTTCAAATTCTCTCTGCCTCTTCACTCACATCTCTACAGTCGCAGCTGCGTCTATTTCCTCGCCTGTCGGTCCCCCGCGACGCCCGTTCACTCGGCCCCTAGTCCCGCTGCCTCCGCCGCCGCGCCACTGCGACTTCAATTAGCCGGAGCCGCTCCGCCCTCGTCGCCACCACCACCTTCACCACCTCCGCTAACACCATCACCTCCGCCGCCTCCCCGGCCCTCGCTACCTGCGGCCTTGCCACTATCTCCATAGCCACCGATATTGCCTGTACCGCTGCCACCACCGCCGCCGCCGTCTCCGCCACCATAGCCGCCGCCACCACCATCATCGCTGTCGTCGTCGCCGTCGCCGTCACCGTCGCCGTCACCGCCGCCGCCGCCGCCGCCGCAGCCGCCGCCGCCGCCGCCGCCCCCGCCGCCGCCGTTGCCGTCGCCGTCGCCGTCGCTGTCGCTGTCGCCTCTCCGCCCCCGGCGACGCCTTTGCCGCTTCCCCCTCCTTTGCCCCACCCCCCACCACCTCCACCGTCGCCGCCGCCGCCGCT
Source organism: Acheta domesticus (assembly GCA_031308135.1). NCBI lineage: Eukaryota > Metazoa > Arthropoda > Insecta > Orthoptera > Gryllidae > Acheta > Acheta domesticus. Next base: position 230,869,610 of record JAHLJT010009436.1, read on the forward strand.
TCGCGAGGTCGCTCCTCATCGCGCGCGCGAGCGTTTGGCGGAGCGGAGGCGCTCTCGAGAGGCTGCGTTCCATTTTGCTGATTGCTGAGATATTAGTAATCAAGAAGCGAGCGATCGATGCAAATTATCCCGGCCACCCGCAGTACATTCTTAGTCGCTTCATCTCGCCTGCTCGAGGATTCAGGCGAGGGTTGGAATATACCGTCGAGACGCATTTGGGTAAATAATTGATGGGTGTTAATGGGATTTCTGTACGGAACACTTGCTGTTCAAAATTATTGGTTAAATGACTCTTGGAAATTTCTTTCCAGTGCATTTGCATGGAAGTTAAAGTAATGAGAGACACACATCGGTTTCCATATACATTGCATGAAAGTGGAAGCACGACAATAAACCTTATATTACTTTAAATTTTTCGAAAATACTAAACGAAATTGAATTAGCATTCTCCTGTTTCGCGTTTGGAAAACATAAAGCAAATATTCTGGCAATCTGTTTATTTTTTAATATTTGGAAATATCTTAAAAATTAATGGCTTACAAACTTTAATCGATAGTAAAAGAATCACAGATACTCGCTCAGAACTAAATCTCTACATGATAACAAATGTAACTGACTCGTATTAAGTCCTAAGGTAGGTAGAACATCTACTCGTAATGAAACTAAGAGGAATAAATGTTGCCTTATTCTTATCAACATTCGGAAGAAAAAATGTGTTGAAATTTTTAGCAGTTTGATATTTTCAGTTGAAATATTTAACTCACATACGTGTATCACAAGTTTATTGAGGACGTTTACGACATAACTTTACATCATTTCTACAAAAACATTTTCTAGAATAATTACATTCTTAGAAGAAAAATCCTCTGACATCATTTTATAACGAAACTTCCAGTATCTTTTAATGAATTTCACAGCAGATCCAGACGCGCAAATGACATTTCCGTTTCTCCGATCCGGCGCTGCCACTGCCAGGCGCAGCGAGCGGCGGGCCTCCCTCCTCCAGCAGCGCAGCAGTCGAGTGGCTGCACCCGCGTCAGCACACAGAGAGCCCGCTCGGTTGGACGACACTGTCGCCGCCCGATTTCTCTTTCGCCGTGTAAAACCCGGCGTTCATTACGCTCCGACGAGCGGGGTCGCGGGGGCGGCGCGACGGAGGGCGCTGGACAGGAAGGGAAGGGGGCCGGGGGCGGGGGCGGGGGCGGTTTTAATCGCTCCGTCCGGGGAGGGCGGGGCCGCCGCCGCCGCCGCCGCCGCCGCCGCCGGGCGGCTGCCAAAACGCCAGCCCCCGCAGCGGTCCATTCGGGGTGCGGCGGAGCGGGGCGAACGAAGGCGCGGTGGCCCTGGGGATGGCGGGGCTGGCGACGGAGGTTTGGCCATCAGGAGATGGCAGTAAGGAAATTTCCTGGCAGAGGCCTTTGTGATGCAGGGAATGAGGAACGTTGCAGGTCCGGAACGGTGGATGCCAGAACGGAAACTAAGCGCCCTAATGTGGCAAATATTACTGATCTTTAGTACTGATGAGGCAATTTGATGTAATTTTGTAATTACAACAATGATTATGAATATAGTATTAAATATTAATTTGAAAATTATAGAAACAATAAAATGTTTATCTAATTGTCCAAAATATATTAATTTTTAAGAATAATTGAAATAATTTCCTTTCAGGATGTACAGAAGCCACAGGATACAGGATGTTTCAGAATAATGTTAAAAACTTTGAGAACATATGAATTTAAGATGATCACTTTTTCCAGTAAACATTTAATGAGAACTTTTATATAACAAATTCCCAAATTACATACCTAACATTTGCCGCTGATTACTAGGCAACTCACCATAAATTGTTTTGGGGGATTACGAACTCTCTTTGATTGCGTTAGAACATGACCTTCAAAACATTAGCGCGTAATGGACTACCTCCCAAACAGAGGGGTATGTCACATGTAATTTCATTATATGAATTTTTCATGAAATTTACATGAATATTTCATTATATATTTCCCATCACATAATCATTAGGAATATGTTAGATATTTAATGTTATTTTTAATACTGCTTTTCCTTGTCTCTATTTTTTTTATATAAACACCTCCCTTATAGGCATCTACGTTTCGTAAGAAGAGGGGTATCCATAGAAAAAAACCAAGTAAACATTTTCGTCTCGTGTTCAAAAACCCGCACGTGAGCGTTAACGACGCGTCAAGTGGGCGTGGGCGCTGGCGTCGTGGCTGGCGCGAACGACGAAGGCGACACCGCGTTGGGCCCACCCGGGGGCGCGGCCTCGTCCACGCAGCACTTTTTCCAGCGCCCCCATAACTCATCTGCCTGGACAGTGAGTTGCGACCCACGCCCCCCGGCGGGGGCGGACGACTACCTCGCTCGCCCCGCCTTCTGTCAGCCCCCCCCCCGCCCCGCCACGCCGCGCCACGCCCCGTCGCCGCGCCGCTGATAACACTCGCGCCAGTCCGCAACCCCCACCAGCTTTCTGCACCGAGCGCCCCTCCCCGCTTTTCTCTCCTCCGTCGCCTTGACATCGCGCGCCGTTCGCCACGCGTCGTGCACCCCGCGCTTTATGCCCGTTGCTCCCGGGTTTATGTTCCGCATTTTGCGACCTCCGGCTTTTGAACTTCGACCGCTGTACGTTTCTCTGCCTGCTGTCTGGCTTTTTTCAATCTTTGACTTTCTCCATGCGGTCACACTTCCTGTGTTTACTGTTTCTTTTTTTCTTGTTCCTGCGTCATGTTACTAAGGGCCGTTTTTACAATGGAGGTTTGGGGTTTAAACCACTGGACCAATCTGGGTTTTAAAACCAATCTTGGGTTTAAACCACAGAATAACGTTGTTCCGAGTACAGCGCTCCTTCGTGCTTTCTACAATCACGGGTTATCCCCTCCAGGTGGTGTAACTACTGGAGTTTCTTAAACCACCACTCGGCCTGGGGTTAGGCTCTTATCCCGCGCTTAACCCGGGACGGAGTTTGCAAATGGCGGCAGTAGTCAGCAGTGGTTTACAGCTGATCTTTGAAGCCGAGCCGATCGGACTTCCATGGCTCAAAACATTCATTCGAAATCTGTCAGAAATTTAATTTTTCTAATTTAAAGTGGTGTTAATGCAATTAACAAGGTTTGTTGTTAACTTTCGTTTTACAAGAACAATTCCAAACTATTAGTCTCTTTAGTTTCTTTGTATTAACTTTTCTATAACTTAGTTAATTGGTAGGTGTTGTGTAATAAATTTTTAATATTCTAATTTATTTTCCGTCGGCAAGTTTAAGTTATATTTATTTCGGTGCAAAGGAGTGCACTGGTAATAAAATGCAGCTTTTGTAAAGAAGAAACAGCAGGAGATTGCAGTCAAATGCCAGTGCTGAGGAAGAAGAAACTTTTTTAGAATCAGATGTCAAGGATTGTTCATTATCTGACAAAATCACACCCGTCACACCATCAGCCAGTGCGAACCATTTTTCCGATTTCAATGATGTTTTTCCTGCTGAACAGTGAAATATCTGAAGAAGAGAATTGCACTTACAAGTTACTTCACAAGTGTTGTTGAAACATTTACTAAAATGATGTGTGTGAGTACTGTCTATGGATCCTCAAATTCTCCTATGCATTGAAATTAAACAATCAAGGTCATTTGCTCATTAGTTAGTGAGCAAGTGTATAATAATTGTGAACAAGTGTTAAATAAAATTTCAACTAGCCCTCGTGCTCCTGTAACATCATCTTGTACTACGTCGCCATACGAGCAGTGAATAGGAAAATTGTGGATGCTTCTTTGCAAATAGGTAGGGGCTATTAGGCAATAGAGTAGTTCAATGGTAATTGGTTTTACCATCAATGAATTTTCAACTTACAAATTCTCGTGTTCTTGCAGTTATTAAAAATAATGCAAAACTGAAAGAGGAAATTTGAGGCTTTCATATGCAGCCAACATGAAGCTTACACAGATGTACTAGATTCAGTTAGTGATGAAGTTATAAATTTATCAGTATTGTACGATGGAACATGGCATAAACGATACATCTCATACATACACCTCATTATGGAATGGGAATTGTTATCGATACCTTGACTGGTCTTGTTACTGATTTCATTTTGTCAAAATACTGTGGCACTTGTGAAAAGAACAAGAGCAAATTAGGAGAAAAAAGCTGTGAATATAAAAAATTAAAAGAAATTCATGATTTAAGTGGTGAGTGTCACAATAATTTTAATGAATTTTCAAATGCAATGGAGATAGCTGCAGAGAATATAAGTAGCTGCAATTGAGATATTGAGGAAGAGGGTCCTGTCTCATAATTTTAGCTATACAACAATACTGTCGGATGGTGATTCAAAGACTTTCAATCGCCTTGTGAAACTAAACGTCTATAGAGACAACTTTATTATTAGAAAAAAAGAATGTATAAAACATGTGATGTAAAGATTTAAAATTGGTTTAAAAAAATAATCCAAGAATGAAAAGTGAAGAGTGTTGCACTTGGTAAAAAAAACAAGGCAATTTTAATTTTGCATGGTTTTTTGTACTTGGGTGTTGCACTTGGTAAAAAGACAAGGCATTGTAATTTTGCATGGCCGAGTTTGGATATTAATTTTGCAAGGGTCAAGTCAATAAAAGAAGAAAAGAAAAAAGACGTTGAAATTGCAATGTATGCTTCTGGGCAATTTTAAAGAAAACATTAATTAATAAACTGTGTATGCGCAATCTTAAATTTTCATTTTCACTTTCCGGTAATTCATTTCTTTACATTCTCCCATATTTAAAAAGCTCCATCTTACTCATTTAATTACCCATCTCCTCCATTTAATTTTCAATCAATTAAAGTAATAATTTAGGAACCTGTTAAGAGACTGTAGATTAATATAATTATGGTAGCATTTTTGTCTAAAGCCATTACTTTTAGAATTAAAAAATATTTGGTTATTTTTAATTTATTTTGGAGTGATAGGCAAAACCAAAAGTAAACATCTTTTTCTCAGATACTAATAAATATATTTTGAAAATAAAACATCATTATTTAAACATGTATAATAAACAGTTAATTAAAATGTCAGTAAGATACATTAATTTATTTACTAATTGGGCTATTTTAATGTAAATAACTTGTCTGAAGAGAGCACAAGGCTCAAATCGACACCAGTGGCGCAAGCTCAAGCTCTGCGATCGCTCCGGTGTCTTCGTATATACGTTCGTTATACGTTCGTGGCTCCGCAATTTGCACTCCCGCCCGAGACAAGTCAGCGTGCTCTGCTGAAATCTGATCCACGGAACGTCGATAATACCCAGAAAGCATTGCAATTTCGTGCTTCAGTACTGCCAACTATTGCTACCATGTTCCATGCGTGGGATAGTTATGCCATTGGTGTAACTGCGTTTGGAGAATGCATGAGATGCTTATACCAGAAGGATAACTTAACTCCACGGATATGGAGACCACGGGATAAACCCTGTGTGTAGAAACGACCCTAAGTAACTTAATAGGCATTGTTCTTTAGTACCCACCCGTTCAGAGTTGCTCATTAGCTGTCACTTTTTTTTACTAAATTCCCTTCTTAAGTGATTTTTAAGGAGTAGAATAGAGATCATTTCAAGTAAAACTTTTACTGATAATTTTTACTTTACTTTTAGAACGTTATATTCCAAATTAAAGTTTTCTTCCGATATTTTGTCAATGAAATTCCAATGCTTCCTTTGGATTACGTGGTTACTTCGTCAAACAGATACGTCTTTTAGTATATCGGTATATGCGTTGTGATATCTGTCCATCATGTTATTCGTTCTTCATCTCCTCTATCTATAGTTCCCCCCACCCACCCTTTCCCCGCTGTCTCAATCTCTCCGGCACCATTTCGTGCATTTTTTCGCATTTGAACTCCAGAATTCCGTGCTTTTCCTCTTTCCGATCTTCTCCTTCGACGGGTCGGTCTTTTTCTTCGTTCTTTCAATTATGATACAATGCGACGCCAATAAATCCGCGCTTCCTATCGGACCCGCGATGAAAAATAGCAGCGGTGTACACGAATTCATTTCTAGGTTTTTCATAGCCTCCCCAGAGACATTTTTGTGTACCAAAATGGGAACGCGTAGCAAGCCCTTTTCTTCCAGGCACAGATTGAAGTCCTCGTTGCGCCTGTCTCTGTGCGGAGGGTTTTAATGAAACGAGAAATCGTTCTTTCCCAAGGCTGCTCCTGCAGACAACTGCCATGCAATGTTGCCTGCAATGTTCTTCTCGGCTTCTGCAGGAGGCCTGGCCTGTGGAGTTCGCTCCGCGGAACTTAGTTTGCTGGGTGATAAAAAACGTTTTTGTGTGGTCGTATCGCCGTTCTCCTACGCTACCGTCTACCGTAGGCGTCCCTAGAGTCCGACAGTGATAAATACTACATTTACTACTGGACCCGAGGTTGAGGAAGATTCTTCGGGGATTTAGGAATCTCCGTTTAAACCCTTATTTCTTGTACCTGATTCTCATTTCTTTCTTTTTTTGGCGACGTTCTCTATATGAAACAGGACAAGTTAGGTCTATTACTTTTCTAACATCGGGATCACACCGCTGTAATTCATATGCAAACACGTGCGGTCCGAACTAAGGACATTGCAAACCGCAATGGATGCGAATGACGGTAGCGTGCATTGCGTGATTTCTGTTTTCCTGGAAGCTTGCATTACAATTCATCTCGCTCCAGTTGCCAGGACTACTATGCGGATAGATGAGTCAGCAAACTTGTAGTTGCGTGTTGATATGGCGTTGCCATCCAATCTCCGAGTGGATGAGTCGTGGCGCAGACGGGCAGTGACATGAACGTGTTCGGCGCTGTTAGAATGGGATGACAGTAGCAGCGGCAGGGCTCTATTAGTATTAACTCTTTATTACCCCTTGTTCATGTATAATGAACATTTTGGAAATTAAGATATTAAGGTGAGATATATTTTACTGCAATTCAGTACAACTCAGTAGCAGTAATTAACGAGATAAATTAATATCAATTTAATATTAATGATGATAATGGTAATAATAATAATAATATTCGTAATAAGAATAATGATAAACTGTATACTACACACGACAGTAACGCAACACATAGCGATACATAGCATTAAATGCCGCTGTACTTTAATCTCCTGCGTTGAATACCCTTCGGCGCTATTCATTCATTAAACTGTACTACGCAAGTTGCTTAACTGTTAACATACTACAAGTAAGATTATAAAGTTTCTTTCTTTATTGGTACAAGACTCATTCTAACATTTTTGTAATGCTACGAACATTGCGAGGAGTAGTTTAGAAAACTGTTGTCAACAAACTATTCCAATATCTTGTTGTATTGAGAAATGAAATTTTTCTACAACTGGTTGCTGCTTTTTCACCTAATTTTGTGATGATGGTCCCCTCTACTGAATTACGTTGGTGTCTGTAGTGTATTCTGAATTTCCTGCCAAGCCAGTTTCCCTACGTATGTTATATATATATATATATTATTTCTCAAAGGGCTGTTTGGTCTTTTCAATAAATTGGGCGACATACGAAACCGATCCTTATAAAGAAGCAATGGATTGAAAAATCGTGTTTCTTTTCACCTGCACATGGGACATTCGTATTGAAAAAGGGCGTTAAAAATACCTAAATATTCAAAAAAGTAGTAATTCGGGATCTGTAATATCTGATTGCCGCGCGATCTACCGGAAAAAAATTACACTCGGACGGTGGCGGGAAACAAGTGAATGTTGCAATCTCAAGCATTTTTGTTTCAATTTAGTGTAGGTTGTGTAAGCACGTGAACGTGATTTTCTACATTGAATAGAAATCTTGAAATATGAGAGGTTAGTGATCTTAGTGAGGTTAGATCGTTGATAATGCTGGAATACAAAAAAAGAATTTAAGCAGAAAACAGTTTGGTTATTTGACTAACCGTGCGATTTAATCGCACGGGTTCTCACTAGTATATATATATATATATATATATATATATATATATATATATATATAAAGCGCAAACGTTCGCTTCCTCCTTGTTTTGGGCGATTCCCACGACTGCTTTTCCGTAGGTAAACTTGAATGCTTTCTTTTGATTTGTTTCTAATGTTTTGTTTCTCCTTACGAGGGTAGAAAATGCAAAAAATATACGTCTGTTGGGGCAACAAAGATAACTTTACTTGTTACAATTCAATGCAAAGAAATAGTTGTGCAATTTAGTATAAAATTGTAAAAAGTTAATAGATCTTTAGGAAGGAAAAAACACATGAGGTGAGAATAAATAGCGAGAATGAATGAAAGATGAATAACCCAATAAGATAATGTGTGCGAAGAAGAAGGAAATTATAATCAAAAGTAGGAGAAAAAATAGAAGAGGTGACATGTAAAGCTGTAAACGGACAAGATGTTGATGTAAAGAAGCAAAATATTAGAGAAAAATATTGGACAGAAAGAAAATTTCAATAACAGAGAATAAAATTTTCGTTGCGCTTTTTGTGAGCCTTGTACACGAGTATGACAGCGTTTAAACTTTTCCAGTTTAGAAACGTTGGGATTAAAATCATTAATGAAACGAATCAATGGAGATTTGAGGACATTACATATTTGACGTTGCAAACATTGGACGGAGGGTAGGACATTGGCTTAGTGGACGGAAGGTAGATTCAGGCAAGACGGAAGGTAGATTCAGGTACAAGGTAGATTCAGGCAAGATATAGTGTCTGCATAAGAGTTAGGCACTGATACATTTTAGGAATAGCATGGAAGATAAAATCGCTAGTAACAATATATCGATGAAAATGATGTGTCACACTTCCTTGCCATAAAACGAACAATTATACACTAGAAATATGATTTTAATCATTAAGGAGCGAGGCGAAAACAAGTTGAAAAGGCGGCATATCAACGCTAATTTCGTATTTCGGCTTTTCGCTGTACTTCGGGTTACTGGAAACGATAGGGAAAAATAAATGAAAATACCGAAAAGGAAAGGCGACAATGAATATAGTTAGTAATTGGAAAAATAAAGAATAAACCTGTTATGCGCTATCATGAGTATTAAGAGGTGTAGAATAGTGCCAAAAAGAAATGCAGAATCATCTACAAGAGACATCGGCGAAGTTGTCTTTAATTGCGTAGCACACGTACGCAGCGACGAACGGGGGCGACGGGGGCGACGGAGGCGACGGGCGCGACGGGGGCGACGGGGGCGACGGGGGCGACGGGGGCGACGGGGCGACGGGGCGACGGGGGCGACGGGGGCGACGGGGGCGACGGGGGCGACGGGGGCGACGGGGGCGACGGGGGCGACGGGGCGACGGGGGCGACGGGGGCGACGGGGGCGACGGGGGCGACGGGGGCGACGGGGGCGACGGGGGCGACGGGGGCGACGGGGGCGACGGGGGCGACGGGGGCGACGGGGGCGACGGGGCGACGGGGGCGACGGGGGCGACGGGGGCGACGGGGGCGACGGGGGCGACGGGGGCGACGGGGGCGACGGGGGCGACGGGGGCGACGGGGGCGACGGGGGCGACGGGGGCGACGGGGGCGACGGGGGCGACGGGGGCGACGGGGGCGACGGGGGCGACGGGGGCGACGGGGGCGACGGGGGCGACGGGGGCGACGGGGGCGACGGGGCGACGGGGGCGACGGGGGCGACGGGGGCGACGGGGGCGACGGGGGCGACGGGGGCGACGGGGGCGACGGGGGCGACGGGGGCGACGGGGCGACGGGGGCGACGGGGGCGACGGGGGCGACGGGGGCGACGGGGGCGACGGGGGCGACGGGGGCGACGGGGGCGACGGGGGCGACGGGGGCGACGGGGGCGACGGGGGCGACGGGGGCGACGGGGGCGACGGGGGCGACGGGGGCGACGGGGGCGACGGGGGCGACGGGGGCGACGGGGGCGACGGGGGCGACGGGGGCGACGGGGGCGACGGGGGCGACGGGGGCGACGGGGGCGACGGGGGCGACGGGGACGCGGGGGCGACGGGGGCGACGGGGGCGACGGGGGCGACGGGGGCGACGGGGGGCGACGGGGGCGACGGGGGCGACGGGGGCGACGGGGGCGACGGGGGCGACGGGGGCGACGGGGGCGACGGGGGCGACGGGGGCGACGGGGCGACGGGGGCGACGGGGGCGACGGGGGCGACGGGGGCGACGGGGGGGACGGGGGCGACGGGGGCGACGGGGGCGACGGGGGCGACGGGGGCGACGGGGGCGACGGGGGCGGGGGCGACGGGGCGACGGGGGCGACGGGGGCGACGGGGGCGACGGGGGCGACGGGGGCGACGGGGGCGACGGGGGCGACGGGGGCGACGGGGGGCGACGGGGGCGACGGGGGCGACGGGGGCGACGGGGGCGACGGGGGCGACGGGGGCGACGGGGGCGACGGGGGCGACGGGGGGCGACGGGGGCGACGGGGGCGACGGGGGCGACGGGGGCGACGGGGGCGACGGGGGCGACGGGGGCGACGGGGGCGACGGGGGCGACGGGGGCGACGGGGGCGACGGGGCGACGGGGGCGACGGGGGCGACGGGGGCGACGGGGGCGACGGGGGCGACGGGGCGACGGGGCGACGGGGGCGACGGGGGCGACGGGGCGACGGGGGCGACGGGGGCGACGGGGGCGACGGGGCGACGGGGGCGACGGGGGCGACGGGGGCGACGGGGGGCGACGGGGGCGACGGGGGCGACGGGGGCGACGGGCGCGACGGGGGCGACGGGGGCGACGGGGGCGACGGGGGCGACGGGGGCGACGGGGGCGACGGGGGCGACGGGGGCGACGGGGCGACGGGGCGCGACGGGGGCGACGGGGGCGACGGGGGCGACGGGGGCGACGGGGGCGACGGGGGCGACGGGGGCGACGGGGGCGACGGGGGGCGACGGGCGACGAGGGACGGACGACGGGGGGACGAGGGGGCGACGGGGGCGACGGGACGACGAGGAGCGCGGGGGCGACGGGGTACCAGGGGCGACGGGGCGACGGGATCGTCGGGGGGCCGGGCGGACGGGGGCGACGGAGGGCGACGACCGGATTACGGGAGAAGATGGTGGCGGGTGGCCAGGGAGTGAGCGGTGAGGGAGGGGCGACGCGGGGCGGCGAGGCTCTGGGGAGCCGTAGGGCGGCCGCAGCGGCGCGGCGCAGCTGAGCGGCGGCTGGCGCGGCGCGGCGCGGCGGAGGGGAAGCGCACGGGTGCGGGCGCGGGAGGCGAGTGAGGTCCTTAATTAACTGCCGCGGCGCGCATGTGAGAGACGCGCGCCTCGGGAGCGTCACACGCGCCGTGTGCTCTGCCGCTTCGTCCTTCACCCTGCGCTGCCCCGCCCCGCCCCGCCGGCGACGTTGGCGCCACTCACTGCGCTCGCCCGCCGGCCCTTGGCCAGCCCGACTGCCTGCGCCGGGCCTTTCGCCTCCCACGTGACCGCTGTCGGCGTTCGCGGGCCTCCTACCCCATCCACTATAGTGAGCCACTGTATCCTCAGGACATGCTACACCCGCAACTTGGCCATCCTGCCTTCCATACCACTTCCAGCCTCGCCACTCCTGCCACCGCCTCTCAATTCCCCGTATTGGCTCTTATGTCATAGTTCGAACTTTATGTCCAAACTATTTTTACTTTCTCTTCCCGCCCTTTTGCCATCCCCTAATCCCTTTTGCATCTCGCAAACCACTCCAGCATTGTCACGCCTACAGCCATGACCGCTTCTCTATGCCAGTCTTCGCTCTTCCATGGAGTTCCAACTTTTTTATGTTCAAACTATATTATTATCTCTTCCCCCCTGTTTGCCATCCTACCTCCCGTACCACTCCCAGCCTTGCCATTCTTGCCGCCGCCACTCGAGCCCGACTTGGCTCTTTTATCGTATTACAACTTTATGTCCAAACTAGTTTTTCTTTCTCGTCATACTATGTACTTACACGCCAAGATCTCTCACACCGTTAATATGCACATTTCCAGCAATTTGTAAACACTGTTGTATTTATGAGTTAATGTGCTTTAAAATCACTCCAAATGAAGTTTTCGAAACAAAATATGTCTGAGAAAATGAGCTTTATATTTCAAATTTACAGTATTGCTTAAATGCCAATTTCTTAAAAACGGCTCCACATTTTTCAAAGAAAATTGTCATTTAGAACAAAGTTTTACTGTTCTCTAATATTCTTATAATATTATTTCCAATCTACCATTAGGATACCTAAAAATTAATAAAATGTCAAAAATGTAGTTTGGGCGGCGATTGATGACAGGTTGCAAGAGTATGTAGCAATTCCGGATAATAGCCGAGACCAAAGAAATCTGTGCCATTCTGTAGCACCACTGTTTTGAATATATCGAAGTACGCTGATAGAAATGGCGCATGTCCCATTTTGGTATAAAATCTCTGTATTTTCAAAAATTGCAAATATATTTGATGATAGAGATTGTTCTCCTTAATGAAATCTGTTTAAAAACTTACATTTTAAATAAAATCAATTACAAGTTTTTGAAAAAGAACGAGTAGTTATAGCATTATTTTCGTTTTAAGTAAAGACCTTGTACAAGGAATATCTCAAAAATGCCTCCCAAATTTTCCTTGGATAGAGTAAAGAATGCTTAAAAATGGCAAAGGTATAATTTTGAACCCTAAATTTTCGAACATCGGAAAAATTAGAAATAATGCAAGAAAGGGTGTACTGTTGCAGCATTAATAGTTTTTATTACACTTCCTTGTTCTATTTGTCATAAAAATCACTTTCTGTCACTGCTATTCTAGCTTTTATCCTGACCCGCCTTTTGTATTCTTGATTGATATTTCATTTATATTGAGGCAAGCAGGCACCTTAATTGTATCCAAATCTCTCTTTTCCTCCTTATTTAATGGCGATCAGTGCACAATATTTTGAATCTCCTTGCACCATCTTCTCCTACCAATGCCTTCTGATCTGAACATCATGGTTGCTTCTACGTGCTAGCATAATTAAGCACTACCTATCGTGGATGCTGGCTTCTTCTCGAACCGTTAGCGTTTCTGTGTTTCTCCTGAAGCTTCTTGACAGGGTCGTCATGGCCATTGTTGAGCATTCACTGTGATCAGTTGTGTGAACATTCATTGTAACGTGCTATTGTAACAAACACATGTTCTGTCAGTTTAGAAGTCCAGTAACTAAGTGAATGAACATAGACTGCTTGAGAAGCACCTTTGTGATTGTGCCGGAGTGTTGTTTCACAAAGATCCTTCTCATTTTTCAAAGTACTTATTGCAAAGCTATTTCCCTATTTTCTCTGTCTAATTTTGAAGAACAATGCCTTTTGCTTTGTATTTGTCCTTTCCCGTTGTCCCATATTTATTTATTCTTGAAATATGGTCAGATTTATATACTTTATGAAAATTAATCAAATGTGATAACGATTATACGGCAAATTTAAAATGTTATAAATATTTAATTTTATCGACAAGAAAATGAGAACACTTTTCATATAATTCAATTAAAAAGTTACTGAATCGTATTAAAACATTTTCGAAAAGCATAAAATTGTCTTTTCATTATCTACATATTTATTTTAATGAATACCAAGGTGGTAACTTTTTTCAAGATTTTTTTCAATAAAGTTCTTGTTAAATACTACATGTATTCGAATGTTTAAGCGCTGTAAGCAAACTATTTGCTTAAAAGTATACTGGAGAATGTTTTCAAGTCTATGTCGCAGAGCAAATATTTGCTGTGCTGATAGTAAATATTTTCTGTGTGACGACGTATGCCTAAAACATATTCTCGAGAGCGAGCTGTTTCTCTACACGCCGAGTTCTCTGACATTGATGGATGGATTGCACATAGAAGCGGACGAGTCTCAAATCCGTCAAATTCGACATGCCGAACTGGTTTAAATAAATTACTAAGAACGATTACGTCGCACCAGCAACTGACGTGAGTTGTCATGCAATACACTACTCCCTCGTGCTACTACTTTAAAATTCAACTATTTCAGCAAAATGGCGTGAAGTTAAGATGCATTTGTTCCACTCCTTCAATGTCTTGAACAAACATTGACATTAATCTCTCTTTGAGACATTAAAGATTATGCATTGTGTATATTAATTTTACCGTAAAATATAAACCCGTCAGTGCTAAGTAGTGATGCCCCACTTTCCCTATCGAAACGTGGTCTTCACTTTAAAATATACCTGAACATTTAAGCTACAAGTAAATAGACTATAAAGAATAATTAATGGATTTAAAGATGATGTAATGCATAAATATAAATAACTCCCGACTTTCACCTTTTCACGAGCAATCAACCAACACAATTCAAAATAAAGACCGCGCCAAGAGGGAAGAGTAGATTGAGAAAATACCACATTAATACTTATAAGAACGGGAACAAAACGTGGAAGGAAAATGCGCCATCCATCTTGGCGCGCGGCGCCCAATGAAAGATGGCCCGGGGGGGGGGAGGCGTGGCGGGCGTGTAATATTTCGCGCGGGATTAGAGGGGGCGAGGCTGCGCCGCGCGCGTCGCTGCTGGCGGATGATTTCCTTCCGTCTGCGCCAGATAAGGCGGCAGGCGGCTCGGCGGTGCCGGCGGCTCGCGCGCCCCCACGGGCCTCAGGGGACCATTGACTGCACGTGGGACGTGCTGCCGGGCCCCTGCGGAATCGTCCTGGAATAGCCTCGCGGTCATGCGGTGTTGATGGGAATTGGATTCGTTGCCTCTTAATGAGGATGGTGAGTTTGGAGAAATCTACTTCGGAAGGAATAATTTGGAAGGTTTTCGAGAGACCCGAACCTTTCTGATGTTCAGCTTGGGATGTTGCCCTGTGGTTTGGTGAAAGGTACATCGTGACATGTTGAAGAGAGAGCTTTGGAGAACCGTGTTTGACCTCCGTCATTCTGTGCTCCAGGGTGACCTATAATTGCGCAAAAAGCAAGTGAATGCTTATCAGCTTTCCTGTGTTCAATTAGGTAACAAAGTTGGCACCTAGGTATTCATGTCAATTGCCTTATCTGTCTATCCAGCACTTTCTCTCGTCTATCCATGCTTGCGCGGACGTGGCCTGTGTTGACAATGGCAGTGGGTGCAGATGTGTTTACCACATTTTGAGAAGGATGTCGGCCAAAATTACCGATCACGTTGGAGGACGTTCTGACTCAACATCGCGGAAGCAAGAGGTATGGGTTCTAAACCCGTCATGGCAACGAATGTTTGTACCCTGCGTTTTCCTTTCTTGTGAAAAAATAACCGGGTACAACCACCAATTTGCTTATTGTAATTGAGAACGAACCGTAGGTAATTGCAGAAACAATGAATAAATTTTTAGCTTTTCTGATATTATATTAATCCAATTCTCGCCAAGAAATTCAGCATTAACTCTCTCGTTTCTGAATAGTGGACTCTTGTAATTCACTTGCGATAGAAGACACTAAAGTTGTACAGCTGTATAGCTGTATTAGCAATTAAAATTAATAAAAATTAAATGAAATTCCTCACAATTCTTGTATCAAATAATGCCACTACATAGTTCATTAATCTCATTTTATCATGACGCGATATTCATTTCTCATGTAGTTACAAATGCGGTGGTAAAGCCATATTTTGAGGTTAATTGATCTTTAGTAACTCATCACCCTCTTCTCAAACCTTGTGTCATTGACAAATGATTCAAAGAATTGTCAATTATCGTTTTCACTCTCACAGAAAGCCATTTAAAAATCTAGTGTTGTTTGTCTAGTAAACCAAAAGTACCAAATTAATAAAAGTAATATTTATTGATATGTACTATACGTGCTAAAGTAAATTTGCAATTAATTTAAATTTCGAACTGATATGACTCCTGCTCGTACCGTTGTTGCTTATTATAATGCTGCGAATCACATAAACAATAGTAGGAAAATTACAGATTTTTCATTATATTCAGAAGAATAACGTGTGTCGATTGAACTTCCCGTTAAAGTAACAGTCTTATACGATATCAGTTTTGGTAGTCTGTAAGCTTCACTGATTTTAAATCAAATAAACTCATTTTGATTTTAGTGTTTCTGAATTTCTATCTCTCCTTTGCAATAGTAGTGCTTCGTATCGTAATGTTGAATAAATTGAAGGAATATACAACTACATCCTTTCTCTTTGGCTTTGTATGATTAACGCATGTTTGTTCCTGTATTTTTACTTATAAAAATAAGTAAAATAATAGCTCTTCGATTAAATTGTCAAAGCACGGTTTTTGCTAGTGAACATATTGCATCTTCTGGAAACAACCAAAAACAATACCCTTTAAATAAGAGCTCACAACAGTATTGTTT
>JAHLJT010009436.1:230886867-230902950 GCA_031308135.1 Acheta domesticus
TGGATATTAATTTTGCAAGGGTCAAGTCAATAAAAGAAGAAAGAAAAAAGACGTTGAAATTGCAATGTATGCTTCTGGGCAATTTTAAAGAAAACATTAATTAATAAACTGTGTATGCGCAATCTTAAATTTTCATTTTCACTTTCCCGGTAATTCATTTCTTTACATTCTCCCATATTTAAAAAGCTCCATCTTACTCATTTAATTACCCATCTCCTCCATTTAATTTTCAATCAATTAAAGTAATAATTTAGGAACCTGTTAAGAGACTGTAGATTAATATAATTATGGTAGCATTTTTGTCTAAAGCCATTACTTTTAGAATTAAAAAATATTTGGTTATTTTTAATTTATTTTGGAGTGATAGGCAAAACCAAAAGTAAACATCTTTTTCTCAGATACTAATAAATATATTTTGAAAATAAAACATCATTATTTAAACATGTATAATAAACAGTTAATTAAAATGTCAGTAAGATACATTAATTTATTTACTAATTGGGCTATTTTAATGTAAATAACTTGTCTGAAGAGAGCACAAGGCTCAAATCGACACCAGTGGCGCAAGCTCAAGCTCTGCGATCGCTCCGGTGTCTTCGTATATACGTTCGTTATACGTTCGTGGCTCCGCAATTTGCACTCCCGCCCGAGACAAGTCAGCGTGCTCTGCTGAAATCTGATCCACGGAACGTCGATAATACCCAGAAAGCATTGCAATTTCGTGCTTCAGTACTGCCAACTATTGCTACCATGTTCCATGCGTGGGATAGTTATGCCATTGGTGTAACTGCGTTTGGAGAATGCATGAGATGCTTATACCAGAAGGATAACTTAACTCCACGGATATGGAGACCACGGGATAAACCCTGTGTGTAGAAACGACCCTAAGTAACTTAATAGGCATTGTTCTTTAGTACCCACCCGTTCAGAGTTGCTCATTAGCTGTCACTTTTTTTTACTAAATTCCCTTCTTAAGTGATTTTTAAGGAGTAGAATAGAGATCATTTCAAGTAAAACTTTTACTGATAATTTTTACTTTACTTTTAGAACGTTATATTCCAAATTAAAGTTTTCTTCCGATATTTTGTCAATGAAATTCCAATGCTTCCTTTGGATTACGTGGTTACTTCGTCAAACAGATACGTCTTTTAGTATATCGGTATATGCGTTGTGATATCTGTCCATCATGTTATTCGTTCTTCATCTCCTCTATCTATAGTTCCCCCCACCCACCCTTTCCCCGCTGTCTCAATCTCTCCGGCACCATTTCGTGCATTTTTTCGCATTTGAACTCCAGAATTCCGTGCTTTTCCTCTTTCCGATCTTCTCCTTCGACGGGTCGGTCTTTTTCTTCGTTCTTTCAATTATGATACAATGCGACGCCAATAAATCCGCGCTTCCTATCGGACCCGCGATGAAAAATAGCAGCGGTGTACACGAATTCATTTCTAGGTTTTTCATAGCCTCCCCAGAGACATTTTTGTGTACCAAAATGGGAACGCGTAGCAAGCCCTTTTCTTCCAGGCACAGATTGAAGTCCTCGTTGCGCCTGTCTCTGTGCGGAGGGTTTTAATGAAACGAGAAATCGTTCTTTCCCAAGGCTGCTCCTGCAGACAACTGCCATGCAATGTTGCCTGCAATGTTCTTCTCGGCTTCTGCAGGAGGCCTGGCCTGTGGAGTTCGCTCCGCGGAACTTAGTTTGCTGGGTGATAAAAAACGTTTTGTGTGGTCGTATCGCCGTTCTCCTACGCTACCGTCTACCGTAGGCGTCCCTAGAGTCCGACAGTGATAAATACTACATTTACTACTGGACCCGAGGTTGAGGAAGATTCTTCGGGGATTTAGGAATCTCCGTTTAAACCCTTATTTCTTGTACCTGATTCTCATTTCTTTCTTTTTTTGGCGACGTTCTCTATATGAAACAGGACAAGTTAGGTCTATTACTTTTCTAACATCGGGATCACACCGCTGTAATTCATATGCAAACACGTGCGGTCCGAACTAAGGACATTGCAAACCGCAATGGATGCGAATGACGGTAGCGTGCATTGCGTGATTTCTGTTTTCCTGGAAGCTTGCATTACAATTCATCTCGCTCCAGTTGCCAGGACTACTATGCGGATAGATGAGTCAGCAAACTTGTAGTTGCGTGTTGATATGGCGTTGCCATCCAATCTCCGAGTGGATGAGTCGTGGCGCAGACGGGCAGTGACATGAACGTGTTCGGCGCTGTTAGAATGGGATGACAGTAGCAGCGGCAGGGCTCTATTAGTATTAACTCTTTATTACCCCTTGTTCATGTATAATGAACATTTTGGAAATTAAGATATTAAGGTGAGATATATTTTACTGCAATTCAGTACAACTCAGTAGCAGTAATTAACGAGATAAATTAATATCAATTTAATATTAATGATGATAATGGTAATAATAATAATAATATTCGTAATAAGAATAATGATAAACTGTATACTACACACGACAGTAACGCAACACATAGCGATACATAGCATTAAATGCCGCTGTACTTTAATCTCCTGCGTTGAATACCCTTCGGCGCTATTCATTCATTAAACTGTACTACGCAAGTTGCTTAACTGTTAACATACTACAAGTAAGATTATAAAGTTTCTTTCTTTATTGGTACAAGACTCATTCTAACATTTTTGTAATGCTACGAACATTGCGAGGAGTAGTTTAGAAAACTGTTGTCAACAAACTATTCCAATATCTTGTTGTATTGAGAAATGAAATTTTTCTACAACTGGTTGCTGCTTTTTCACCTAATTTTGTGATGATGGTCCCCTCTACTGAATTACGTTGGTGTCTGTAGTGTATTCTGAATTTCCTGCCAAGCCAGTTTCCCTACGTATGTTATATATATATATATATTATTTCTCAAAGGGCTGTTTGGTCTTTTCAATAAATTGGGCGACATACGAAACCGATCCTTATAAAGAAGCAATGGATTGAAAAATCGTGTTTCTTTTCACCTGCACATGGGACATTCGTATTGAAAAAGGGCGTTAAAAATACCTAAATATTCAAAAAAGTAGTAATTCGGGATCTGTAATATCTGATTGCCGCGCGATCTACCGGAAAAAAATTACACTCGGACGGTGGCGGGAAACAAGTGAATGTTGCAATCTCAAGCATTTTTGTTTCAATTTAGTGTAGGTTGTGTAAGCACGTGAACGTGATTTTCTACATTGAATAGAAATCTTGAAATATGAGAGGTTAGTGATCTTAGTGAGGTTAGATCGTTGATAATGCTGGAATACAAAAAAAGAATTTAAGCAGAAAACAGTTTGGTTATTTGACTAACCGTGCGATTTAATCGCACGGGTTCTCACTAGTATATATATATATATATATATATATATATATATATATATATATATAAAGCGCAAACGTTCGCTTCCTCCTTGTTTTGGGCGATTCCCACGACTGCTTTTCCGTAGGTAAACTTGAATGCTTTCTTTTGATTTGTTTCTAATGTTTTGTTTCTCCTTACGAGGGTAGAAAATGCAAAAAATATACGTCTGTTGGGGCAACAAAGATAACTTTACTTGTTACAATTCAATGCAAAGAAATAGTTGTGCAATTTAGTATAAAATTGTAAAAAGTTAATAGATCTTTAGGAAGGAAAAACACATGAGGTGAGAATAAATAGCGAGAATGAATGAAAGATGAATAACCCAATAAGATAATGTGTGCGAAGAAGAAGGAAATTATAATCAAAAGTAGGAGAAAAAATAGAAGAGGTGACATGTAAAGCTGTAAACGGACAAGATGTTGATGTAAAGAAGCAAAATATTAGAGAAAAATATTGGACAGAAAGAAAATTTCAATAACAGAGAATAAAATTTTCGTTGCGCTTTTTGTGAGCCTTGTACACGAGTATGACAGCGTTTAAACTTTTCCAGTTTAGAAACGTTGGGATTAAAATCATTAATGAAACGAATCAATGGAGATTTGAGGACATTACATATTTGACGTTGCAAACATTGGACGGAGGGTAGGACATTGGCTTAGTGGACGGAAGGTAGATTCAGGCAAGACGGAAGGTAGATTCAGGTACAAGGTAGATTCAGGCAAGATATAGTGTCTGCATAAGAGTTAGGCACTGATACATTTTAGGAATAGCATGGAAGATAAAATCGCTAGTAACAATATATCGATGAAAATGATGTGTCACACTTCCTTGCCATAAAACGAACAATTATACACTAGAAATATGATTTTAATCATTAAGGAGCGAGGCGAAAACAAGTTGAAAAGGCGGCATATCAACGCTAATTTCGTATTTCGGCTTTTCGCTGTACTTCGGGTTACTGGAAACGATAGGGAAAAATAAATGAAAATACCGAAAAGGAAAGGCGACAATGAATATAGTTAGTAATTGGAAAAATAAAGAATAAACCTGTTATGCGCTATCATGAGTATTTAAGAGGTGTAGAATAGTGCCAAAAAGAAATGCAGAATCATCTACAAGAGACATCGGCGAAGTTGTCTTTAATTGCGTAGCACACGTACGCAGCGACGAACGGGGGCGACGGGGGCGACGGAGGTGAGGGCGCGACGGGGGCGACGGGCGCGACGGGGGCGACGGGGGCGACGGGGGCGACGGGGCGACGGGGGCGACGGGGGCGACGGGGGCGACGGGGCGACGGGGGCGACGGGGGCGACGGGGGCGACGGGGGAGACGGAGGCGACGGGCGCGACGGGGGCGACGGGGGCGACGGGGGCGACGGGGGCGACGGGGGCGACGGGGGCGACGGGGCGACGGGGGCGACGGGGGCGACGGGGGCGACGGGGCGACGGGGGCGACGGGGGCGACGGGGGCGACGGGGGCGACGGGGGCGACGGGGGCGACGGGGCGACGGGGGCGACGGGGGCGACGGGGGCGACGGGGGCGACGGGGGCGACGGGGGCGACGGGGGCGACGGGGGCGACGGGGGCGACGGGGGCGACGGGGGCGACGGGGGCGACGGGGGCGACGGGGGCGACGGGGGCGACGGGGGCGACGGGGGCGACGGGGGCGACGGGGGCGACGGGGGCGACGGGGGCGACGGGGGCGACGGGGCGACGGGGGCGACGGGGGCGACGGGGGCGACGGGGGCGACGGGGGCGACGGGGGCGACGGGGGCGACGGGGGCGACGGGGGCGACGGGGGCGACGGGGGCGACGGGGGCGACGGGGGCGACGGGGGCGACGGGGGCGACGGGGGCGACGGGGCGACGGGGGCGACGGGGGCGACGGGGGCGACGGGGGGCGACGGAGGGCGACGGGCGCGACGGGCGCGACGGGCGCGACGGGGGCGACGGGGGCGACGGGCGCGACGGGGGCGACGGGGCGACGGGGCGACGGGGGCGACGGGGGCGACGGGGGCGACGGGGGCGACGGGCGCGACGGGGGCGACGGGGGCGACGGGGCGACGGGCGCGACGGGGGCGACGGGGGCGACGGACGCGACGGGCGCGACGGGGGCGACGGAGGGCGACGGGGGGCGACGGGGGCGACGGGGGGGGCGGGACGGGAGGCGAAGGGGGCGACGGGGGCGACGGGGGGACGGGGGCGACGGGGGCGACGGGGGCGACGGGGGCGACGGGGGCGACGGGGGCGACGGGGGCGACGGGGGCGACGGGACGGCGACGGGGGCGACGGGGGCGACGGGGCGACGGGGGCGACGGGGGCGACGGGGGCGACGGGGGCGACGGGGGCGACGGGGGCGACGGGGGCGACGGGGGCGACGGGGGCGACGGGCGCGACGGGGCGACGGCGGCAGGGCGACGGGGCGACGGGCGCGACGGGGCGACGGGGGCGACGGGGGCGACGGGGCGACGGGGGCGACGGGGGCGACGGGGGCGACGGGGGCGACGGAGGTGAACGGGGGCGACGGGGGCGACGGGGGCGACGGGGGCGACGGGGGCGACGGGGGCGACGGGGGCGACGGGGGCGACGGGGGCGACGGGGCGCGACGGGGGCGACGGGGGCGACGGGGGCGACGGGGCGACGGGGGCGACGGGGGCGACGGGGGCGACGGGGCGACGGGGGCGACGGGGGCGACGGGGGCGACGGGGGCGACGGGCGCGACGGGGGCGACGGGGGCGACGGGGGCGACGGGGGCGACGGGCGCGACGGGGGCGACGGGGGCGACGGGGGCGACGGGCGCGACGGGCGCGACGGGGGCGACGGGGGCGACGGGGGCGACGGAGGCGAAGGGCGCGACGGGGGCGACGGGGGCGACGGGGGCGACGGGGGCGACGGGGAGGCGACGGGACGACGGGACGAGGTGGAAAGGGATGATGGGGATGACGGGAACGACGAGGATGTCGGGGGCGTCAGGAGTATCCAGGACGAAGGAGGCGACGGGATCGTCGGGGGCGACGGGTGCGACGGAGCCGACGAGGATTACGGAGAAGATGTGGCGGTGGCCAGGGAGTGAGCGGTGAGGGAGGGGCGGCGGCGGCGGCGAGGCTCTGGGGAGCCGTAGGGCGGCCGCAGTCGGCGCGGCGCAGCTGAGCGCGGCGGCTGGCGCGGCGCGGCGCGGCGGAGGGGAAGCGCACGGGTGCGGGCGCGGGAGGCGAGTGAGGTCCTTAATTAACTGCCGCGGCGCGCATGTGAGAGACGCGCGCCTCGGGAGCGTCACACGCGCCGTGTGCTCTGCCGCTTCGTCCTTCACCCTGCGCTGCCCCGCCCCGCCCCGCCAGCGACGTTGGCGCCACTCACTGCTCGCTCGCCGCCGGCCCCTTGGCCAGCCCGACTGCCAGCGCCGGGCCTTTCGCCTCCCACGCGTCCGCTGTCGGCGTTCGCCGGGCCTCCTGCCCCATCCACTGTAGTGAGCCACTGTATCCTCAGGACATGCTCCACCCGCAACTTGGCCATCCTGCCTTCCATACCACTTCCAGCCTCGCCACTCTGCCACCGCCTCTCAATTCCCCGTCTTGCTCTTCTGTCATAGTTCCAACTTTATGTCCAAACTATTTTGACTTTCTCTTCCCGCCCTTTTGCCATCCCTACCCATCCCTTTTGCATCTCGCAAACCACTCCCAACTTGTCACGCCTACAGCCATGACCGCCTCTCAATTGCCAGTCTTCGCTCTTCCATGGAGTTCCAACTTTTTTATGTTCAAACTATATTTATTATCTCTTCTCCCCCTTTTGCCATCCCTACCTCCCGTACCACTCCCAGCCTTGCCATTCTTGCCGCCGCCACTCGAGCTCGACTTGGCTCTTCTATCGTATTTACAACTTTATGTCCAAACTAGTTTTTCTTTCTCGTCATACTATGGACTTACACGCGAAAGATCTCTCACACCGTTAATATGCACATTTCCAGCAATTTGTAAACACTGTTGTATTTATGAGTTAATGTGCTTTAAATCACTCCAAATGAAGTTTTTCGGAAACAAAATATGTCTGAGAAAATGAGCTTTATATTTCAAATTTACAGTATTGCTTAAATGCCAATTTCTTAAAAACGGCTCCACATTTTCAAAGAAAATTGTCATTTAGAACAAAGTTTACTGTTCTCTAATATTCTTATAATATTATTTCCAATCTACCATTAGGATACCTAAAATTAATAAAATGTCAAAAATGTAGTTTGGGCGGCGATTGATGACAGGTTGCAAGAGTATGTAGCAATTCCGGATAATAGCCGAGACCAAAGAACATCTGTGCCATTCTGTAGCACCACTAGTTTTGAATATATCGAAGTACGCTGATAGAAATGGCGCATGTCCCATTTTGGTATAAAATCTCTGTATTTTCAAAAATTGCAAATATATTTATGATAGAGATTGTTCTCCTTAATGAAATCTGTTTAAAACTTACATTTTAAATAAATCAATTACAAGTTTTTGAAAAAGAACGAGTAGTTATAGCATTATTTTCGTTTTAAGTAAAGACCTTGTACAAGGAATATCTCAAAAATGCCTCCCAAATTTTCCTTGGATAGAGTAAAGAATGCTTAAAAATGGCAAAGGTATAATTTTGAACCCTAAATTTTCGAACATCGGAAAAATTAGAAATAATGCAAGAAAGGGTGTACTGTTGCAGCATTAATAGTTTTATTACACTTCCTTGTTCTATTTGTCATAAAAAATCACTTTCTGTCACTGCTATTCTAGCTTTATCCTGACCGCCCTTTTGTATTCTTGATTGATATTTCATTTATATTGAGGCAAGCAGGCACCTTAATTGTATCCAAATCTCTCTTTTCCTCCTTATTTAATGGCGATCAGTGCACAATATTTTGAATCTCCTTGCACCATCTTCTCCTACCAATGCCTTCTGATCTGAACATCATGGTTGCTTCTACGTGCTAGCATAATTAAGCACTACCTATCGTGGATGCTGGCTTCTTCTCGAACCCGTTAGCGTTTCTGTGTTTCTCCTGAAGCTTCTTGACAGGGGTCGTCATGGCCATTGTTGAGCATTCACTGTGATCAGTTGTGTGAACATTCATTGTAACGTGCTATTGTAACAAACACATGTTCTGTCAGTTTAGAAGTCCAGTAACTAAGTGAATGAACATAGACTGCTTGAGAAGCACCTTTGTGATTGTGCCGGAGTGTTGTTTCACAAAGATCCTTCTCATTTTTCAAAGTACTTATTGCAAAGCTATTTCCCTATTTTCTCTGTCTAATTTTGAAGAACAATGCCTTTTGCTTTGTATTTGTCCTTTCCCGTTGTCCCATATTTAATTTATTCTTGAAATATGGTCAGATTTATATACTTTATGAAAATTAATCAAATGTGATAACGATTTATACGGCAAATTTAAAATGTTATAAATATTTAATTTTATCGACAAGAAAATGAGAACACTTTTCATATAATTCAATTAAAAAAGTTACTGAATCGTATTAAAACATTTTCGAAAAGCATAAAATTGTCTTTTCATTATCTACATATTTATTTTAATGAATACCAAGGTGGTAACTTTTTTCAAGATTTTTTTTCAATAAAGTTCTTGTTAAATACTACATGTATTCGAATGTTTAAGCGCTGTAAGCAAACTATTTGCTTAAAAGTATACTGGAGAATGTTTTTCAAGTCTATGTCGCAGAGCAAATATTTGCTGTGCTGATAGTAAATATTTTCTGTGTGACGACGTATGCCTAAAAACATATTCTCGAGAGCGAGCTGTTCTCTACACGCCGAGTTCTCTGACATTGATGGATGGATTGCACATAGAAGCGGACGAGTCTCAAATCCGTCAAATTCGACATGCCGAACTGGTTTAAATAAATTACTAAGAACGATTACGTCGCAACCAGCAACTGACGTGAGTTGTCATGCAATACACTACTCCCTCGTGCTACTACTTTAAAATTCAACTATTTCAGCAAAATGGCGTGAAGTTAAGATGCATTTGTTCCACTCCTTCAATGTCTTGAACAAACATTGACATTAATCTCTCTTTGCGACATTAAAAGATTATGCATTGTGTATATTAATTTTTACCGTAAAATATAAACCCGTCAGTGCTAAGTAGTGATGCCCCACTTTCCCTATCGAACGTGGTCTTCACTTTAAAATATACCTGAACATTTAAGCTACAAGTAAATAGACTATAAAGAATAAGTAATGGATTTAAAGATGATGTAATGCATAAATATAAATAACTCCCGACTTTCACCTTTTCACGAGCAATCAACCAACACAATTCAAAATAAAGACCGCGCCAAGAGGGGAAGAGTAGATTGAGAAAATACCACATTAATACTTATAAGAACGGGAACAAAACGTGGAAGGAAAATGCGCCATCCATCTTGGCGCGCGGCGCCCCAATGAAAGATGGGCCCGGGGGGGGGGGAGGCGTGGCGGGCGTGTAATATTTTCGCGCGGGATTAGAGGGGGCGAGGCTGCGCCGCGCGCGTCGCTGCTGGCGGATGATTTCCTTCCGTCTGCGCCAGATAAGGCGGCAGGCGGCTCGGCGGTGCCGGCGGCTCGCGCGCCCCCACGGGCCTCAGGGGACGCATTGACTGCACGTGGGACGTGCTGCCGGGCCCTGCGGAATCGTCCTGGAATAGCCTCGCGTCATGCGGTGTTGATGGGAATTGGATTCGTTGCCTCTTAATGAGGATGGTGAGTTTGGAGAAATCTACTTCGGAAGGAATAATTGGAAGGTTTTCGAGAGACCCGAACCTTTCTGATGTTCAGCTTGGGGATGTTGCCCTGTGGTTGGTGAAAGGTACATCGTGACATGTTGAAGAGAGAGCTTTGGAGAACCGTGTTTGACCTCCGTCATTCTGTGCTCCAGGGTGACCTATAATTGCGCAAAAAGCAAGTGAATGCTTATCAGCTTTCCTGTGTTCAATTAGGTAACAAAGTTGGCACCTAGGTATTCATGTCAATTGCCTTATCTGTCTATCCAGCACTTTCTCTCGTCTATCCATGCTTGCGCGGACGTGGCCTGTGTTGACAATGGCAGTGGGTGCAGATGTGTTTTACCACATTTGAGAAGGATGTCGGCCAAAATTACCGATCACGTTGGAGGGACGTTCTGACTCAACATCGCGGAAGCAAGAGGTATGGGTTCTAAACCCGTCATGGCAACGAATGTTTGTACCCTGCGTTTTCCTTTCTTGTGAAAAAATAACACGGGTACAACCACCAATTTGCTTATTGTAATTGAGAACGAACCGTAGGTAATTGCAGAAACAATGAATAAATTTTTAGCTTTTCTGATATTATATTAATCCAATTCTCGCCAAGAAATTCAGGCATTAACTCTCTCGTTTCTGAATAGTGGACTCTTGTAATTCACTTGCGATAGAAGACACTAAAGTTGTACAGCTGTATAGCTGTATTAGCAATTAAAATTAATAAAAAATTAAATGAAATTCCTCACAATTCTTGTATCAAATAATGCCACTACATAGTTCATTAATCTCATTTTATCATGACGCGATATTCATTTCTCATGTAGTTACAAATGCGGTGGTAAAGCCATATTTTGAGGTTAATTGATCTTTAGTAACTCATCACCCTCTTCTCAAACCTTGTGTCATTGACAAATGATTCAAAGAATTGTCAATTATCGTTTTCACTCTCACAGAAAGCCATTTAAAAATCTAGTGTTGTTTGTCTAGTAAACCAAAAGTACCAAATTAATAAAAGTAATATTTATTGATATTACTTATACGTGCTAAAGTAAATTTGCAATTAATTTAAATTTCGAACTGATATGACTCCTGCTCGTACCGTTGTTGCTTATTATAATGCTGCGAATCACATAAACAATAGTAGGAAAATTACAGATTTTTCATTATATTCAGAAGAATAACGTGTGTCGATTGAACTTCCCGTTAAAGTAACAGTCTTATACGATATCAGTTTTGGTAGTCTGTAAGCTTCACTGATTTAAATCCAAATAAACTCATTTTGATTTTAGTGTTTCTGAATTTCTATCTCTCCTTTGCAATAGTAGTGCTTCGTATCGTAATGTTGAATAAATTGAAGGAATATACAACTACATCCTTTCTCTTTGGCTTTGTATGATTAACGCATGTTTGTTCCTGTATTTTTACTTATAAAAAATAAGTAAAATAATAGCTCTTCGATTAAATTGTCAAAGCACGGTTTTTGCTAGTGAACATATTGCATCTTCTGGAAACAACCAAAAACAATACCCTTTAAATAAGAGCTCACAACAGTATTGTTTTAAATGACTCGAATATCAAATTTTTAAATGCAAAACCGGATTATTCCGTTGCATATTCTAATCCGCTGTCCACGTGCGTCTCGGTGTTGGAATTCCCAGAAGGCAGCTTGCCGGGGGAGGAGGCTGCGTCGCCAGGCGTTCCGGCATTCATGAGCCCATGCATTATGAATTGCCCTGTCGGATTTTTAAAAATAACCGCCTCGCGGCACGTGAGTACCCGTTGCCGCCGCGGCTTAGGGAGGGGGCGCACGCGGTGGCCGCGCGGGACGCGATCCGGTTTGCAGAGGGCGCCCCTCCTCCCCCCCCGAGTCCCTGGATATAGAGAGTAGCGCAACCTCCGCCATTTAATATCTTCTCATCCGATAGCCCCATCAAGCAGAATTCAGAAGTTGGACAGAAATTATAACAATTGGTGACGTAGTGCACATTTTTAAGAATATT
The DNA here is from genome assembly GCA_031308135.1 of Acheta domesticus. Lineage (NCBI taxonomy): Eukaryota > Metazoa > Arthropoda > Insecta > Orthoptera > Gryllidae > Acheta > Acheta domesticus. The sequence continues at coordinate 230,898,985 of JAHLJT010009436.1, forward strand.
AATACTGGATTGAAAGAGATCCATAGTTCTCAACACCCAGACTACCACATTTCCAATTTTCCTGACAACTGGATTTACAATGGCGGGATTGGAGGAACAATGGAATGCGCTATTCTCTGTATCTAGGGACTCTATTCCCTCTAGTGGAACGACTCTCACACCACGCCGCCGCCCGCGCTAACTAGCAGGTGCAGTTCTCGTCTTTTTCTAATCCTAAATGTTCTGACGGATGAGTTGGGTTAAAAGGAAAATCTATCCAATTCGTTTAAAAATGAAGTAATATTGTGTATTTCACGTTTACTGTAGCAAAAGTATTGTATATCGTGGTAGCTGCTTGGCTCCGGGAGACACGGCGTTCTAGGCACAGGTGCGAGCGTTTCAGCCGCCATTTTGCGGCCTTCTCAGGGCATTTGCGCTTCTCGGTGGCAAAATGGCAGCCGAAACGTCGGCACCTGTGCCTAGGACGCGGCATCTCCGGATAGCCAAGAAGCTACTGACTCCGTCGCGGAAGCCTACGCTCTCTTATTGTTATAGCATTTTGATATATTAGATTATATTAGATATATCATTTCTGTTAGATATATCCATATTTTATTGATTTAAAGGAGCTGATACATTTCGTCTACTAAGAATTTGAATATTCTATTAATAAGTGTAGAAATGCCCTCATGGAACTTAATTCTTCTGCGAGAGGACGACAATATCACTTGCAGATTTCTACTAAATATTTACATACATTTTTAATATCCTTCTATTAATATTAAATTATTGTGTTAATGATTTATTTCCTAAAGGACAATATGTATCAAAGTAAATTAAAAGACAAGATTCAACTATCCGACACTAGATTTACCTGGCCTAAATATTTCTGTTTCTCTAATTGAAGGATATCCGCCATAGGAGATCGTATCATAGATTGTTTTAGTTCTCATTTATTTTCGTGCTCTCAAATTCTTCATAATTTAATAATACGACTTTGGAGACTGCATTAGGAACAAAATTTCTTGTTCAGTAAATTTAATTTGTATACATAGTATTGGTGTGAGAGCTTTTCAATGAAATAATTAATTTCCTACTAGAAATGTTGGGTAATAATCATATCTCAAAGACTAACTTAACAGACAGTAACCTGAGCGACATTAACCTGTCCCTGCAGCGACACTGACCAGGAGGACCTAGAGTTGTAGTCCCGACTGTGGCGGATTTACTAGCTACGTAGCGAGGTCGAATTAGTCCTTGTGTGGCGGAGAGCTCTAACGGCCGGCCTGATCTGATCCGAAGTATTCCGTGCTTCTTCCGATCAATTTCAGATGAATCCAGGAGCAGTACCTTAAAAACGGGCCACGGGCCGCGCACGATGTTTTCTTTGCTTAACCATGACACGTCTCCCCTTATACTCACACCACACACACATACACTTTCGTGACACTGTACTTACCACATTTGCCGAGTTGACCATTGCGGTGCATTAGAGCTTCTTCCGGTTGGAGCCAGTGCCTGCTAAGGAGATACCTGGAGAGATCCCCTCCCCGCAAGCTGACTTGTAGCGAGCTGAGAGCATGGGAAGGAACGCAGGCATCTCCAGGCATAAAAAATACCACTCCAGTCACGGGACGATGACCAGATCAGATGTGCCTGGAAGCTTCTGTCTATCAACCCACCGTAAAGACAGTAAACCAGTCGCGCAGATGGCTGGCGTGATATGGAGAAGTATCTTGAGGAAATAAAAGAAAAACAAGACGGCGTTCGTCTGTTTATTATCGATAAAATGAGTGAAAAATAATATGTTAGAGAAATCAATTGACTGTATCCGCGTTTATGCTTGAACACGAATTAGTAGAGTTTAAAACTATAGTTATTTTTAACAGATACAATTTTTACATTCAACTTTATTTGTAATGCGTGTATTAAATTTCTGTATTTGATACGCAATATTTCATTGAAATACGAAATACCTGCAAACAAAAATGTAGTGAAACTGCTGGAACAGGAACTTGTAATTTATGAAATATGAATATGTGTACTGAATTCTTTTCAGATTTTAATAGAGTTCTTGCCTTTCAATAAAAAAAGGGGAAGGAAATACATACGTTATTATTATAGCTGTAGGTTTATATGTTTCATTCTGTTCAATATTATCAATAAATACTAGAACGATCAAACAAAGAAAAATACATTCAAGTTTAATTTGTCTGATAATGGTAATAGATAACCTATGTATCTCTTTGAATTTCCTAACTATAACTTTGTTTTCTGTATGCTCCTTAGTTGGCGAGCAATTGTGTCCAACGAAACTTGAGAATAACTATTTTAAAATTAAAGAAATCAAAAAGTGTGTGAAAAAATCAAGTTCTCCATTTTTCACTTCAAAATTATGAGCAGACATAGGAAATGTAATGAGAAAATCTTCTTTAGCAAAGCAATTGATTTGTACGTTATTAGATAACATTTAACGTTTGTCGGGAATTTTCTTGCAGAAATTTGTGCTGTGGAAGGGGTAGTGGAAACTAAAAATATAAATAGTTGCATAAATACTAAATGCAAGCGTAAATTAATATCTGTATTACGCCTGGAACACCATTATTCGTGGCGCACGATGGTAATTGTGGTTTGCACTCCTAGAATACCGGGCTTTAAGCTTTGGTTTACAAGCCAACGAGCTAACCGTGTTTCCTTAAGTGACGGTGTTTTGTGCACAGCCAGATTCCACCGCACGGTGCGCCAAGCGCTTCCAGATTGCTACAGTCTATTTCCTACTTATAACTAGACCCTCCGCAAGAGCCTTGGAGTTCGAGCTCGTTCCTCCAACTTGTAACGAGTCTATTACTCGCGGGTCGCCCTCGCTCCGGGCGATGGGATGTGGCAGTGGAAACGCCGCCGGGACTTCCGGCCCCGACAGAAGGGATGATGAAAGACGCAGAGGCAGGATGTTTGATCTGAATGGGTGCATGGAATGGGGAGGTAATAGCCTCATGCTTTACTTTTTGTGTGTAATATTTATGATACTAAGGATGGTCATACACTCGGTCACATTCCTTACGGGCTGACGTATTTGTCTGTGGAGAAATGAATGCAAAGAGAGAAGGAACTGTTGGAAACTTTGAGAGAAAACATACATTTTTTATGATGTTTGAGACAAATCCGATAGTAACTTTTGCGCGGGATGGTCAATTGTGTGTGTTATTGTCGGGTATTGAATATTTTACTAGTATCTATGAGTTGAACACTTGAGCTTACTAATATATAGTTCAGGTCATAAGAAATATGCATGTATTTTCAGAAATTGAAATGGAGTTAATGAAAATGAATAGCAATAATATGTAAAGATGAGGAGGAGCATGTCTTGTAATGTTTGCATTAAATTGGGGCGGAGGCATTACGAGGCTTGAAAGGGAAATGAATGCACATCACGCGTAAAAACTGAACGATGATTTAGTATAGTAGTAAAATAGAGAGGTAATATGAAGAACCTAAAGCAGACATGGGAAGAACGGGATGAGAACAGACGCGAAGACTTGAGGTGCTAGCGTTAAGCGACCGAGTTTTGAAATTAATTTACGTGTTCGCAGCGAAAAAATAGATTACATATCAGTTTTGCCGGAAATGAAGTGGATTGTGGAGTCCGCAATGTTTGCAAATATTTGCAGATTGAAGTCTTTTTTTCCCAAAATGTCTTGAGATTTGTAGTGTAAAATAAACTAAAAATACTTAACAATTATAGACGTTTCGAAAAGGTGCATCAGCATGGAAAAAGATTAAGGTCGTAATACGAGCGTTTTGTTACATATAAATAAAAAGAGTAGTTACTGCACTCATCCTAAAGGATCCAGTTTAGAATAACCGCAAGAATTTCCGAGCGGGAAATATAATTATTTTAAGTATATTTTATTGAATGAGCACTGGCAAGAAGTCCACTACCAACGTCAGAATTGGTAAAAGAATCCGAAGATACGTACATTCCGAGAG
>JAHLJT010009436.1:230903950-230971540 GCA_031308135.1 Acheta domesticus
AAAAAAAATTGGGTTTGATTTTATTAATATTTTTTTTTCAATCATAACAGTGCTAGACCAAAATTATTTTAGTAGGCATATATTCGACATGTATGGTCAATGTTAGTAAATTTCTCATTTGAATTAGTAAAGTATTTCAGAGATTATTTCCGAGTAATATAAAATTAATCGAAAGGTATGTTGTAGTCTTCACGGGAATTTCTCATTTTTTGCAAAGGAAAGAGAAAAGCCCAAATTATTTGTGGGCATAATAGTATTTCTTATAATATGTGAAATATGTCGCTCAATATTGAGAAGCCAAATCTTTGTAGTTCAGGTGTTATAAGAACTCAAATATTGAATATCTTTAAACAGTGGTTGTGTTTTGGATAATATTCTATTTTTTTTAATCAGAACGGTGCTAGCCCAAAATATTTTAAGTTAGCATATTAGTAGGCAATGTATGGGCAATAGTTAATAAATTTCTTATTTGAATTAGTGAAGTATTTCAGAGTTTATTTTGTGAGGAATGAAAAATTAATCGACAGGTATGTGTAGACCCCACGGGAATTTTTTCCATTTTTTGGAAAAGAAAGAGTAAAGCCCAAAATTATTTGTGAGTGTAATCGTATTGCTTATACTATGTTGTAGACGGCGTTCAATCTTCAGAAGCCAAATCCTTCTAGTTCAGGTGTTATAAGAACTCAAATATTGAATATCTTTAAACAGTGGGTGTGTTTTGATTAATATTCAATTTTTTTTCAATAGGAACTGTGCTAGCCTAAAATTATTTGAGACTGGCATATTGATATGTAATGTATGATATGTATTGATATGTAATGTATTATTTGAGGAGTGAAAAATTAGTTAAAAGTTATATGTATTATTATTTGTGGGTATAACCGTAAAATATTTGTGGTTATAACCGTATTCCTTATTATGTGTTGTATGTCCTACGGCACTGCCATGAGGCATATCCTAGTACTTCTGTTTTTATAATAACGGAAATGTTGAATATCGAAAAAAATATGGACTGGTTTTGACTAATATCGCGTTTTTAGTACGAGTCTAATATAGCCCGAAATTATTTGAGATTTGAATATTATTAGCTAATTTATGTGCAATAGTTAATAAATTCTTTATGTGAATTGGTACAGAATTTTGGGGTTTACTTTTTCTGATGTGGAAACGTGGTCAAAAAGTATATTGTAGTTCTCACGCGAATTTTCCATTTCTTGGAAAAGTAACCGCGAAGTTCAAAATGATTCATGAGTATAGCCGTATTCCCTATCATGTGTTGTATATGGCCCTTTATTGCCAGGAACGAAATCCTTGTAGTTCAGGTTTTATAATATCGCAAATATTGGATAGCAGAAACAAAAGTTATTCTATTGATTATTATTCCTTTATTTTTCAATATGAAAGAGTCTAGCCCGAATTATTTGAGATTAGCTAATTTGAGAAGCATTTTCCGTACAAATGTGATTTTTTTTTTTGACGAATGAAAGATTGAGAAAAAAAATGTAGTTTGCTGTTACACTAGGCATTATTCTTTTCCCATTTTGGATTTCTATATTTTTGATTGTGATTTTAGAATTGTAGATGTATAGTTAAATAACTATTTTATCTTTTAATTCGTCGGTGGAGAGAATTTTTCTTGTATGAAATATTTAACAAGTCCATATTGGATGTTTACAGAGGAATGAATCCAAGTAATTATTTTAAGGCTTGATATTGATCCTGTCGGAATAAATGGTAAAACTCTCAACAAATAAATTTTTTTTTCTTTTTTAATGTTGGAAATACACGTGTACGGTATAATTCTCCCAGAATATGAGTGAAGTTTCTCCGGATTTCCTAGTTTTGAGATAGTGAGATTCTAGCTTCTCCATCCTCGTTTTTTCTAAGTTGATTTCGGGCCGTTTTCGATGACACTAAAGAACCCAAAATTATGGCGCAATATTTTCTGAGTCGAGTTGCAATTGGGATGGTTTTAAATATTTTTTATCGTACTTAGGGGGAGTTTCAAAATTTTGATAAGCAACAAAAATTTCGCATGTTTACGACCACACAAATATTTTCGAATTTTCAGTACGGGTGGGTGTTAAATTAACAACCCACAATTTTTAACCTTCATTTCGGAGATTGTAGGGTACCAAAAATAATGTTTTTGGTGTCACTGAGGAGCCCAAAAATATCCCAACTAATGGTGAGAGAAATTTTGAAATTTGGGTATTAGGGGTGGTTTTGACTTTTGTTTTTTTGTATTTAGGGGCGTGTTTCGGAATTTTGAAAATTGGCCCCCAGGAGCCCAAAATTCACTGGTTTTGACCGTGCAAAAAATTTTGAGTTTTGAGAAAGTGGGGGTGCTAGCTTTACCACCCCTATTTTTGGAATCTTAATTTCGGGGTGTTGTGGGACACCAAAAATAATGTTCTTGGTGTCACTGAAGAGCCCAAAATTATCCCAAACTCATGGTGGAAGAATTTTTGAAATTTGAGAATTAGGGGTGGTTTTGATTTTTTGTTTTTGAATTTCGGGGTGTGTTTCGGAATTTTGAAAAGTGGCCCCCAGGAGCCCAAAATTCACTTGTTTCGACCGTACAAAAAAATTTGAGTTTTGAGGAAGTGGGGGTGCTAGCTTTACCACCCCTATTTTTGAAACCTTAATTTCGGGGTGTTGTGGGACACCAAAAATAATGTTCTTGGTGTCTCTGAAGAGCCCAAAATTATTCCAAACCCATGGCGGAAGAATTTTTGAAATTTGAGAATTAGGGGTGGTTTTGAGTTTTTGTTTTTGAGTTTAGGGGTGAGTTTTGAAATTTTGAAAAGTGGCCCCCAGGAGCCCAAAATTCACTTGTTTCGACCGTACAAAAAAATTTGAGTTTTGAGGAAGTGGGGGTGCTAGCTTTACCATCCCTATTTTTGAAACCCTAATTTCGGGGTGTTGTGGGACACCAAAAATAATGTTCTTGGTGTCACTGAAGAGCCCAAAATTATTCCAAACCCATGGCGGAAGAATTTTTGAAATTTGAGAATTAGGGGTGGTTTTGAGTTTTTGTTTTTGAGTTTAGGGGTGAGTTTTGAAATTTTGAAAAGTGGCCCCCAGAAGCCCAAATTCACTTGTTTTGACCGTGCAAAAAAATTTGAATTTTAAGAAAGTGGGGGTGCTAGCTTTACCGGCCAAAATTTGAAATCGTAATTTCGGGGTGATGGGGGGTAGCCCAAAATTTTTGGAAGGGGGCTGAAATTAGCCCAAAATTAGCCCAAAATTATGGCGCAAAAATTTTTGAGTTTGGAGAAAGTGGGGGTGCTAGCTTTACCGACGTACGGAGTTTGCAAATGGCGGCAGTAGTCAGCAGTGGTTTACAGCTGATCTTTTGAAGCCGAGCCGATCGGACTTACATGGCTCAAAACATTCATTCGAAATCTGTCAGAAATTTAATTTTTCTAATTTAAAGTGGTTGTTAATGCAATTAACAAGGTTTGTTGTTAACTTTCGTTTTACAAGAACAATTCCAAACTATTAGTCTCATTAGTTTCTTTATATTAACTTTTCTATAACTTAGTTAATTGGTAGGTGTTGTGTAATAAATATTTAATATTCTCAATTTATTTTCCGTCGGCAAGTTTAAGTTATATTTATTGCGGTGCAAAGGAGTGCACTGGAAATAAAAATGCAGCTTTTGTAAAGAAGAAACAGCAGGAGATTGCAGTCAAAAATGCTAGTGCTGAGGAAGAAGAAACGTTTTTAGAATCAGATGTCAAGGATTGTTCATTATCTGACAAAATCACACCCGTCACACCATCAGCCAGTGCGAACATTTTTTCCGATTTCAATGATGTTTTTCCTGCTGAACAGTGAAATATCTGAAGAAGAGAATTGCACTTACAAGTTACTTCACAAGTGTGTTTGGAAACATTTACTAAAAGGATGTGTGTGAGTACTGTCTATGGATCCTCAAATCTCGTATGCATTGAAATTAAACAATCAAGGTCATTTGCTCATCAGTTAGTGAGCAAGTGTAATAATAATTGTGAACAAGTGTTAAATAAAATTTCAACTAGCCCTCGTGCTCCTGTAACATCATCTTGTACTACGTCACCATACGAAGTGAATAGGAAAATTGTGGATGCTTCTTTGCAAATAGGTAGGGGCTATTAGGCAATAGAGCAGTTTCAATGGTAATTGGTTTACCATCAATGAATGTTTCAACTTACAATTCTCGTGTTCTTGCAGTTATTAAAAATAATGCAAAACTGAAAGAGGAAATTTTGAGGCTTTCATATGCAGCCATACATGAAGCTTACACAGATGTACTAGATTCAGTTAGTGATGAAGTTATAAATTTATCAGTATTGTACGATGGAACATGGCATAAACGATACATCTCATACATACACCTCATTATGGAATGGGAATTGTTATCGATACCTTGACTGGTCTTGTTATTGATTTCATTTTGTCAAAATACTTGGCACTTGTGAAAAGAACAAGAGCAAATTAGGAGAAAAAAGCTGTGAATATAAAAAATTAAAAGAAATTCATGATTTAAGTGGTAAGTGTCACAATAATTTTAATGAATTTTCAAATGCAATGGAGATAGCTGCAGAGAATATAAGTAGCTGCAATTGAGATATTGAGGAAGAGGGTCCTGTCTCATAATTTTAGCTATACAACAATACTGTCGGATGGTGATTCAAAGACTTTCAATCGCCTTGTGAAACTAAACGTCTATAGAGACAACTTTATTATTAGAAAAAAAGAATGTATAAAACATGTGATGTAAAGATTTAAAATTGGTTTAAAAAATAATCCAAGAATGAAAAGTGAAGAGTGTTGCACTTGGTAAAAAAAACAAGGCAATTTTAATTTTGCATGGTTTTTTGTACTTGGGTGTTGCACTTGGTAAAAAGACAAGGCAATTGTAATTTTGCATGGCCGAGTTTGGATATTAATTTTGCAAGGGTCAAGTCAATAAAAGAAGAAAAGAAAAAAGACGTTGAAATTGCAATGTATGCTTCTGGGCAATTTTAAAGAAAACATTAATTAATAAACTGTGTATGCGCAATCTTAAATTTTCATTTTCACTTTCCCGGTAATTCATTTTCTTTACATTCTCCCATATTTAAAAAGCTCCATCTTACTCATTTAATTACCCATCTCCTCCATTTAATTTTCAATCAATTAAAGTAATAATTTAGGAACCTGTTAAGAGACTGTAGATTAATATAATTATGGTAGCATTTTTGTCTAAAGCCATTACTTTTAGAATTAAAAAAATATTTGGTTATTTTTAATTTATTTTGGAGTGATAGGCAAAACCAAAAGTAAACATCTTTTTCTCAGATACTAATAAATATATTTTGAAAATAAAACATCATTATTTAAACATGTATAATAAACAGTTAATTAAAATGTCAGTAAGATACATTAATTTATTTACTAATTGGGCTATTTTAATGTAAATAACTTGTCTGAAGAGAGCACAAGGCTCAAATCGACACCAGTGGCGCAAGCTCAAGCTCTGCGATCGCTCCGGTGTCTTCGTATATACGTTCGTTATACGTTCGTGGCTCCGCAATTTGCACTCCCGCCCGAGACAAGTCAGCGTGCTCTGCTGAAATCTGATCCACGGAACGTCGATAATACCCAGAAAGCATTGCAATTTCGTGCTTCAGTACTGCCAACTATTGCTACCATGTTCCATGCGTGGGATAGTTATGCCATTGGTGTAACTGCGTTTGGAGAATGCATGAGATGCTTATACCAGAAGGATAACTTAACTCCACGGATATGGAGACCACGGGATAAACCCTGTGTGTAGAAACGACCCTAAGTAACTTAATAGGCATTGTTCTTTAGTACCCACCCGTTCAGAGTTGCTCATTAGCTGTCACTTTTTTTTTTACTAAATTCCCTTCTTAAGTGATTTTTTAAGGAGTAGAATAGAGATCATTTCAAGTAAAACTTTTACTGATAATTTTTACTTTACTTTTAGAACGTTATATTCCAAATTAAAGTTTTCTTCCGATATTTTGTCAATGAAATTCCAATGCTTCCTTTGGATTACGTGGTTACTTCGTCAAACAGATACGTCTTTTAGTATATCGGTATATGCGTTGTGATATCTGTCCATCATGTTATTCGTTCTTCATCTCCTCTATCTATAGTTCCCCCCACCCACCCTTTCCCCGCTGTCTCAATCTCTCCGGCACCATTTCGTGCATTTTTTCGCATTTGAACTCCAGAATTCCGTGCTTTTCCTCTTTCCGATCTTCTCCTTCGACGGGTCGGTCTTTTTCTTCGTTCTTTCAATTATGATACAATGCGACGCCAATAAATCCGCGCTTCCTATCGGACCCGCGATGAAAAATAGCAGCGGTGTACACGAATTCATTTCTAGGTTTTTCATAGCCTCCCCAGAGACATTTTTGTGTACCAAAATGGGAACGCGTAGCAAGCCCTTTTCTTCCAGGCACAGATTGAAGTCCTCGTTGCGCCTGTCTCTGTGCGGAGGGTTTTAATGAAACGAGAAATCGTTCTTTCCCAAGGCTGCTCCTGCAGACAACTGCCATGCAATGTTGCCTGCAATGTTCTTCTCGGCTTCTGCAGGAGGCCTGGCCTGTGGAGTTCGCTCCGCGGAACTTAGTTTGCTGGGTGATAAAAAACGTTTTTGTGTGGTCGTATCGCCGTTCTCCTACGCTACCGTCTACCGTAGGCGTCCCTAGAGTCCGACAGTGATAAATACTACATTTACTACTGGACCCGAGGTTGAGGAAGATTCTTCGGGATTTAGGAATCTCCGTTTAAACCCTTATTTCTTGTACCTGATTCTCATTTCTTTCTTTTTTTGGCGACGTTCTCTATATGAAACAGGACAAGTTAGGTCTATTACTTTTCTAACATCGGGATCACACCGCTGTAATTCATATGCAAACACGTGCGGTCCGAACTAAGGACATTGCAAACCGCAATGGATGCGAATGACGGTAGCGTGCATTGCGTGATTTCTGTTTTCCTGGAAGCTTGCATTACAATTCATCTCGCTCCAGTTGCCAGGACTACTATGCGGATAGATGAGTCAGCAAACTTGTAGTTGCGTGTTGATATGGCGTTGCCATCCAATCTCCGAGTGGATGAGTCGTGGCGCAGACGGGCAGTGACATGAACGTGTTCGGCGCTGTTAGAATGGGATGACAGTAGCAGCGGCAGGGCTCTATTAGTATTAACTCTTTATTACCCCTTGTTCATGTATAATGAACATTTTGGAAATTAAGATATTAAGGTGAGATATATTTTACTGCAATTCAGTACAACTCAGTAGCAGTAATTAACGAGATAAATTAATATCAATTTAATATTAATGATGATAATGGTAATAATAATAATAATATTCGTAATAAGAATAATGATAAACTGTATACTACACACGACAGTAACGCAACACATAGCGATACATAGCATTAAATGCCGCTGTACTTTAATCTCCTGCGTTGAATACCCTTCGGCGCTATTCATTCATTAAACTGTACTACGCAAGTTGCTTAACTGTTAACATACTACAAGTAAGATTATAAAGTTTCTTTCTTTATTGGTACAAGACTCATTCTAACATTTTTGTAATGCTACGAACATTGCGAGGAGTAGTTTAGAAAACTGTTGTCAACAAACTATTCCAATATCTTGTTGTATTGAGAAATGAAATTTTTTCTACAACTGGTTGCTGCTTTTTCACCTAATTTTGTGATGATGGTCCCCTCTACTGAATTACGTTGGTGTCTGTAGTGTATTCTGAATTTCCTGCCAAGCCAGTTTCCCTACGTATGTTATATATATATATATATATTATTTCTCAAAGGGCTGTTTGGTCTTTTCAATAAATTGGGCGACATACGAAACCGATCCTTATAAAGAAGCAATGGATTGAAAAATCGTGTTTCTTTTCACCTGCACATGGGACATTCGTATTGAAAAAGGGCGTTAAAAATACCTAAATATTCAAAAAAGTAGTAATTCGGGATCTGTAATATCTGATTGCCGCGCGATCTACCGGAAAAAAATTACACTCGGACGGTGGCGGGAAACAAGTGAATGTTGCAATCTCAAGCATTTTTTGTTTCAATTTAGTGTAGGTTGTGTAAGCACGTGAACGTGATTTTCTACATTGAATAGAAATCTTGAAATATGAGAGGTTAGTGATCTTAGTGAGGTTAGATCGTTGATAATGCTGGAATACAAAAAAAAGAATTTAAGCAGAAAACAGTTTGGTTATTTGACTAACCGTGCGATTTAATCGCACGGGTTCTCACTAGTATATATATATATATATATATATATATATATATATATATATATATATATAAAGCGCAAACGTTCGCTTTCCTCCTTGTTTTGGGCGATTCCCACGACTGCTTTTCCGTAGGTAAACTTGAATGCTTTCTTTTGATTTGTTTCTAATGTTTTGTTTCTCCTTACGAGGGTAGAAAATGCAAAAAATATACGTCTGTTGGGGCAACAAAGATAACTTTACTTGTTACAATTCAATGCAAAGAAATAGTTGTGCAATTTAGTATAAAATTGTAAAAAGTTAATAGATCTTTAGGAAAGGAAAAAAACACATGAGGTGAGAATAAATAGCGAGAATGAATGAAAGATGAATAACCCAATAAGATAATGTGTGCGAAGAAGAAGGAAATTATAATCAAAAGTAGGAGAAAAAATAGAAAGAGGTGACATGTAAAGCTGTAAACGGACAAGATGTTGATGTAAAGAAGCAAAATATTAGAGAAAAATATTGGACAGAAAGAAAATTTCAATAACAGAGAATAAAATTTTCGTTGCGCTTTTTGTGAGCCTTGTACACGAGTATGACAGCGTTTAAACTTTTCCAGTTTAGAAACGTTGGGATTAAAATCATTAATGAAACGAATCAATGGAGATTTGAGGACATTACATATTTGACGTTGCAAACATTGGACGGAGGGTAGGACATTGGCTTAGTGGACGGAAGGTAGATTCAGGCAAGACGGAAGGTAGATTCAGGTACAAGGTAGATTCAGGCAAGATATAGTTGTCTGCATAAGAGTTAGGCACTGATACATTTTAGGAATAGCATGGAAGATAAAATCGCTAGTAACAATATATCGATGAAAATGATGTGTCACACTTCCTTGCCATAAAACGAACAATTATACACTAGAAATATGATTTTAATCATTAAGGAGCGAGGCGAAAACAAGTTGAAAAGGCGGCATATCAACGCCTAATTTCGTATTTCGGCTTTTCGCTGTACTTCGGGTTACTGGAAACGATAGGGAAAAATAAATGAAAATACCGAAAAGGAAAGGCGACAATGAAATATAGTTAGTAATTGGAAAAATAAAGAATAAACCTGTTATGCGCTATCATGAGTATTTAAGAGGTGTAGAATAGTGCCAAAAAGAAATGCAGAATCATCTACAAGAGACATCGGCGAAGTTGTCTTTAATTGCGTAGCACACGTACGCAGCGACGAACGGGGGCGACGGGGGCGACGGAGGTGAAGGGCGCGACGGGGGCGACGGGCGCGACGGGGGCGACGGGGGCGACGGGGGCGACGGGGGCGACGGGGGCGACGGGGGCGACGGGGGCGACGGGGGCGACGGGGGCGACGGGGGCGACGGGGGCGACGGGGGAGACGGAGGCGACGGGCGCGACGGGGGCGACGGGGGCGACGGGGGCGACGGGGGCGACGGGGGCGACGGGGGCGACGGGGGCGACGGGGGCGACGGGGGCGACGGGGGCGACGGGGCGACGGGGGCGACGGGGGCGACGGGGGCGACGGGGGCGACGGGGGCGACGGGGGCGACGGGGGCGACGGGGGCGACGGGGGCGACGGGGGCGACGGGGGCGACGGGGGCGACGGGGGCGACGGGGGCGACGGGGGCGACGGGGGCGACGGGGCGACGGGGGCGACGGGGGCGACGGGGGCGACGGGGGCGACGGGGGCGACGGGGGCGACGGGGCGACGGGGGCGACGGGGGCGACGGGGGCGACGGGGGCGACGGGGGCGACGGGGGCGACGGGGGCGACGGGGCGACGGGGGCGACGGGGGCGACGGGGCGCGACGGGGGCGACGGGGGCGACGGGGGCGACGGGGGGCGACGGGGGCGACGGGGGCGACGGGGGCGACGGGGGCGACGGGGGCGACGGGGGCGACGGGGGCGACGGGGGCGACGGGGCGACGGGGGCGACGGGGGCGACGGGGGCGACGGGGGCGACGGGGCGACGGGGGCGACGGGGGCGACGGGGGCGACGGGGCGACGGGGGCGACGGGGGCGACGGGGGCGACGGGGGGCGACGGGGGCGACGGGGGCGACGGGGGCGACGGGGGCGACGGGGGCGACGGGGGCGACGGGGGCGACGGGGGGCGACGGGGGCGACGGGGGCGACGGGGGAGACGGGGGCGACGGGGGCGACGGGGGCGACGGGGGCGACGGGGGCGACGGGCGCGACGGGGGCGACGGGGGCGACGGGGGCGACGGGGGCGACGGGGGCGACGGGGGAGACGGGGGCGACGGGGGCGACGGGGGCGACGGGGGCGACGGGGCGACGGGGGCGACGGGGGAGACGGGGGCGACGGGGGCGACGGGCGCGACGGGGGCGACGGGGGCGACGGGGGCGACGGGGGCGACGGGGGCGACGGGGGCGACGGGGGCGACGGGGCGACGGGGGAGACGGGGGCGACGGGGGCGACGGGGCGACGGGGGCGACGGGGGCGACGGGGGCGACGGGGGCGACGGGGGCGACGGGGGCGACGGGCGCGACGGAGGCGACGGGGGCGACGGGGGCGACGGGGGCGACGGGGGCGACGGGGGCGACGGGGGCGACGGGGGCGACGGGGGCGACGGGGGCGACGGGGGGCGACGGGGGCGACGGGGGCGACGGGGGCGACGGGGGGCGACGGGGGCGACGGGGGCGACGGGGGCGACGGGGGCGACGGGGGCGACGGGGGAGACGGGGGCGACGGGGCGACGGGGGCGACGGGGGCGACGGGGGCGACGGGGGCGACGGGGGCGACGGGGGCGACGGGGGCGACGGGCGCGACGGAGGCGACGGGGCGACGGGGGCGACGGGGGCGACGGGGGCGACGGGGGCGACGGGGGCGACGGGGCGACGGGGGCGACGGGGGCGACGGGGGGCGACGGGGGCGACGGGGGCGACGGGGGAGACGGGGGCGACGGGGGCGACGGGGGCGACGGGGGCGACGGGGGCGACGGGCGCGACGGGGGCGACGGGGGCGACGGGGGCGACGGGCGCGACGGGCGCGACGGGGGCGACGGGGGCGACGGGGGCGACGGGGGAGACGGGGGCGACGGGCGCGACGGGGGCGACGGGGGCGACGGGGGCGACGGGGGCGACGGGGGCGACGGGGGCGACGGGCGCGACGGGCGCGACGGGCGCGACGGGGGCGACGGGGGCGACGGGGGCGACGGGGGCGACGGGGGCGACGGGGGCGACGGGGGCGACGGGGGCGACGGGCGCGACGGGGCGACGGGGGCGACGGGGGCGACGGGGGAGACGGAGGCGACGGGGGCGACGGGGGCGACGGGGGCGACGGGGGCGACGGGGGCGACGGGGGCGACGGGGGCGACGGGCGCGACGGGGGCGACGGGGGCGACGGGGGCGACGGGGGCGACGGGCGCGACGGGGGCGACGGGGGCGACGGGGGCGACGGGGGCGACGGGGGCGACGGGGGCGACGGGGGCGACGGGGGCGACGGGGGCGACGGGGGCGACGGGCGCGACGGGGGCGACGGGGGCGACGGGGGCGACGGGGGCGACGGGGGCGACGGGGGCGACGGGGGCGACGGGGGCGACGGGGGCGACGGGGGAGACGGGGGCGACGGGGGCGACGGGGGCGACGGGGGCGACGGGGGCGACGGTGGCGACGGGGGCGACGGGGGCGACGGGGGCGACGGGGGCGACGGGGGGCGACGGGGGCGACGGGGGCGACGGGGGCGACGGGCGCGACGGAGGCGACGGGGGCGACGGGGGCGACGGGGGCGACGGGGGCGACGGGGGCGACGGGGGCGACGGGGGCGACGGGGGCGACGGGGGCGACGGGGGCGACGGGGGGCGACGGGGGCGACGGGGGCGACGGGGGAGACGGGGGCGACGGGGGCGACGGGGGCGACGGGGGCGACGGGGGCGACGGGCGCGACGGGGGCGACGGGGGCGACGGGGGCGACGGGGGCGACGGGGGCGACGGGGGAGACGGGGGCGACGGGGGCGACGGGGGCGACGGGGGCGACGGGGGGCGACGGGCGCGACGGGGGCGACGGGGGCGACGGGGGCGACGGGGGCGACGGGGGCGACGGGGGCGACGGGGGCGACGGGGGCGACGGGGGCGACGGGGGCGACGGGGGCGACGGGGGCGACGGGGGCGACGGGGGCGACGGGGGCGACGGGGGCGACGGGGGCGACGGGGGCGACGGGGGCGACGGGCGCGACGGGCGCGACGAGCGCGACGGGGGCGACGGGGGCGACGGGGGGCGACGGGGGCGACGGGGGCGACGGGGGCGACGGGGACGACGGGACGACGAGGGTGAAAAGGGATGATGGGGATGACGGGAACGACGAGGATGTCGGGGGCGTCAGGAGTATCCAGGACGAAGGAGGCGACGGGATCGTCGGGGGCGACGGTTGCAACGGTGGCGACGGGTGCGACGGAGCCGACGAGGATTACGGAAAAGATGGGGCGGTGGCCAGGGAGTGAGCGGTGAGGGAGGGGCGGCGGCAGCGGCGAGGCTCTGGGGAGCCGTAGGGCGGCCGCAGTCGGCGCGGCGCAGCTGAGCGCGGCGGCTGGCGCGGCGCGGCGGAGGGGAAGCGCACGGGTGCGGGCGCGGGAGGCGAGTGAGGTCCTTAATTAACTGCCGCGGCGCGCATGTGAGAGACGCGCGCCTCGGGAGCGTCACACGCGCCGTGTGCTCTGCCGCTTCGTCCTTCACCCTGCGCTGCCCCGCCCCGCCCCGCCGGCGACGTTGGCACCACTCACTGCGCTCGCCCGCCGGCCCCTTGGCCAGCCCGACTGCCTGCGCCGGGCCTTTCGCCTCCCACGTGACTGCTGTCGGCGTTCGCCGGGCCTCCTACCCCATCCACTATAGTGAGCCACTGTATCCTCAGGACATGCTCCACCCGCAACTTGGCCATCCTGCCTTCCATACCACTTCCAGCCTCGCCACTCCTGCCACCGCCTCTCAATTCCCCGTCTTGGCTCTTCTGTCATAGTTCGAACTTTATGTCCAAACTATTTTTACTTTCTCTTCCCGCCCTTTTGCCATCCCTACCCATCCCTTTTGCATCTCGCAAACCACTCCCAGCATTGTCACGCCTACAGCCATGACCGCTTCTCTATTGCCAGTCTTCGCTCTTCCATGGAGTTCCAACTTTTTTATGTTCAAACTATATTTATATCTCTTCCCCCCCTTTTGCCATCCCTACCTCCCGTACCACTCCCAGCCTTGCCATTCTTGCCGCCGCCACTCGAGCCCGACTTGGCTCTTTTATCGTATTTACAACTTTATGTCCAAACTAGTTTTTCTTTCTCGTCATACTATGTACTTACACGCCAAAGATCTCTCACACCGTTAATATGCACATTTCCAGCAATTTGTAAACACTGTTGTATTTATGAGTTAATGTGCTTTAAATCACTCCAAATGAAGTTTTTCGAAAACAAAATATGTCTGAGAAAATGAGCTTTATATTTCAAATTTACAGTATCGCTTAAATGCCAATTTCTTAAAAACGGCTCCACATTTTTCAAAGAAAATTGTCATTTAGAACAAAGTTTTACTGTTCTCTAATATTCTTATAATATTATTTCCAATCTACCATTAGGATACCTAAAAATTAATAAAATGTCAAAAATGTAGTTTGGGCGGCGATAGATGACAGGTTGCAAGAGTATGTAGCAATTCCGGATAATAGCCGAGACCAAAAGAAAATCTGTGCCATTCTGTAGCACCACTAGTTTTGAATATATCAAAGTACGCTGATAGAAATGGCGCATGTCCCATTTTGGTATAAAATCTCTGTATTTTCAAAAATTGCAAATATATTGATGATAGAGATTGTTCTCCTTAATGAAATCTGTTTAAAAACTTACATTTTAAATAAAATCAATTACAAGTTTTTGAAAAGAACGAGGCATTATTTTCGTTTTAAGTAAAGTAATTATAGCATTATTTTCGTTTTAAGTAAAGACCTTGTACAAGGAATATCTCAAAAATGCCTCCCAAATTTTCCTTGGATAGAGTAAAGAATGCTTAAAAATGGCAAAGGTATAATTTTGAACCCTAAATTTTCGAACATCGGAAAAATTAGAAATAATGCAAGAAAGGGTGTACTGTTGCAGCATTAATAGTTTTTATTACACTTCCTTGTTCTATTTGTCATAAAAAATCACTTTCTGTCACTGCTATTCTAGCTTTTATCCTGACCCGCCTTTTGTATTCTTGATTGATATTTCATTTATATTGAGGCAAGCAGGCACCTTAATTGTATCCAAATCTCTCTTTTCCTCCTTATTTAATGGCGATCAGTGCACAATATTTTGAATCTCCTTGCACCATCTTCTCC
Source organism: Acheta domesticus (assembly GCA_031308135.1). NCBI lineage: Eukaryota > Metazoa > Arthropoda > Insecta > Orthoptera > Gryllidae > Acheta > Acheta domesticus. Next base: position 230,918,554 of record JAHLJT010009436.1, read on the forward strand.
TACCAATGCCTTCTGATCTGAACATCATGGTTGCTTCTACGTGCTAGCATGATTAAGCACTACCTATCGTGGATGCTGGCTTCTTCTCGAACCCGTTAGCGTTTCTGTGTTTCTCCTGAAGCTTCTTGACAGGGGTCGTCATGGCCATTGTTGAGCATTCACTGTGATCAGTTGTGTGAACATTCATTGTAACGTGCTATTGTAACAAACACATGTTCTGTCAGTTTAGAAGTCCAGTAACTAAGTGAATGAACATAGACTGCTTGAGAAGCACCTTTGTGATTGTGCCGGAGTGTTGTTTCACAAAGATCCTTCTCATTTTTCAAAGTACTTATTGCAAAGCTATTTCCCTATTTTCTCTGTCGAATTTTGAAGAACAATGCCTTTTGCTTTGTATTTGTCCTTTCCCGTTGTCCCATATTTAATTTATTCTTGAAATATGGTCAGATTTATATACTTTATGAAAATTAATCAAATGTGATAACGATTTATACGGCAAATTTAAAATGTTATAAATATTTATTTTATCGACAAGAAAATGAGAACACTTTTCATATAATTCAATTAAAAAGCTACTGAATCGTATTAAAACATTTTCGAAAAGCATAAAATTGTCTTTTCATTATCTACATATTTATTTTAATGAATACCAAGGTGGTAACTTTTTTCAAGATTTTTTTCAATAAAGTTCTTGTTAAATACTACATGTATTCGAATGTTTAAGCGCTGTAAGCAAACTATTTGCTTAAAAGTATACTGGAGAATGTTTTCAAGTCTATGTCGCAGAGCAAATATTTGCTGTGCTGATAGTAAATATTTTCTGTGTGACGACGTATGCCTAAAACATATTCTCGAGAGCGAGCTGTTTCTCTACACGCCGAGTTCTCTGACATTGATGGATGGATTGCACATAGAAGCGGACGAGTCTCAAATCCGTCAAATTCGACATGCCGAACTGGTTTAAATAAATTACTAAGAACGATTACGTCGCACCAGCAACTGACGTGAGTTGTCATGCAATACACTACTCCCGCTACTACTTTAAAATTCAACTATTTCAGCAAAATGGCGTGAAGTTAAGATGCATTTGTTCCACTCCTTCAATGTCTTGAACAAACATTGACATTATATCTCTCTTTGAGACATTAAAAGATTATGCATTGTGTAATATTAATTTTTACCGTAAAATATAAACCCGTCAGTGCTAAGTAGTGATGCCCCATTTTCCCTATCGAAACGTGGTCTTCACTTTAAAATATACCTGAACATTTAAGCTACAAGTAAGTAGACTATAAAGAATAATTAATGGATTTAAAAATGATGTAATGCATAAATATAAATAACTCCCGACTTTCACCTTTTCACGAGCAATCAACCAACACAATTCAAAATAAAGACCGCGCCAAGAGGGGAAGAGTAGATCGAGAAAATACCATATTAATACTTATAAGAACGGGAACAAAACGTGGCAGGAAAATGCGCCATCCATCTTGGCGCGCGGCGCCCCAATGAAAGATGGGCCCGGGGGGGGAGGCGTGGCGGGCGTGTAATATTTCGCGCGGGATTAGAGGGGGCGAGGCTGCGCCGCGCGCGTCGCTGCTGGCGGATGATTTCCTTCCGTCTGCGCCAGATAAGGCGGCAGGCGGCTCGGCGGTGCCGGCGGCTCGCGCGCCCCCACGGGCCTCAGGGGACGCATTGACTGCGCGTGGGACGTGCTGCCGCGCCCCTGCGGAATCGTCCTGGAATAGCCTCGCGGTCAGGCGGTGTTGATGGGAATTGGATTCGTTGCCTCTTAATGAGGATGGTGAGTTTGGAGAAATCTACTTCGGAAGAAATATTTTGGAAGGTTTTCGAGAGACCCGAACCTTTCTGATGTTCAGCTTGGGGATGTTGCCCTGTGGTGTGGTGAAAGGTACATCGTGACATGTTGAAGGCTTTGGAGAACCGTGTTTGACCTCCGTCATTCTGTGCTCCAAGGTGACCTATAATTGCGCAAAAAGCAAGTGAATGCTTATCAGCTTTTCCTGTATTCAATTAGGTAACAAAGTTGGCACCTAGGTATTCATGTCAATTGCCTTATCTGTCTATCCAGCACTTTCTCTCGTCTATCCATGCTTGCGCGGACGTGGCCTGTGTTTGACAATGGCAGTGGGTGCAGATGTGTTTTACCACATTTTGAGAAGGATGTCGGCCAAAATTACCGATCACGTTGGAGGACGTTCTGACTCAACATCCCGGAAGCAAGAGGTATGGGTTCTAAACCCGTCATGGCAACGAATGTTTGTACCCTGCGTTTTCCTTTCTTGTGAAAAAATAACACGGGTACAACCACCAATTTGCTTATTGTAATTGAGAACGAACCGTAGGTAATTGCAGAAACAATGAATAAATTTTTTAGCTTTTCTGATATTATATTAATCCAATTCTCGCCAAGAAATTCAGCATTAACTGTCTAGTTTCTGAATAGTGGTCTCTTGTAATTCACTTGCGATAGAAGACGCTAAAGTTGTACAGCTGTATAGCTGTATTAGCAATTAAAATTAATAAAAAATTAAATGAAATTCCTCACAATTCTTGTATCAAATAATGCCACTACATAGTTCATTAATCTCAATTTTATCATGACGCGATATTCATTTCTCATGTAGTTACAAATGCGGTGGTAAAGCCATATTTTGTGGTTAATTGATCTTTAGTAACTCATCACCCTCTTCTCAAACCTTGTGTCATTGACAAATGATTCAAAGAATTGTCAATTATCGTTTTCACTCTCACAGAAAGCCATTTAAAAATCTAGTGTTGTTTGTCTAGTAAACCAAAAGTACCAACTTAATAAAAGTAATATTTATTGATATGTACTTATACGTGCTAAAGTAAATTTGCAATTAATTTAAATTTCGAACTGATATGACTCCTGCTCGTACCGTTGTTGCTTATTATAATGCTGCGAATCACATAAACAATAGTAGGAAAATTACAGATTTTTCATTATATTCAGAAGAATACGTGTGTCGATGGAACTTCCCGTTAAAGTAACAGTTCTATACGATATCAGTTTTGGTAGTCTGTAAGCTTCACTGATTTTAAATCCAAATAAACTCATTTTGATTTTTAGTGTTTCTGAATTTCTATCTCTCCTTTGCAATAGTAGTGCTTCGTATCGTAATGTTGAATAAATTGAAGGAATATACAACTACATCCTTTCTCTTTGGCTTTGTATGATTAACGCATGTTTGTTCCTGTATTTTTTACTTATAAAAATAAGTAAAATAATAGCTCTTCGATTAAATTGTCAAAGCATGGTTTTTGCTAGTGAACATATTGACATCTTCTGGAAACAACCAAAAACAATACCCTTTAAATAAGAGCTCACAACAGTATTGTTTTAAATGACTCGAATATCAAATTTTTTAAATGCAAAACCGGATTATCCCGTTGCATATTCTAATCCGCTGTCCACGTGCGTCTCGGTGTTGGAATTCCCAGAAGGCAGCTTGTCGGGGGGAGGAGGCTGCGTCGCCAGGCGTTCCGGCATTCATGAGCCCATGCATTATGAATTGCCCTGTCGGATTTTTAAAAATAACCGCCTCGCGGCACGTGAGTACCCGTTGCCGCCGCGGCTTAGGGAGGGGGCGCGCGTGGTGGCCGCGCGGGGCGCGATCCGGTTTGCAGAGGGCGCCCCTCCTCCCCCCCCGAGTCCCAGGATATAGAGAGTAGCGCAACCTCCGCCATTTAATATCTTCTCATCCGATAGCCCCATCAAGCAGAATTCAGAAGTTGGACAGAAATTATAACAATTGGAGACGTAGTGCACATTTTTAAGAATATTAATACTGGATTGAAAGAGATCCGTGGTTCTCAACACCCAGACTACCACATTTCCAATTTTCCTGACAACTGGATTTACAATGGCGGGATTGGAGGAACAATGGAATGCGCTATTCTCTGTATCTAGGGACTCTATTCCCTCTAGTGGAACGACTCTCGCACCACGCCGCCGCCCGCGCTAACCTAGCAGGTGCAGTTCTCGTCTTTTTCTAATCCTAAATGTTCTGACGGATGAGTTGGGTTAAAAGGAAATCTATCCAATTCGTTTAAAAATGAAGTAATATTGTGTATTTTCACGTTTACTGTAGCCAAACGTATTGTTATATCGTTGGTAGCTGCTTGGCTCCGGGAGACACGGCGTTCTAGGCACAGGTGCCGAGCGTTTCAGCCGCCATTTTGCGGCCTTCCTCAGGGCATTTTGCGCTTCGGTGGCACAATGGCAGCCGAAACGTCGGCACCTGTGCCTAGGACGCGGCATCTCCCGGATAGCCAAGAAGCTACTGACTCCGTCCGCGGAAGCCTACGCTCTCTTATTGTTATAGCATTTTGATATATTAGATTATATTAGATATATCATTTCTGTTAGATATATCCATATTTTATTGATTTTAAAGGGAGCTGATACATTTCCTCTACTAAGAATTTGAATATTCTATTAATAAGTGTAGAAATGCCCCCATGGAACTTAATTCTTCTGCGAGAGTGACGACAATATCACTTGCAGATTTCTACTAAATATTTACATACATTTTTAATATCCTTCTCTTAATATTAAATTATTGTTTAATGATTTTATTTCCTAGAGACAATATGTATCAAGAAATTAAAAGACAAGATTCAACTATCCGACACTAGATTTACCTGGCCTAAATTGTTTCTGTTTCTCTAATTGAAGGATATCCGCCATAGGAGATCGTATCATAGATGTATTAGGGCTCATTTATTTTCGTTCTCAAATTCTTCATCATATTTAATAATACGACTTTGGAGACTGCATTAGGAACAAAATTTCTTGTTCAGTAAATTTAATATGTATACATAGTCATTGGTGTGAGAGCTTTTCAATGAAATAATTAATTTCCTACTAGAAATGTTGGGTAATAATCATATCGCAAAGACTAACTTGCTATTAATACGACAGTAACCTGAGCGACATTAACACTGTCCCTGCAGCGACACTGACCGGGGAGGACCTAGAGTTGTAGTCCCGACTGTGGCGGATTTACTAGCTACGTAGCGAGGTCGAATTAGTCCTTGTGTGCGGAGAGCTCTAACGGCCGGCTGATCTGATCCGAAGTATTCCGTGCTTCTTCCGATCAATTTCAGATGAATCCAGGAGCAGTACCTTAAAAACGGGCCACGGGCCGCGCACGATGTTTTCTTTGCTTAACCATGACACGTCCTCCCCTTATACTCACACACACACACATACACTTTCGTGCACTGTACTACCACATTTGCCGATTGACCATTGCGGTGCTTAGAGCTTCTTCCGGTTGGAGCAGTGCCTGCTAAGGAGATACCTGGAGAGATCCCCTCCCCGCAAGCTGACTTGTAGCTGAGCTCTCATTATAGAGCGGGAAGGAACGCAGGCATCTCCAGGCATAAAAAATACCACTCCAGTCACGGGACGAATGACCAGATCAGATGTGCCTGGAAGCTTCTGTCTATCAACCCACCGTAAAGACAGTAAACCAGTCGCGCAGATGGCTGGCGTGATATGGAGAAGTATCTTGAGGAAATAAAAGAAAACAAGACGGCTTCGTCTGTTTATTATCGATAAAATGAGTGAAAAATAATATGTTAGAGAAATCAATTGACTGTATCCGCGTTTTATGCTTGAACACGAATTAGTAGAGTTAAAACTATAGTTATTTTTAACAGATACAATTTTTACATTCAACTTTATTTGTAATGCGTGTATTAAATTTCTGTATTTGATACGCAATATTTCATTGAAATACGAAATACCTGCAAACAAAAATGTAGTGAAACTGCTGGAACAGGAACTTGTAATTTATGAAATATGAATATGTGTACTGAATTCTTTTCAGAATTTTAATAGAGTTCTTGCCTTTCAATAAAAAAAGGGGAAGGAAATACATACGTTATTATTATAGCTGTAGGTTTATATGTTTCATTCTGTTCAATATTATCAATAAATACTAGAACGATCAAACAAAGAAAAATACAATCTCAAGTTTAATTTGTCTGATAATGGTAATAGATAACCTATGTATCTCTTTGAATTTCCTAACTATAACTTTGTTTTCTGTATGCTCCTTAGTTGGCGAGCAATTGTGTCCAACGAAACTTGAGAATAACTATTTTAAAATTAAAGAAATCAAAAAGTGTGTGAAAAAATCAAGTTCTCCATTTTTCACTTCAAAATTATGAGCAGACATAGGAAATGTAATGAGAAAATCTTCTTTAGCAAGCAATTGATTTTGTACGGTTATTAGATAACATTTAACGTTTGTCGGGAATTTTCTTGCAGAATATTTGTGCTGTGGAAGGGGTAGTGGAAACTAAAATATAAATAGTTGCATAAATACTAAATGCAAGCGTAAATTAATATCTGTATTACGCCTGGAACACCATTATTCGTGGCGCACGATGGTAATTGTGGTTTGCACTCCTAGAATACCGGGCTTTAAGCTTTGGTTTACAAGCCAACGAGCTAACCGTGTTTCCTTAAGTGACGGTGTTCTTGTGCACAGCCAGATTCCACCGCACGGTGCGCCAAGCGCTTCCAGATTGCTACAGTCTATTTCCTACTTATAACTAGACCCTTCCGCCAAGAGCCTTGGAGTTCGAGCTCGTTCCTCCAACTTGTAACGAGTCTATTACTCGCGGTCGCCCTCGCTCCGGGCGATGGTGATGTGGCAGTGGAAACGCCGCCGGGACTTCCGGCCACCGACAGAAGGGATGATGAAAGACGCAGAGGCAGGATGTTTGATCTGAATGGGTGCATGGAATGGGGAGGTAATAGCCTCATGCTTTACTTTTTGTGTGTCATATTTATGATACTAAGGATGGTCATACACTCGGTCACATTCCTTACGGCTGACGTATTTGTCTGTGGAGAAATGAATGCTGAAGAGAGAAGGAACTGTTGGTAACTTTGAGAGAAAACATACATTTCTTATGATGTTTGAGACAAATCCGATAGTAACTTTTGCTGCGGGATGGTCAATTGTATGTGTTATTGTCGGGTATTGAATATTTTACATAGTATCTATGAGTTGAACACTTAGAGCTTACTAATATATAGTTCAGCTCATAAGAAATATGCATGTATTTTCAGTAAATTGAAATGGAGTTCATGAAAATGAATAGCAATAATATGTAAAGATGAGGAGGAGCATGTCTTGTAATTGTTTGCATTAAATTGGGGCGGAGGCATTACGAGGCTTGAAAGGGAAATGAATGCACATCACGCGTAAAAACTGAACGATGATTTAGTATAGTAGTAAAATAGAGAGGTAATATGAAGAACCTAAAGCAGACATGGGAAGAACGGGATGAGAACAGACGCGAAGACTTGAGGTGCTAGCGTTAAGCGACCGAGTTTTGAAATTAATTTACGTGTTCGCAGCGAAAAAATAGATTACATATCAGTTTTGCGGAAATGAAGTGGATTGTGGAGTCCGCAATGTTTGCAAATATTTGCAGATTGAAGTACTTTTTTTCCCATAAATGTCTTGAGATTGTAGTGTTTAAAATAAACTAAAAATACTTAACAATTATAGACGTTTCGAAAAGGTGCATCAGCATGGAAAAAGATTAAGGTCGTAATACGAGCGTTTTGTTACATATTAAATAAAAAGAGTAGTTACTGCACTCATCCTAAAGGATCCAGTTTAGAATAACCGCAAGAATTTCGAGCGGGAAATATAATTTATTTTAAGTATATTTTATTGAATGAGCACTGGCAAGAAGTCTACTACCAACGTCAGAATTGGTAAAAGAATCCGAAGATACGTACATTCCGAGAAGGGCAAGTTGCCCCGGGAACGAAATGTCGGTGGCGGCAGGGCAGGCAGTGAAGGAAAAGAGAGCCCCAACGGTCGCCAGCACTCACCAAAGGCAACTGGCGGTAGAAAGCGCTCGAGCGTCTACAGCTTTACTGCGATTTTTCTAACTTTGCCCCTCAAGGCTCGTCTTCACTGTGGAATATGTCACGGATATTTCGCTTCATTCTCAGTGGTGTTGCTAGACATCGCATGATCGCAACTGTATCAAACAGAGCTTGCGATCATGCGACATCTAGCGGCAGGACCGAGAAAGACGCGAACTGCCGTGTGATATTTCATCGTGGCCGTAGGGATTTGAGGGTAGAGTTAGAAAAATCGCACTGTAGATGATCGGTCGCGTGCGGTTGTTTTTCCACAGAAAGCAGAGTTCCCCTTCCGACATCTGTTTCCCCTTGCCTATTACGAGTACTTTTGGTAAGTTTGCTGTATCGTACTTTCAGTAAGATAGCTGCATTTCCCAAGCCTTCAGAGATTTGTCGCTTTCTATCAATGTCCGGTATTTGTTTACCTCTCGCTTTAAGTTTCTCCCAGCGTGTTGCATTATTTTATTTGTATTTGTGTAGAGAAGAATTTATTTTGTTTTACACTCTACTACGTACACTAAGTTTTCGCTTATTTTAAATTACTTTTCGTCACTTGAAAACTGCGTCTTCTACAAGCGACAAATAAACACTAAACTCCCCTTCTCGTCCTCCATTCCTGTCCGTCTCTCCTGCCGGTTCCTCTGGCCACGGAAAGGTGTTTTCTGCCCCCTATCCAGAGTTGTGGTGGGTCCTGGATGAGAGCGTACGGCAGGAGCGGGGTGGGGGGCGAGGGCGTAGCAGGGCCGCGCAGGGTGCTCGACCCTCGATACCCTCCGCGTGAAGCCGCATGCCAGCAAGCTGTGCTTCGCTGCCGTTTCTGGAATATCGCTGCATAAACGTAGGGGCGACGTTCCAACCCCCACAAGCTCCTTAACGCGCGTTCCTTAACGCTCCCCGCCCGAATCCGTATACCTGCCCTCTCCGGTCCGAGGTGCTTAATTAAGGGGTCCTTGGCGTTAGAACCCAGACGCCACTCGAGGCCGTTTTAATGGATTTGGTTGGTATATCGGACTTGGCAGATCGATAACAGAACGGGCTTTCTGGAATCCAGCAATTCAGAGTTCTCGGTATCAAGGGGTTGTGTGACCGACTTTGCTTCTGAGAAAAAGAAATTGAAATATATTTTGGTTCAACTCAATATCGAACTCCCAAATTGATGATATGGACGTTTTTTTGTACTATGAGAACATCAAACACAAAATTCCTTCTCTTCTTTTAGATTTCGTGCTTCCTATGTCCTATTCTACTCCCTCATTTTATTCGTTATTTCTTTTATGATTTTCAGATTTCTGTCATTTTAATCGTGCCCCAGCTTCCACCAAATTCAAAAACATTGGTCACGGGCATTTTGTTTCTACGAAATTTCCAACAGTAGCAATATAGTAAAATAAATAAATAATATATCATGAAATAGCGAGAGTGTTTGCTTGTAAAACGTACAACACCCTCTCTGATCTTAATTACGAAAGAAAATAGCTCAATTAATTTAATGATATACTGTGTAAGTAGCGTAAAGAAGTTCACAAACGCTTCACTGTAATACGCTACCGTCACACAGCGATGGATAGATATAATTTATAAGTATTTGCGAGATTCTTCTTCCCCGCGCCACTTTCTGGAACGAAGTGAACTCGTCCTTGGGGGAACTATTTATGTTCCTGCCCTCGGGGATCGACTCGTACACTCCGTGCGCGAAGCCGGCGGGCAGAAAAGAAAACCCGGTGGCCGGCGCAGGAAATCAAGCCTGAGTGGGGGAGCGCGTGGGAGGCAGGGCCTATGAATCTTCCTCAGGCAGCGAGTTCCCCGGGAAATTGAAGGCGAAGGAGCGCAGTGCGGTGCGTTCCCTCAGGCGACGGGAAATAACCCACGCGCTGCAACCGGACGCTCACTCGCAACACTCACCGTGCTGGATACTCGGATTGACTTGAGATTTTACCAGTTTGTTCAGCACATTTCAAAATCCCTACATACAAATTTTTTACGTGCTATGAAGCATTGCAAGTAGTGTTTTTGTGATAATTAGTATTGGGACCTTTCTTGACCTTACCGACCGTGGAAGGGCGGAAATCGCTGCTCGCTGCTGGTTCTGCTGACGTTACTCATACACCGCGCCCGCACTATCGGCCTGTCGGCAAGGTCTCAGTTACTTGGAGGGCAGGCGGGGGTGACAAAAACGGGTGTTCACTTCGCAGGTTCAGATGGAACGAACGCGCTTGGAAATCCGACACCGGCTGATAGACGCCGCGTAACGTTCCTAGCGCTGCTGAAGCAACGGTTCGCCCCCTGCGGGAAGCGCGAAGGTCGCGAAAGGTCCTGATACAAAATGCCTATAAAACACTATTTATAATATTCCATAGCACTTCAAAATTTGCGTGTATAGGTTTTGCATGGCGTTCTATCAGGTGGTGAAATTTCATGTCAATCCGAGTATCCAGCACGGTGAGTGTTGCGTGTCAGTGGCCGCCAGGGTGCCCGTGCGCGATGTGCGTGTGTCACTGCCGCCTAATTCTTCACGGAAGTTACTCTCCACGAATTTTTCCCTTCCTATATTACGCAGCTTTGTAAGTATTAATGTGAACAAAGAAAGAATATCTTCTCTTTGGTCTAATGATGATTATCAAAAAAATACTTGTAACAAGTTTATTGAATGAATATCTAATAGGCTTAAGTTGCAAATAAATGCCCAAGGAGTGCGTGCTAAATAATAATGTTCTTTTTATTCATTTTCACGTATGTGGAAAATAATTATAATATATCTTCGTGGTTTTAGCCGAGATTTTGTGGAAATTCATATTATAGATGTTTGATAGAGGTAATCAGACTACAATGAATGCGTTGTAGAAGGGAGCTGTGATTTTAACGATTTTGGAGTGAGAGGGCAAGCGTACGTGTCGCGTCGGCAACAACGCGCGGATTCTCCGTAAGACCCATTGTGCCTTCACAACGTGAAAAGCAGTGTAGATTTTTATCACGCCTTGCGTTTTCTCGTGCTTGTTTACCGTGTGTAAAACAGCTATTTTTTTGTCATTTTAACTAATTGTGAAAGAAACACCGCTAAATGTTCGCGAAACATCTTTCGCGCGTGGTATGTTAAAAAATAATGTACCCTATACGTTCGAGAGATCATACGCGCACTTGTTACGTAACTTACTATTTCCAACTTCCTTCATCTCATTTTCACCAGGTATATTCTTTCTTACGTTTTATATTATATTTACAGAATATCTCTTGTTATGAAATATTATCTTTTGAACCATTAATGCAATATCAATAAGTGCAATAAATGTTGCACACCGTATGTGTATGAAGCTCAAAGGCTTCAACAATATCTCGCCCGTCAATGAGCTTCGTAAGCGGTTGTACATAAATCTGTACCAATGAAAGTGAATTCAACGACATGTAATCGACATCGATTCCACAAAAAGGAGTGTATGAGTAAATACGAAATATTTACAGGCTCTTCTTCAGAATTTGACGCAGTGTCCTTGCAAAGTTTAGTAAAGATAACAAAGCAAACTAAATGCAGAAAAAAATTCATGCCGGTAGATGCACCACGATCATTATTTTTCGCCTATATATAATAGACAGGATTCTAATATATTCCAGAGGCCAGCAGCAGTGCGCGGTAGAATAGTTTGCGCGATCTCCATGAGCACAAGATTTTTCTTAATTATAATTCAATTTCCATTCATCTGAGCTTCATTGTTGCTGGGCATTGCCGTGTGACGCAGGGCGAGGAGGACCGGACAGGCGGCGCGAGAGAGGGAGAGAAAGACAGAGACATAGACAGAGCATAGACAGAGAGAGACAGACAGACAGACACAGACCGATAGAGACTGACAGAGAAAGACAGGCAAAGACAGACAGACAGATAGACAGACAGAGGCAGAGGCAGAAACGTACAGAGACAGGGACAGAGAGAGATGAAGAGAGAGAGAGAGAGAGAGACGGAGAGAGCTGAGAGCCGGAGAGAGAAAGAGAGTCGGACAGAGAATGAGCGATGTAAGCGAAAGAAGGAGGGAGAAGGCGATTGAGAGCAGTATAAAGTCTGCCGGGTTCCGCTAGTACAATATAAATAGCACAGTGAGCAACGTCTTCGTCGTATTTTTTTGTGCTTTATCCTTGTTGTGATGTTATCTATCAAGTTTCACAGAACTAAAACTTTGTAGTTTTTGACACTCGAATCCACTACCCTAAAGTGGACCAGCTGCCGCCTAGCCGCCTGCACCATTTACGCCAGCGTAGAACACGCAAACGAAAATTAAAAAAAACAAACAAATGAAAATAAATGCATATTTCCTCTTGTGAGAGAGTATTTCGTACTGTCGCAGCTTCAAGCCGCGATTTCATCATTGTTTCATTCCCGCATCCGTACTTCCATTCTGTTCCGGCGAGAACTAGATTACAAAAAGCATCTCTTTATGCATTTAATTTATCTCACTGAGTTTTTGTTATACTAGTTTTCTCGTACTGAACCCCCATTTAAAATTCTTCTTCAATTGCATACTATGTTACTGCTTAATTCGAGATTTCCTTTGTATGAATTGTTTTCAAAAAAGGTTTAGAAGACTTTTTTTCCATGCAAATTCATTTATTGGGCTGAACTTAGTTGTAGTCTTTGCTAATATTTTATCATTGCAATCATGGGATTGATTCGTGAGTTATTCACTGATAATACTCATAAATATAAGCTGAGAAATCGGGGGAATGCGTAGCTAAAATAAATAGATTTCATAAACAGCTAAAATAAATGAAAAGAACTAAACTGTACGTGGAAACAAATGAACCGCGTGAACTTAATAAAAAAAATATAAAATTCGTAAATTAATTTTTAACTTGAAGAATTGAACATTACAGATTTATATTTTTGTTTATCGGTAGTTACATTTGCGCTATTTGGTTACGTAGAACATTCTACTACACTAATGTTGACCTGCTAATGAATTGAGCATATAAATCACACCGAAATTCACGACAATAAAATGTGTGATTATTATGAAATATCTGAAATGTGTTGGGATTGTGCTGCTCACCTGCAACGGCAGCATTTACCATTCGGGTTCTCTTCTCAGTTGTGGTGCAGCCACTTCAAATTTAGTACGATTCTCTTTCAATATGAGCGCGGGGCCCTCGTGGCTCACCGCCGGTTAGCCGGCATCGTTCATTATTCCGCGTACCTCACAGGAAACGTAATTGGTACATCAGTGGAACCGTGTGACGTGACGAGAGCTCAAAGCTTTAATGCTAGAACGTGGACGCCGATCCCTCACCAAAACGGATGTGGGCGTAAAAGCTGTCATTGCAACGTAGTGGAAGGTACGTTTACGCCGCATTTCATTGTGGATTTAGTTAATGCCTATGTGGTTTTCACATTGCAGTAGCTATTTTCGGATTTGTTCTTTCTAAGGGAATTTGAATAGTTCAGTTTGCTATTGACGTTTTAACGGAATTTTTCTATGAAATGTGACATTTTAAATAAAGTTACACGCAATGGTGGAGATGATGGAGACACGTACAGTCTCCAAAACGTTGCAAGATAATAAATACATGTAATCATTACGACTGTCTAAAAAGCATTTGGAACTTTCATAAACTCAACAAAGTTACACTCAAATTGTAATTCTTTGGATGGTCATTATTGACTTTTTGTTGAGTTTAGATCGTATTATTACCCAGTTTCTTCAATATTTGACTCACGATTTGGTCTTCAAAATAGTGGATTTAAAATGACAATGCGTAGTAAGGATGCTTGACTAGAAATTGGAAACATTGTAACACTGTTGGCATGAATCAACGGAGTGTCCGGCTGAGGGTTACAATAACTAATGCTACAGTGGATAGGATAAGGGAAGTACGTTACGCTGATGAAAAATATCAGATAATACGCGCTAAGGAATGCTCAGAGACGCTATGGGCAGCTGATAGTCGAGAGAAAGGTGTGTAGTTTCGTATTCCGGGATGTCAGTTATAAATTTCTATTTTCATGATTCTAGAAAACTTCACCTCACTACACATTAGTTGACGCTTCGCTCCACCTTCTTGAGTAAGCAAGGAGTATCCAGACTTCCTTACAATTTACATAAAACAATCTTCAGTCTATTTAACTTGTAATTTCCAAAAATGTACCAAAATATTTCTTGCAAACACATAAGGCACTTCACACTTAGACAATCACCTTACTTTATCCAGCACTCAGTGGCTGATACCAGTAGTACTCCGATAAAGTTCGACATTATCTGTTCATCGTCGTTTACACAGATTCATCAACACAGACTGCCTGATGTGTGAATTTATCGGTTTCATGTAGCATTAGTCATATTTCGGACATTGGCCGTGACAAAAACACAAACTAAGTAGTGTCTGAATTTGCCCAAACTATGATGTTCCTCTGACTTCCAAAATTTACAGAAATGAGGGTAATCGCTATCTTAACCTGACCCCTCCAATTAAACTTGGCGTTCCCCAAGTCAATTTCTTTGAGTTAACGGCGCGCAGTGCGGTGCGGTGCGGTGCGGCGCGGTGGGGCGTCCGTCGCAGAGAGGGGCGGGCGGGAGGCCGGCGCGGCGCGGCGCGGTGGGGTGGGGAGGATTCCGGGAAGCGTCGTCGGCCGGCATCCACCGCAGCGCCACGCGGAAGGGAGGAAGTAGAGAACCGCTTCGTTGCGGGCGGGTGCTGGCGCGGGGCAGGGCGGGGGACGGGAGGGGGCGGTGCACTGCGGTCGACCCGTCGCCGCGGGCGAGTGTGCGGGTAATTACTTGCCCTTCGCCCGCGGCGCGTCACCCCGCCGCGGGCGCGCGCCGCTCGGACCGCAGCGCTGTCGCCTTCCGCCGCCTGCCCACTGCCCGGCCCTTACCGTCCGCCCTCTTACACCCACGCTAGGCATTGGCCCTGGCTCCCTCTCTCTCTTCGTCGTTTCCGTTGGCCCTGGTGATTTCGTGTAGCTGCTTCCGTCTTTGGAAAGTGGTGTGCTTTCAAATGTTGATACTGAGAGGAGTTTCTCTAAAGCATTTTTATTTGGAAGTGGTATCTAAGAGCGATTGTAACAGAATACCTTGCTCACCTAATGTCTGTCCCTTACCGCCCGTGCTCTTGCGCTCTTCCCACTCGCGTTAGACTCTGTCTCTCTGTGTCTCTCTCTGTTTTTTCTGACTGACTGTCTCTCTGTCTCCCTCTCTCTCTGGCTTTCTCTTCTTCTCTTTGTCTCTCTCTGGCTTTCTCTTCTTCTCTCTGTCTCTCTCTGTGTCTCTGTCTCTCGCTGCCTCTCTCTGTCTGTCTCTCTTTGCCTCTCCGCCGTTTCCGTTGGCCTTTGCGGCTTCGTGAATTTGCGTTCTTTGGAAGCTGCTCGTCTTTGGAAAGTAGTGTGCTTTAAAACGTTATTGTGGAGTACGATTTTTTTGGTTCTAGCGTTTTGTGATTTAAGACTGGAAGTTCTTATCAGAGACCTGCTCGATACACACATCAGCTTATAATAATGTATATACATTTTTATTTGAAAATTATATCTAAGAGTGACTGTAACCACATTTCGTTGCGTATTTACTGTCCGCCCTTTCCCGCCCGCGCTCTGACGTACTTCCCACTCACGCTAGAATCTCTCTCTCCGTCTCTCTCTCTCTTACACATACAAACACACACTCACTCTCTCTCTCTCTCTTCTCCGATGTTACCGTTCGCTCTCTCAGCTTCGAACAGTTGTTTTCCTACAGATGTTTCGCGCTCTGGCGCACAGCCACTCCCGCTAGAATGTCTCTCCCTCTCTCTCCCTCTCTCTCTCTCCCTCTCTCCTCTCTCTCACACACACACACACGCACACGCTCGCACGCACACACGCACGTGAACATGCACACGCACTCGCTTCTCTCTCTCTCTCTCTTTACAACGGTACCGTTAGCACTCTCGGCTTCCTACAGCTGTTTTCGTCGTTGGAAATAGGTGTGCTTTGCAATGTTGTTAATGCGACGAGTTGGATTGCTTCGTTTCTAGCTTTTTGTGAGTTAAGACTGGGAGTTGCTTCTATATTTTTATAGATATCTAGTTTTCGATGCGCAATATGCATTTGTATTTGAAAATTACATCCAAGTATGATTGTAACTACATGTTCAGATTAGAACAGGGCACAAATACATTTAGTCACGGTCGTTCTCATCTGACGAGATCACGATGTCCGAAAACGCTTCTTCTGGTGCTGTCAATATTAAGAACAATTGAAATCGATACTAAGCTTATGATCAGGGTGTGCCCTCCGCGTCAGCGGACGAAAACGCAACGATGGATACCGAACGCTGGAGATGCCACCCCATCTCTCGAAACCGTTTATTGCTCAAACGTTTCTCTTAAACATATTAAACCCATTATTTTTTCCACCTTCAATGCAGGGGTTAACTGAACTATATATACTACAACTAATATGTACGATGAAAACGGACGTAATATTCGATCGCACAAGGCCCGTTGTAAACCTCTGCGTGGTTGTGCAATTGCTACGATCACGTAAGTGATGTCGTTTTTATAAAATAATTTTTGCAACTTCCTTTGTGAAAGACACGCTTGTCCGACGCATATTTTCTCATGGTTCTTCTCACTAGCGAAACATCAAAACTACCACCAAACGGCGCACAGAGCAAGTTTCAACGATTCTGCCGAGAACTGACGAGTATAATCGCTTGATTGACTAGTGCATCAACAGCTAAGGTCATTAATCCCGTTAGTGTAATGCATTTTTATTGCGGGAGGTGCGAATGATCTTCCTTCGCTGTATGACGAGATCCGGCGCCGGGCTACACATCTGCTTGCGGAGTTTTCCTAAACAGGGAAATGCCTAAATAGAGAAATACCTATTTAGGGTGGCCCCGCTGCAGCGGGGCATCGCCCCAGCCGAGACAAGCTCTAAGCTTTCTACTGGTATTCCGGCAAATGTGGTAGTGTAGTTCAGATACGTGTAAGAGAGTGTACATAAGGGCGAGGATAGGGTAAGGAGGAGAAAGGAAAGATCTCGCGCACTTCGTGGCCCGTTTGTTAAGGTCCTGCTCCGGCATTCACCTGGTATTCATCGGAGAAACCATGGAAAACTACCAATTAGACCAGCCTGCTACTACAATTCTTCTCCAGAATCAATGCTGAACTAAATCTCTGTCTCTCTAGCTAGTGACGAAAAGCGTGCTATTGCCTCGAGCCCTAGGACCTCCCAGTCGGAGGGAGTATAATCGGTATCACTCTACTCCCGAGCATTGGCAGATACATTTGTATAGATTTCACAGTCAGAAAAGGAACGCGCTCGACCTCCGCGACTGTGAAAGCAAGCCAGCGAGAACGACTGATGTTACAATCCGTTTTGCGCGGGTCTAGTTTAGATATAGACTTGAGAAAATTGATTGATTGTCTTAAAACGCGTTACGGTACTCTCATGTATAGCTATTACGAATGCATCAACTCCACCTTGTAATTTGTGAAATATAGTAAACTTATTTCGATAGAATATTTCATTAACATTTGACCTCACTGATGCCAACGGTATAACCTTCGGAAATTCTGTTTTGATCTCTGGATTAAAGATTATTGATGCAATTGCAGATACACGAAATTGCTGTCTGTATTCAGGGAATTTTAAAAATGTTTTATGGTAGAAATAATTTTGAATATTTGCGATGGATAAAAGAATCTAGTTAAATGTGAAGAAAGCCTCGAGTATTTGTGTCTGTCATGAAGTTTTTAAATTGCGAAATCCATTTGCATTTACTACCATTTCATCTGCCTGTTTCATATTTTTTGAGTAGTTCTTAGATCTTCGTTTTGTGAATATTTTATTACTTTATTAAGTTTATTGCTTGGCCATTTGCATCCTTTGCTTTTGATTCAGAAGTTCATATCGAACACAAATCTGCTGCCTTGAATTTTAAAAAAATATATAAGTTAACGTGTGTATTTTGTTGCATTTCATTAATTCGTATTTTATTTACACATCTAGTTGATGTCCTGAGATCTTTATGAGGAATACAAATGGTTTCTGAGGAATATAAAATAATATTGAAAGTATTTGATGAATGATACACCAGCAGTTAATCTTTTTCACTTTCTCTTAAAAAAGTGTAATATTCAATATTTTTCTTCCAGAGTTCGCATTCCATTATCAAACCATAAAATCAAATAGTAAATGCCAATTCTACAAACCTTTTCGGTCACTCTCTTATTGATATCTTCCTTTTAAAGCGAATATCATTTGAATGAAAAGAGCTTCTCGGCAACAGTTTAAAATCTTTTTGAAATGCTTCTACAAACACTGAAAGACTAATCAAACCCCAAGCATCGTACTTTCCACTTTCTTGTAACACATTCAATTGCAAACTTCAGCTCTTCAAAGCCAGTGGAGCCTGAGAGAAAACAAAGTCCTGACAAATCGTAAAAGACGTAACCACCTTTGAGAAAACCGTGTTAAACGTTCTCTTAACGTCCGCTTGGTATCCCGCTTCGGAGATTCTTTTTCCCTGATGACCCCAGTCATTATGGTGGAAACGTACAAATTAACGTCGTCTCGTCGGGGTTTTTGGAGTCTGCGACAGTGGCAATGGCGACCGGGGTGGCCATGGTGGAGGTAGTGGCAGCGCCGGCCGCGGACCTGAGAGAGGTGGCTCAGGCATCAACTGATGGCACTGCAGTGCCTCTGACCGGGAGGTCGTGGAGTTCGAATGCCGACATTGGCAGGATTTTCGACACTAGCCAGATGTAGTTAGCCGACACTAGCCATTTAGATCGAGTTCTGTCGCTGACAGGAGTAGAATTCTAGCCGCCGGCTGCAGTGATCGGTAGTTTTCTGTCGTTTCTCCGATGAATACCATGCGAATGCCGGAACAGTACCCTAACAAACGGACCACACGCGATCTTTCCTGTCCGTTCCTTTTCCAATCCTACCCCTTTCACACTTGCACTTATGCACTACATTTCCACACAAGCTGGGAGACCGAGCTTGTCCCAGCTTGGGCGGTGCCCCGCTGGTGGGAGATACCTGGTTGGGGAAAATCCCGTTAGCCGACATGTAGGTCGGCGCCAGATCTGGCCATCCAAAAGGACAAGATCATCACCTTTACAACCACTTTCACCTCCAAAAAATGCATTGCATTTACGGGACTGAATGACCTTAGCAGTTCACGCGCCCAGAATCGGTAGTAATCAATCAATTGATCGAATCAATCGGCCGCGGTGGCAGCAGTGTGGCGTCAGTTGTGGTGATGGCAGCGCGGCGGCGGCGTGTTGGAGACGAAGGAGGTGCTGGTAGCGGTGGTGCTGGCGGCGGTGGCGATGGGGACGACAGTGGCGATAGTGATAGGGGCAGCGTGCAGAGCGGCGTGTTTGCTGGTTCGCCTTTATCTCCGCTGGGGGCTGTCTTGCGCGCTGCGTTCTCGGCTCCCTGGCCCTAACCCGCCCTAATTAACGGAACCACTGGCGGCTACGCCGGCAGCAGCAGAAGCAGCCATGGTGATGGGGTTGCCGTGGGAATAGACGCGCCAACAAGGAAAGTTGCCGGCTGCAGTAGGCAGCAGCAGAATACTTTGGGTTTGAGAGAAGCACTCTTGTCACTATAATTACCATCAAGTTGTAGGTTCTTTGAAAGTGAGAAAACTGGAGACAGTTTATTATGTGAAACGGATGACAAATGAATGAAGCCTTCAAGTTTTGAGATCAAACTGAATGAATTTTTATTTTCTCTTAATTTTCACTTGCTTCTCTCCCTAATCCATCATCTTTCCCTTTTTATTTTTAAATCAGCATCATCATACTCTGTTAAGGCCGAAGCATGCGTTTTGACAACATTTATTAACGGGGTGTGTACAATATATCTGGAAACAACGCAGTTAGATTACATGTTTACAAACCATTGTATAATTCACGACCAAGATATAGAATTAAGAAATGTCGTTCACGGGATTTGGTTGGAATGAGTAGAAAAATTAAAACATTAGTTCACCGACTTTTCGGAATATTTTTATTTCCTCCTCAGGGCTGGTATAAAAAGCATGAAGACAATATCATTACAAATTTGCACTTTCACAAATTAATTACATGATTTGCAAAATGATTCAAGATGTGGATATCTAAGGTTGCTAAGGCATAATCGTTTTAAGTGTTGGAGATCACTTGAAGGTTGAAAATTAGAAGATTATTGATGCTTCCAATTCTTAGTCAATTCTAGAACTTCGTATTGAAACTATTGTGGTGATGTCCTATGAGTTATGAACGCATTTATAGCTATAGACGGTGATATCAGGTTTTGCACGTGTCATACGTGATTAACTGCTTTGTCCAGGCCGTTAGCGAGAACTTATCGGGAACATACATTGTGCGTGATCCATGACACGCACCACCTTTGTCAAGCTTTCTCGGTGCTTGTAACTCTGGGCGTTTCGGTAGGGTTATTAGTGGGCATGATACAGGAAGTAATGGCTATAGAGTTTATCAAGAAGGGAGAGAATCAATAGCACAATTCATTAATTTATCAAATGTCTCTGTTGCTCTAGAAGTACATTCAATATCTTTATTTTCGTGATCACATCGCGTATTGTATTTTACAAATCATTGTAAGTAGTCAACTAAAAAGACAGTTTACACAATAAAGAAATTAGGCGCAAGTGAATGTACGATTTTATGGAAATAACCTACAAAATTTTAAGTCATCAATGATTTTCCAGAATTTTTTTTCATAATGAGGGCTGAATAGCAGCTTTTCAGTTAGGAGTAGCATTATTGATTCTGTTTATACAGAGGCAGTCGCAGTCTCAAAGATAGAATTTTCTTGATGATTCATCTTCAGAGAAAAAGGACAGACTTCCTGTTTCGTGGAATTTTATTTAATGTTAAATATGCGCAAAGACGGTGGTGGCGACGGAAATATTATGGTAATCCATAATAAGTAGTAAGGATTCAAGAGATTTCAACCACAAAGTTTTTTAATAATATATTTAATATTATAAATAATTAACGATGCATGACACGTTTTGAGAATCTCATTCCATTATCATTAGCACTACGCAGAGGAAAATTAACGAATCAAATTTAATTGACATACGTACACATATTTACATATGTACTTGTATGGACATATGTTAATTAAATTTTATACGTCTTGTCTGGATTATATTAAATACAGTATTAAAAAATAATGGTCAATATCTCTGAACGCTTACTAATCAGTTAAAAATAATTAGCTTCAATTCTGCCAACGCATATACAATGTGAAAGAAATGCTCTGTTATGAATGTAACCTCATAATACTTATTTTTTAAACATAACCTTTCATTGTCTTTTCCTGTATTACTTGTGTATTCACTTCATTACTCAATGAATCACACTTGTATTACTATCTCACTGCAAAGGCATTAAATGGCACACTGCCAGATGCGATTAGTGGCGACTAGGGAAAAAAACCTGGCGTGACCACTTCATACCCAGCGGACGGTGCGTGGTGCGTGCGCGCTACGAGAGTGCTGCGTGCGTGCGCGGAGCGTGAGCTCGCGTGTGCGAGTCGCGGCTTCCAGCTGCTCTGCGCCGCCACCGCGTCCGCCGCCAGCGCCGCCTCCGCGGGACGCCAATCACTGCCAGGGCCATCGACGCCAGCCCATCCGTCTTGTCGCCTGGGACGCTCCCGCGCACCCGCGCTCTCTGCCCCATCCTCCTCCACCCTGCCGCTCTCCGCCCTTCTCCCGGCGATCCGCTGTTACCCGGATGATCTCTTCCCACTCCGCCCGCTACTCGCCCCTCTGCCCAACGCCGTTCCTCTCCTCCCCGCCCCGGCTCGCCCCGCCTCTCCCCGCCCGGCTTGCCCCACCCCGCCCCGCCCCGCCTCGCCCCACCCCGCCCCGCCCCGCCTCGCCCCACCCCGCCCCGCCCCCGCCTCGCCCCACCCCGCCCCGCCCCGCCCCGCCTCGCCCCACCCCTCCCCGCCCCGGCTCGCCCCACCCCGCCCCGGCTCGCCCGCTCCGCCTCGTCCCGCTCCGGCTCGCTCCGCCCCGGCTCACCCGGCCCCGGCTCGCCCCGCCCCGGCTCGCCCCGCCCCGGCTCGCCCCGCCCCGGCTCGCCCCGTCCCGGCTCACCCCTCTCCGCGTCGTCCCGCTCCGGCTCGCTCCGCCCCGGCTCACCCGGCCCCGGCTCACCCGGCCCCGGCTCGCCCCGCCCCGGCTCACCCCGTCCGGCTCGCCCCGCCCCGTTCCTCCTATATCATCCCGACCTACTCTGCCCTCCTTTCCGTCTATTCTCTGACCTCCTGTCCCAACCTCCTCTGCCTTCCTTTCCCTGCGTCCTCTGCCATCATTCCCCGCCTCACCTCTGCCTTCGACCCCCACCCTCTACCATTCTTTTCCGATCTGCTCTGCCATCGTGCTCCGTTGTCCTCTGCCCTCGTGCCCCCGCCCCTCTACCATCCTCTCCCGCTCGCCTCATCGTCCTGCCTCTCCCAGCTCGCGCTCCGCCTTCGGCCCCGACTCCCCCATGACCCCGTGCTCCCGCGTTCTGGCCCCGCTCCCCGCGCTCCGCACGCCAACGCCAACGCCGGCACCGCTACGTCACGGTCTCTGTCTCTGTCCGGTTATTCATTCGTGCTGAAGCGCACTGCGCCAGATTTGGCCATATTTTGTCGGGCGTGAATTGACGCTGGAGAGAGGCGAAGATTCGTGGAAATGAACGCCGTGCGCTTTAGAAATAACGGAGCATGAAGTGAAGAATTGAAAGAAAATCAATACAATGAAAGGAGTGGGGAAATCACTTAGAAAATGAAAAATAGTTAGTAACTTTAATTTTGTTTTTACCAAATATTTTATAAATAAATGTGCCCTATACCAAATGGCATTGTTATTGGTGGGTTTGTCACATTTAGCATATTATGAAAATTTGTTTCTAGCTATTTACGGGTACTATAAACATTTCCAATTAAAATGTTACAACTCGACAAAGAGATTTTATTCATTCGACAGTCCATCCTGTTTTTGGATTGGATGTCGTTTTGATGATAGGAGACATTCTACGTTTCAACAGCGTGTAGTAGTGTTGTTCGGAGGTTGCAGAGTGTTATATAGATACAACGTTCGCTTTGTCTTCTCTCGTGTTCGTCGTCATCAACACTTGTGCCACGTAGACGTTCTAGGACGTTTCTGTCGGTCTACCATCCTTCTCGCACCAGTAATCTCCAATAACGAGGCGTTTGCTGCTGGCTAAACGCCAATGCACCTGTGTCACAGGGGTAATGTCCGGTGGAGCATGTAGCCAAATTGGAGCAGTACCTTTGTAGATAAGTGAACTAATTATCACATGACCTACTTCTAGTGCTGCTTGGACACGGCTTAAGGTGTGCTGTTCCCAATATGTAGTTTGTGTTGCATAATACTCTTTTTCAGATATATTTCTTCAAGATTGCTTCTATAAATAATAAAGATATAGACGTTCTTGTAAGTCATTGTTTGGACCATTTCCGTACAGTTTGGTAATTTAATTTAAATGCAGTCATTATTGTCCTAGGAGTTTGTCCTAAAAACTCTCTTTGAGTTTCTCATTGTTGTATTTATTGTTATATACTTGAAATGACATATGACAAACGCGCTGAACGTTTCGAATCGGGAAAACATTCTTAAAATAGATTAGCGAAAAAAAAATACACACGATAACATAACAAGTAAAACGTCGCTTACAATTTATCAAGGTAGGTTTTGCGGTACAACGCGGAAACGTGCTTTTGTTGAACCGCATCTTCCGTCGTGGCTGGTGACATTCCTGCTTTCCTTTTTTCGGTCCTTCCCGTGCGATGACGTTGGTTCGTGTGTGCCCCGACAGAGACCGCTTCTCGTCGCTGTCACCCGCGCCATTAGCTGTCGTATGTAAAAACACAAAGGCTCTGCGACGGTAGCAAGCAACTAGGCGGGGTTAGGGACTTTTATTTCGGATAGCAAAGGTTGGTACGGAAGAGTAGTTGGTGAAATGTCTGGGGGCGGTTACTATACTGCAGGTGGAGACGAATATAATGAGAGTGAAGGTTACGAGACAGCGTCGAAACTGGCATGAAATGAGACGGCGACGCTGGAGTATGTATAAATAGTTATCGACAATCTTATATCCTTTGCTTATGATTGATTCTATAGACATTATTTAATGCGCTTGCTTGATTAAAAATGTTTATATTTAACATTTAATTTTCATACATTATCGTAATTTTCTCCGGTAGTTCTAGGACTGGAACATCGATTACTCATTAAAATACCATAGATAATTGCACGTACTGATTGGCGTTAAGTAGTTGATAGCAATTGATTTATAACCTTAATCATTTATTGTATATTTCAATTCTCTTCAATCTTAAACATATTATTAGATGAAGCGAGGTCAACAAATTCTACCTAAGAGTTGAAGACCAATCGTTCAACAATATATTGATAACTTACGATGACAGTAGCTTAATATTATAGGATTCAATTGGGGTCTGCCAACTGACTTAGTGACTGATTTGTTTACTGCAGTGATTAGTAAAACAGAGCCGCCTTGAGAGAGGCAACATTAATAGACGCTTAGATTGAAGATTACGTTTGTTTCCACAATCTTGAAAATTGTAAAACGTCTTTATTGTCGTTAAACATTTGTATAATTAACTAATGTTGTAGGCAGTATAATTGCTGTATTAGAATGGTTGAAAAAGGTCTAGTGACCGTATGCCTTGTCAATGGTTTGGGTAACACAGAGATCATAAGTATAATCAATGCGTTGTTACTGAGAAAGTATACACAGCGGCGAACAGGAGAATTTGCAGGACGTCAAAATGAGATTTGCTTGGAAATGACATGCTTCTCATTGATGATGAACATGACGTGAGATGAGAGAAACTGGACGTAATGAGGTTTTGTGTTGGGAGATGGGTGAGAGCATTTGTGGAGGAGAATGCCTGAAACAAAGGTCATAGGTCATTGTAGGGACGGTCCCAATCGACAGTCGAATATAGTCTTTGGGCAGAGAATTGCCAGTCAGTATGCAGAGACGAAGTTTGATCTACTCAAGAGCGAACGAGGATTTTGGTGGGAGTAAATGATGACGGATTTGCAGGTTACAATGTAACAGAAATTGTGGATGAAATATCACTAATGGTTCTACAGTAGTGCGAGTGTGATGACACAAAATCTTAAACTTCATAGACGTTATTGACTGGATGCTTCTCAAATTGTACTCTTTTCATACTTCATTTCCCTGTGTAGGCTTCGACCATCAAATCACAAATATATCAGAAATATTTATACAAATCGTGATAGGAACGTGAATCATAAAACCGGAATATTAGGGTGTTTTATGACCAGGTTGCCCCTCTGACTCCCGAAGGGATGTACAGATTTAATTCTTTCTACACTAAATCACATGCGGACTGTTGGTTTACTCAGTTACGCGTTGCCATAACGCACAGCTCTCCACGAAGCCAGTGCATATTTATAATCATCATTTTCCCCGTAATGCCACGCACTCTTCATCAGAAGGGCTCGGGGCCTGGCAAGATAAAAGGAGCCGGCGAGGGGCTGCCCGTGCGAGGGGTCAACGCAGCCGATATGAGGCCGCGTTCGAGGTTGGACGCTCCGGGGCCCGCGCTGCGCGTCTCCAGCGACGGGTTGGTGGGGCGACCCGCTGGCGGAGGAGCCGGAGGCGGCTATGAATAATGCATGGGTTCTGCGGGGCTGCCGCCGCGGGCGCGTAGGGCGGCAGCGGAGGCGGGGGGCGGAGGCGGTCGCGAGCGGACGGTGGAAGGGCGGGGGAAGACCGCTGATTACCACCGCACGGCCGTGACGTAATCAGATCACGGGCCCGCTGGACGCGGCGAATCGGATCCGAATTATCCTCGACGCCGCACCGGAACGCTGGTCTCCGTCCACCTGCGCGCCCGCCCGCCCGCCCGCGGCCTTCCGGTGCGCCGGACATGCCGCCGCCGCCGCCGCCGCTTTCGCCCGCTCACTCATGATCCCACACTCGCCGCCGCTGCCCGAATGTAATATGCCCCGCCCCCGCGCGCGCACGAGACCAGGGTCTTCTGGAGGCTACTGCAATATGCGCAGTGGTGCTGGATTCTGAGCTATACTCCCTCCTAATCCCAAAAGGCGTATCACATAATACGTTGGGCAATGAGCGTTTTATAAATATATGAGAAATGCCTTATTTATTTATTGATTTTCGACTATTTGTAAACATGTTGCGGCCTTCTTCTTGAGGAATAATGTTTGATACATCACAAACATTTCTAAACAGAAAAATAAATAAAATTAGAAAAAATCTTTAGGTAAGTCTTTTTTGCCCAGGGTAGAGTAAAACTTGGAGTCGTTGTTATAAGAAAAACGAAAAAATTGGGTATTGGGAGGCTATTTGGAACTTAAAATGGGTATTGCGTTTTTGTGAGAGTTCAGCACCTAGCACAAGTATAACAACAACATTTTGTCTTACATCTTGAGGTATCAGGTTTCAATGTAGATGCTTTAATGTAGACTACAATTGGATTTTTTAAAAGAAAATATTTCAATACATTTTACGTGATAAATACATTTACTCTTGTTCGTCGTTTCTTCTATTTTCTTTCTCTTTTCATTATCCTACTCATCTTAGTCATTACCGTGAATGTTTGTAAGCTCGCTCATTTGTATTTTCTTACATATTGCGTTAGCATACTGGTTGTAATATTAAAGAATTTAAGAGACAATTCACTTTTCACTCCAGAGTAGAGTTATTTTCTTTGCCAGTACCTACTACGCATTGCCTACTGTCTTCTTCACTGCTTTGTTACTGACAGAGGTTCTTAACGCTTAGGATTGATCTGCAGCTTTTGCTTTACTCTCACCCGTTTAGGTGCACAAAGACGTGCTGGGAAACAGCTATTTAGGTACAACAGAACACATCGCTTTACAATAAAACCTACCCATATTTTTATGGAGCCGATTCTTCCATAGGAAGATTCCTCTCCAGGTCAATGCCTAATTGGTACTCTACTCGATGCGCGTTAGTCTCTTCTCATTTCTCTTTGGGGGATTCTATCACATGGAAGCTGGAAAGCCGAACTGAAAGCCACCGGTCTTCGAACCCGGGCTTTTAGGTCCCTTATCCGTCTTCTTACTGGGCCCGCTCGGCACTGGCTCAGGAATCTGGGCTATCGGTCAGGAGCTTTCCAACTCCCTGCCAGAGCTTTTAAAGGCGGGACCAAGGTTCCTACCTCTCCCACAGCATGCAAGTACTTCTTCTCCTAGATATACAATTTTAACCCTTCTTTACTAATAATGCTTTCTATTATTTTTTCAGACTCGTTTTATTTCTATTTATACGAGCTCCATTCTTTGTTAGTGAAATAGAGATTTTTTCTTATATTCTATTCTATATTTTCTTAATACTTTCTGGTCTCAAAAATGTTCTTCTACTGCTGGAAGAATTCCTTTTTCTAGTTTTATATTTGTAATTTCTTTGAGATACATTATATGTTTTACAATATTTATTTTAATTGATACTTACACATATTTTTCTTTTCTGAGCGTCAATCATCGATCACAAATCTTCAGCTGACTTCTCACATATAATTACTTTTTAACAGCTTCACGAATTTGATTTCTCGTTTGACGAACATCTGATACACATTTTATCTTTCCTCTTCTGATCCTTCCTCTGGTCCCCAAACAGATGGCGTTCCACCCTTTTGTGCTGTTACGAATCAAACCACCAGTTTATCGCTGACCAGCCGCGTCCGGTCAAGCGATGCATTCTGCGGTCTGTCGTGATCTTTGATAAGAATCTGACGGTCGCAGCCGGGCGCTGGGCGCAGTTTGATTGACGTAATGCGGGTATAATTATGTTTATGGAATGCGCCCTCGCCCGATGGCTCTGCTGCGTCCGCCGCCTGAGTGCATCGCTCGATGAACCGGCTCGCCCCCACCCTGCCACCCCCTCTCACCAATCTCTCCTGTTCTCGCCACTGGAACTGCGCCACTCTTAATCCCTTTCACCAACATGAAACCGCATATTTCCGATGTAATTATCTCTCCACAAAAGGTAATAGGGTGATGAGGAGTGAATGTAAGGGGAAATACACTTGGTGTAAGAAACCGTTCGAAGAATTGCTCGTCTCGGTAGCTTAATGGTTAGAGTAATTGCGCGTAAGTCAGGGGACCCGAGTTCGGTTCCTGGATTTAAAAAAATTGAATTATTAAAACACATTTGTTATGGAGCAACAAGATCACATCATTGGAAATATTTGCTGAGCAAAATGTTTCTGACATTTTGCTATCCAGGAAAGGTGTCAAAGAAGTAACAATTGTATTTATTATCTCTACACTGACCTCACTGTTTGTATTTTTGTCATTATTACATGTTTCTGAATTTTTGGGTTGATTGGTTCGAGATTCCTGGCGCGTCAACTACTAAGATTATTACTCCCGGAAGTCTACTGCATGTCTTATCGAGGGAAGTGGTGATTATCATGCCCCGCTGGATGGTGAGATCCGGCGGCGACCTACCGTCGACTATCGGGGATTTCGTCAACCATGTATCTCTCACTAGCTCCAGTCGGAAAACCTCTTAAGCTCCCGACCGATCTGCCGGCATGTGTGATAGTGTAGTGCATGTAAGAGTAAGTGCGTGTAAGTAAAGAGTAGGCTAGGACAAGGAATGGGACGGAAAGATTGCGATCGGTCTGTGGCCCGTTTGTTAGGATGTCTCCGGAACATACAAGTTCTGCTCTCAATGTTATTATGCTTCACAACATTACTCTTCATTTTCACTTCCTGTCCTTTCCCTCGCGTTCATCCCAGTTCACTATCGGTATCCTCTGACGCTGGCGCGAAACAGCCGATTATTTGCGCGAGGTCGTGCATGGCGAAGCAGAAAAGCGCATGCCGTGTTTCGCCCGCATGACGAAAGAACAAATGCACTAACCGAGATTCTCTAGCACGATTGTATTTGGACTCATAAAGTAGTTCTGTTTCGTTGCACATGATGTTACTGATTGCAGTTATTTATTAGAGAAAGCGTTAGATGGGTTTTATACTGGTGTCGTGTTCTCTTTGTGGATCGTTTTAAATTATTTTCGGGGCTCAAATGGGTTAAATATATTTATTATCACAGTCTAGCATCTTGTAAAACGATTGGAAGAATTTATTCACGAATTCTTTGTACAATTTACTTACCAAAGATGGTTTGTTTTGTTGGGTGTAAACACATACGTGTAAATACAGAAATAATAATGAAGTAATTCATAGAGCTTTATCGAGCACTACTGTATTGAGAGAAAATTGACTACAATACTTTTCATTAATATTTAATTATTGTGAAACATTATCTGTCCATTTACTTTGTACTTAATTGTATTACAAAATTTGAAAACAATCACGTTTTAATCCGGCAACGAGTGGGTGGAAAAATGTAACACAAACGGATGGGCTGGGTCTAAGAGACCCGGTTAAAAAACAAGAATTATGTAGCAAATATTTTGTTTATATCATTGTTAGAGGACTTTATTATGTTAGTTTGATATAAAATAAAACATTTTTGTTAATATTTTATGAATTTTTTATTCTTGTCAAAAAATATTGGGTAAATTTAAGGGGAAAAATGAGGCATTCCTAATACCATCTCAGTCATTCCACTGGAAATTCGGACTCATGTCTGACATTACCGTTCAATTTGACGTTAGTTATACTTACTAATACACAAAAATAACAAACTTATTTATATCGCAATAACAAATAATTCTAATAATACTAATACGTGCCTATTCGATCACAGTTTCACGAACGGATTGGTTGGGTTTGAGACGCCCAAGCAGGAAACAAATTACGCATATATTCGCGTATACAACCTATAATAACTACCACACTGAACGTTTCATTTGCAAATAAAAGGAAGGTAGAAAGACGAACAGGCTTCTGGTATTATCTTTATGTGAGTTTTTGTCACGTCGCGGATCTAACAGACCCAATCCATCCGTTGCTGGGTTAATAAAAATGACTCTGGATGACATTATTTGCTACGTATGTACTATAAATGTCGACTTCTGATAACTTTCGTCAATATTTATTTGACCATAAACGTTCTTCTCATCCAATTTCTGTCTCTGGCATGTATGCACTCAGTTCATAACAAAACTGAAAGATTGAAAAGTTTACCCCGCGCATCATAACGTGTTATCACTTCATCCAACACCAACGCCGAAGTTACTGGCTGAACTCGTCAGCGATACTCCACCCGCAGCTCCCTCCGTAACTTACTTCCCGGACCGTTTAGGAGGAGGAGGAGAAGGAGTGACTTTAAGGTGACGTCTCTCGTGTCACAGCGCGAGCCTTCTTGCTACGCAATCTCACGTCTGCGCTCGAGCCCCCTCCTTTGTCTCCGTCCTTCCTCCCTCCCCTCTTCCGCACCGCTTCCGCCCCGCCCAAGCTCCTGCACTGCGGCGACCCGCCTCGCCCTCACCCCTCACTCCTCTCTACTCACCCGCGCACTTTTCCCCACCTGGTCCTTATCTCAAGGCGCTCCCTCACGCATCCGTTCCCCGCACGCTCTCACCCCACAGCCCCTTATCTTTTTCGCGTAAGTAATTTTCTCCGCAGCCTCCACTACTCTCTCCGTGGCGCCCGCCGTCCTTCACCCATCTTATCTCGCGGGACCTGAATTTTGGGTTCTGGGGGAACGCAGGGTATTCGGTCCTCTCCCCGGTCGCCCTGACGGTTCTATTGCCCTCGCGATTATGTTTGCGTATACGCGAGGCCAATCCATTAACACCAAGGCGAGTCCCGCCGCGGAGCCGCCGCCATTGCCGTCGCTAGCACCATCGCCTTCGCGCCTCCCCGCGGCCTAAGCCGCTGCTACTGTGCCACTGCTGCCCCCACTGCTGATGTCCCTGCTGACGCCAGTGTCACTTCTGCTATCTCTACTGCCGTCAACACCATCCTTGACGCAGTCGTCACCACTGCCCTCAACGCTGCCACAACCGCTGTCACAACCGCCATCAACGCTAGTATCGCCACCACCACCACCATCACCACTGCCACCGTCACCGTGGCCGCCACCGCCGCAGACACCACCGCCACTGCCGCAGCCACCGCCGCGGTCACAACCGCCATCAACGCTAGTACCGCCGCCATCACCACCACCACCACCACCACCACCACCATCACCACTGCCCCTGTGACCGTCGCCGCCACCGCCGCCTCGACCACGGCGTGCGTCAACGCACCCGCCACCGCCACCACCATTCCCGCCCCTGCCGCCCTGCAGCCCTGGGACGCGGCGCGGCGTCGCGGCGTTCTCGCGACGCGTGGAGCCCCTTCGGAGCCGCAATGAAAGCCTCAGGGGTTTGCGGAGTCCCCGTATAATCGCGAGGCGCCGACTGGCTGGCAGGCCCAGCTCTTGGCCTTTCTCGCCTCAGACAAGAGGCCCCTTTTGCTTCCAGAATGGGGGATCTGCTGTAATATATTGCGAGACGTTTGTTTTTACGAAAGGTACAATCCTGTGAAACTTGAAGGTGAATTTCTCTGACTGGTAATGTTTAAGAAGATAAAAGTTTTGGAACATTTTCTTAAGGGATGCAATTTCCCATGAGATTTCTTAAGCGAAAATATTTAAGGACAAGAGTTTATGAAAATAATTTTTTTAATTACTGTATCAGAGTATACATTATGTATCTTTAAATGTTGGCATATGGTAACAGATTAAAGTTAAATATTTTGATTTTTACTGCATGCATTAAAATGTTACTTTACATATTGAAAGATCGTATCGTATTCATGTCTTTCTGGTAGAATTATTTATTCTCAGTACGATATTAAATGCATTTTGTAAAAATGATTTTATGATAAATTTTAACGTTTTAATTTGTGTTTATATTAATTAACTGTTTACATAATTTAAAATGTGTAAAAATAACAACAGTTCTAGAACGAAGGAAGGATAAATAAAACTTTAAACGTTTGTTAATTACTATCATTTAGAATGTTACGTGCATAATTTAAAAAATCTGATGCTTTATAATTCAAACAAATTTTATTTTCCAAAAATTCTAGGCATGACAGAATCTATACAATTAATACACTAGATTACATGACAATTCAGACAAATTTCATGTTTCTGTGCTTTTGAATGTTGTATTTAGAGCTATCGCCTCCCCTTTCTACCACACGCATGGGAGAACCGGTTCATTACGTTCATTAACGACCCAGAATTGCGTATTGTTTTAACCCACGGATTAAATCCTGTTTTATTAGGATCACTACCACGTTTCGGAACAATTTTAGCTCATGTTAACTAGATTTGCGCATAAAATTATCTAAAGAACAGTGAACTAAACTGTGAGAACTTGATCATTGGCAGGTGAATGGTATTGTTCCCGGTAAAACTGGTTATTCAGGAAATTAAAACTTTTTCTTAACCTTACCAGTTATACAAAGGCATTGATGTATACGCGAATAATATTACATACATGAAAAAAGTAACTTGCAGGGTTTCTTTCAGAACATTCTAATTAGAATTCTTGGGAAGGTGTGTTTTTGGAGTGGTAAAAATCAAAAATGCGTTTTGGGAGTTATTAGCCACCTATAGTATCAGTATCTCATTCGATTTCTTTCAAAAAGATAAATCGATTGAAACTATTTTTAGTTGGATGCTTTTACGCTATTCTGCAATAATTATAGAAAAAACGCTTCTGAGGCTTTCAAAGTGCCTATAGTACTGGAGAAACGCAGAGAATTATTACATTCTCTTTCTGACATAACATGAATCGTCTACATAACATGAGATTTACATACGTAATTTATGCATACCCTGAGTTGGTTGATGTCTATATTAGTCGGACGTGGCTGTTTTAGATGGTAGTGTATTGGAAGTGTTTTCTGGCTCAGATTCGAAGTTTATTTTCTATACGAATAATGAAATACATTTTAACCTCCTTTAAGAGAATCTAATGGCGGACATATTCACTAGATTTCAATTACTTACGTTTGAACGCCAATAGACATCTGTAGTAATTGCTATAAACACATATATAGTTAATATTTACAATAATAGGTTTTACATTATGTTTCAAATATAACCATAACCCATTATTAACTCAAATGATGTAACGAAGTCCTGAGCCGGGGAATGTGATTGCAGCCAGTGGAAGCGAGCCTACTCGAGACGCAAATATCTCGCGAATCCAGGGCAATTGCGTTAAACACTCGCCCGCCCCACCCCCAACCAGCAGCGCTTTCAGCTAACGACCCGGCATTGCGTTGGAAACTGATTTGCACGGCCGGTGCGAGCGCTGTTGCTGCTGTCGCGTCGCTCGGTGAAGCGCGCGCTCTCGCCACGTGCGGCGCCATGGTCAGAGGGGGCTGCGGCGGTGGCGGCGGCGGTAGCGTTGGCGGAGATGGTAGAGGCGGTGGCTGTGGCAACTGCCGTAGCGGTGTAAAAAACGGCTTATTTGTGTATGCTTCGGGGAAGGCGATTTAAATTCTGGGTACTTGAGACTGGGTACCTGAGGTCATAGGTTTCGGGTCTCGACGATGCGGCAAGATTTTCGACAGAAGCTACGTAAGCGAGGTTGAATTAAGCTGGTTTCTGGAGGACAATTTTGTAAGCCGGACCCTGTGATTGGTAGTTTTCAGTGGTTTCTGCGATCAATACCAGGCGAATGCCGAAGCAGCACTCTAAAAACGGATCGCGCGCAATTTTTCCTATCTATTTCTTACCCTGTCGTCACCCCTTACTTACACTCTCGTATACTTACATGCATTCCACTACCACGCTTGTCGTTAGATCAGTCGGGAGCTTAGAGCCTGTGCCAGCCGGGGCGGTGCCCCGCAGGCGGGAGATATCTAGGAGGGGACAAACCCGCAAGCCGACGGGTAGTTCGGCGCCGGATCTCGTCACCCAGCGGGGGAAGACCACCGCCGCCTGCCGCGATAAGAAACATGCATTACACTTGAGGGACAAATGACCTTAGAAGTTGACGCGCCCGGAATCACTAATCAAACGCGAGGAAAACTCGGGTTATGGTGCGATCTTGCTGACTCTGCCTCTCAAACCCCTATGGCCACGATGGAATATCACACTGCATTTCGCGTCTTTCTCCGTTCTGCCGCTAGACGTCGCATGATCGCAAGCACTGCTTGATACAGTCGCGATCACGCTATACCTGGCGGCACGACTGAGAACGTCACGAAATACCGTGACATATTCCATCCAGATGACGGGCCTTCGGGGGCAAAGGTAGGAAAATCGCAGTCTAAGTCGACGGCCGTGAAGACAACTGCAGTGGAGGTTTTGGCACGGAGGTTTCGGTGATGAGAGCAGAGGCGGTGCACGGCGGCGGAGGCAAAGGCGGGGGCAGCCGTGGCGCCGGCGGCTGCAAAGGCGACAATGGAAGCGGAGTAGGCAGCAGCGAGCACGGTGCGTGTCCGCGCGCTAAAAATAAACGCGCGCGCGATGCGACGCCGTGCGCGTCACGTGCACGCCACCGCGGCTATTTAGGCGCACCTGGCGCTGGCAGTGACCCTGTGACGTCACGGCTATCTGTTTGTGTCCCTCCGAATGGCGTAACATGTGACGCAGCTGTCTGTACTCCCTTGCATGCTTGGAGTTATTGAAATACGAGTGTTTGGAATCGAGATTGTTACATTCAAGAAACATTTACGACTTGAATTTTTCTATATTTATACATTAACATTTTGCAACAAGTTTTAATACATAACCGTTCTTTTTTAAAGTATTTACGTGTTTGTTAAAGATAAGTAATAAAACTCTGTCGATAAGGCGTAAAAAATATTGAATGTTTCGGTATCTGAACTCTAAAATCCATTCGATCTAATTGTACGTAGAAAATATTTCGAGAAACTCTGGATGAAAGCCAGTACTATCGAAGTGTTGGATTTTTAGGCAAATCAAGACAAAGAGTCTGTTCTAAAACATTTTTTACCTTAGAAAGATGATGCCTTTTCATGGAAGACTGGTAATGCATGGAGACGTTGTGAAGCAGGCTCACTTCCTGCTTGCTTTACGTTTGAACCACGTGTTTCCACCAACCTGCAAGTTTTATTTTAAGCAGCGCGAACGCACGTTTTAGTGCGTTCCCGTTCTCGCGGGACGTTCTTTACTGCTGGAAGTGTCTGCGCCGCCGGTTTATGAATATAAATTAGCTGCTTCGTTGCTGTATTTTCTGATGTCTTAACTTGTCCTGCCGCGTGAGAATAATGCAAGGCTCGAAGTCTACATGAACCCATTAAAAGTTTTACTTGATAGTTAATGAAGCAGAGTAGGCAGAGGGCGTTCCAAACGTTTACGCAACTGCCAGATTGAGAGTGACGGAGTTAACAACTTTGGGAGTCATTTGTCAGTCTATTTTGAGAGTCACGATGATATATTTCATAGGTTGTATTTCTTATTTTTAGATTCATAATGAATGACTGATTCAAGTACTTGTTTGTTACATAAGTATTCATATACTATTGAAACTTTCTTAAAAACAAATTTCCTTTATCTTCACTTTCACAACATTTCGCAATGGACTTTTGTAAAATGATATACATACATTCATTACTTCAGTCCCGTACTGATTTTTCTATTACTTTTTCCAGCTTTACCTTGTAAAAGTAATTATCGTAAATAGGAAACGCTTTTAAGGCCACAGTAATAAGTAGTATATTAATCTTAACTCGCTTTGAAATACAACATTCTTCTTCTTAGTTTTGAAGTTTCATTTAGTAGAAGGCAGTGTGTTAAAATGAAGAATGAGTCAACTTACTGTCGCGTGCAGCTTAGGAGACGTCGTGTGAATACGTTTGCTACAATACACTCTTATCCATGCGTTACAAAACTTAACACAGTTGGGTTCCTGTGTTACCAAATGTAGCATGAATCCCATGTTGCAGTTGCTTGAGAAACCGTAAGGCTACCCTAGTATGCAGTAAATTAATTCTTAACTTATTTTGTAGAATCGTATCAAACAGACAAACAGTGCTCTAAAGTGGTATTTATTTACGTGCATTTGTTGTCTAAGGAGAAGTTTTTGTTGCCGTGAAATACGTTCACTAAACATTAATTTATTTCTTCGTTGAAATTCTATGGACAGTTAAGGTAGCAGATCTAGCAACTCTGGTCGACTAAATTGTTGTTTTTTTTCTCTAGAAAGAAAGCTGAATGTTTTTTGTAATAACGGAATTATTTATAAAAATTCAATTCATTTTAACTATATTTTACAACTTATACATTTTATAAAAATATACATTCTAAAAATTTCTTGTGAGCAACGTTGTTACCAAACGTGACACCAGTTATGAACCTTTGATCTCTCTCATCGCATAGGATAAGTTTTGCTTGTCTCTCAACAATAAATAGTAAACCTCGTGATGTTTAGTTTTTAAATAAATTTGAATTTCTACGATTACAATTGAATCGAATGAGTTTTTAGTATTTTTCTTCAATAAATTAAAAAAGTGTTTAATGGACATTAATAAACCGTAGTTCTTGCGTCATTAAACGGGCATTTTGTCCACCATTAAGCGGGCATTTAAAATGATGCAAGAGGATGATGTTTCTAGTTTTGTAAGATTTTTTAGATTTCTCATATTTCTGCCAATTTTTTAAGAAAAAGTGTTATCTTTATGATGTTCTTAAAAATGTTTGGTTTTTATCATACTCTGAAGGTCATTTTTCTATAATTTTTTAAATTTATAAATAACTAGATACTTTTTTATGAATTATTTCACCTATACTAAAGGGGGCGGGAAAAGGAAATTTGGGACTGGTTAGTGTCTATACGTTTCTTCGACGATGGAAATCATTGATCAAATGATTTGAGATAGTACTTAACCTCCCTATCGCCTTTTGTCAATGTGATGTAAACATTATGTGCGTACAATTAGAATGGACTGGGCAGGGAGGGGAGGGGGCACTGCGATCAGTCGCGGATGTGTTATTTATATGCGCATGACATATCGTAAATTATTATTAAGATTTATGATGATGGTGCCTTTATAGGATAGGAATGTTTTCCAGAATATGAGAGTTTTACCGGTCGAAAACATCGCAGCATGTTCTCGCTAGTTTTCAGTACCAAAGAAATATCTCCCGAAGTTATAAATATGATGACTGGTTAAAATAGTTATAGAAAAATTATATTCAAGTATGTCTGGACTACCGCAGTAAGGATTCAGTTGCCGAAAATATTTTTATCGTTGTTTCATAGCATAAAATTCTGTGATTTTGGCTTCATACCTCCTAAAATTCAAAATAAATGTTGCCTTACATCTTTCACGTATCAATAGAAGATAACTTCCCTTTTATCTTGTAATGGGTACGAAATCTCATTAGCTCCTTATACATGGAAGTAATTGTTTAACACTTGTAATTAAACACCTATTTCTCACAAAAATCCCAAGGGGAGAAGCTTAATACATTGATCGTGTTTGGATCATTATTACCAAACAGCGCCCACAACACACAACATACTCTGCTTCCGTTGTGCTTCCCGAACAATTCCCTTGGGAGTACAATATACCGGTCAGCAGCTGACCCATGCTCCCAATTTTAATCCTTCATGAGCTCCGTCTTTGGAAGAGGCACATGGGCCTTCACCGCAGCCCCCCAAACTAAACCCGACCGGACGGTTTTAAGCCTGGCGCGATAGTCTGCGGCTCGCGGGGTTCACTAATTAACCGCAAGAGAGGCGAGGCGGGGCAGGGGTGGGGCGGGGCGTGGCGTGGCGTGGCAGCGGGCAGCGGCGACGGGAGCGCGTTCACCCAGCCCTTCCGCCGCCCCCGCGCCCGCCCAACTTCCCGCTGTATTAGCGTGAGCCCCTCCTCCGGACCCGCCTCTTCCGCGGGCGGCCGGCGCGCTCCCGTTCCGCCGGATCTCCAATCTCGACTTCCGCTCGTCCACTGTTCCCTCTCCGCTTCTCCCCCCCCCCCGTTGCCACCGAAGAGCCTTCTCCTCCAAGACGATTTTTCGCGAATTGAACTTCGTAAACAATTACCTTTTTTGTGACTTAATGGAAATAAATTGCTTGAAATTGGGGCGTTCCGTTATTCATTTCCTGCGTTGTTCCTTCTTTAAATATCGAATCGATGTTTTTAGCAGGTTCGGCTGAGATTTTCTTGAAGGAAGGTGTAAATATTTTTTAACACCGTCGGCTTTGGTTTTCGCTTCGGAAGAAGTTCCCCTTAATCATGAAATATATTTTCGATGAGGTAAAGTATTTTGAGAGTACGGTCTTCAACACTTTCGAAATTTATTCCATTTGCAGTAGAGATCCTAATAAAGATTTATGGACTCTTTCGTAACTATGATTAAAACCAATAGAAGAGAAGTGAAGTTCGTGGTTACAATTTAATACAATTTAATATATATTACAAATCAGTATTTTTATTTCCAAACGTCAGTAGGTACTTTAGTTAGTACTTTAATTAAAGTAAATCCTATTCAAGGGAATCACATACATATTCCATGAGTGATGCATCTTGTAACATTTCTAATTTCTTAAACTCCCGTAGTATTATTTAACATTATTTGTCCTTATTTCAATAAATATTTCCCATCCTATTGTTTTATGTAGTACCTGTTCTATAAAAATCGTAGAAATTAATTATTTCCTCGCGATTTGAATTTTTCATTTTAATGGAGTGAATTTGACGTATTTCTGCATATGAAAATGAGAGACCCGCAGAAAATGTATCAATTATGCATGTTTTATTTACAACAAAACATAATATGAACTGGTATAGAATGTTAGGTAGCAACACGTAATAAAACAGAGGCGCTGTCAACTTAATGCACCTCGCCCACACTCTCACGCGCGGCGCTGTGACGCAAGTGGCCTACGCAACCCGTGGAGCAGCGCACGTCGTGCGGATTGCCTCCGTTTGTAGGCGCTCCTTCGTGCATGCGTTCGCCGGCCGTAGTAGTATTAAGTAGATGAACGGCGCGGCGTTGCGGCGATGGAGACGCCCACTTTCCCCGTATCTCATCTCCCCGCCCCTTGCGACTCCTGTCCACCCATCTCCGCTCGCCCATCCTCCACGCACATCCCCGCTCCTGTTCTACCTGCTCTGCGCCCCGCTATTCCTCTTCCGTTCCATCTTGTCCCGTTCATCCCCGCCCCGCGCCGACGCGACCCTCTTCGCCACACAACTTGCCATCGCACGACGCCTGGCCTCCTGCGGCGGCGGCGGCGGCGGCGGTCGGCGCCCTGACGCGGGGAATGCCGCCCGTGGATCAGGTTGTAGGATGCCTCGATCTAATTACATTGCGGTGCCCGGCGCTCACTTTATTGCGCAGGGCTGCCACTCTCGTTTTCTCCCCTTTTCAACCGCCTTCCTCCTGCGCTGTACGAGGGAGGGAAGCGACGTGGTGAAATTAGGGAGTTTCATCTGGCATTTGCTGACGGTAGGTTTCAGCAAGAGTGAGGACCGCTAATTTTGTGATGGGAATACATAATTTTCATAATTAATTCAAAAACAAATGTTTCTTCCTTAATATCGGATTATGAAATATCTATCTAGTATAGTATTTATATTTTGATTATCAGGTATCC
Source organism: Acheta domesticus (assembly GCA_031308135.1). Lineage (NCBI taxonomy): Eukaryota > Metazoa > Arthropoda > Insecta > Orthoptera > Gryllidae > Acheta > Acheta domesticus. Next base: position 230,958,036 of record JAHLJT010009436.1, read on the forward strand.
CTACGACTGATAGAAATTATGACTCTTATGATTCGTAGGTTACTTTCGGAAAATACTTGTAAATCAAATATGTTTATTATATTTAAGATTCCTAAACTTTAATTTTTTAAACTCAACTGTTAAAAATGTCATCTTTAGTTATCTGTTTAATTCGGATGAATTTATTCTTGACTTGCATTATTTTCAATTGTACATTTAAACATTGTCGACACTATTATGCAATTATTACAATATATTAAGGTATTATATTGTCAATAGCTATCTACAGCACCTTTTCCATAATTGCTTTCATTTTTTTGGGTAAGTAACATAATGAACGAACCATCAGTTTTTTTCTTATCCTTACTCTCGAGTACTAGGACCTCTTCATAGCCAGATTCTCACCTTATTAGTTTCCTCCGTTCCATTCTCCGCGCGTTCATCCTTCCCGCGTGCCAGGCGCTGTTAAAGCGCCGCGTCATAGAATCTCTTAAATAACCCGTCACGAGCGGCCCGCTATCGCACTGAAGGACGTAAGTCGCGGGCGGGAACATTAGTTCTGCGAAGCGCGCAAATTCGATTAAGCCAGGAAGCCGTGTTCGGGGGATTTACGTAAGGGCCCTCGAGTGATGAAGCCGAAGAGCGTCATGGTCCGCGCCGGAGGCGACGCCAACGCCGCCATTCACGCCGCCGATAATCCATACTCGATACGCGCGGCGCCTCTCCATTACACCGGCGCGACGCGGGAGGGCGTGGGCGAGGCGGGGGTGCGGACGAGACCCTTGGCGGTGAGGGCGACGCAGATGACGCGCGTGAGGGGGCGGGCGGGGGTGCAAGGGCGGGAGGGGCGACGAGGCGGCGAGGGCAGCGAGGGTGGTGAGGGCGGCGGGACGGGAGGCGGGGAGGGGGGCGGCGAGGAGGGCGGGCGAGGGCGGCGAGGACGAGGGTGGCGCGGCGGCGCGGGGCGGCTAGGGCGGCAAGGGGGCGAGGGAGGCGAGGGTGGCGGGGGTGGCGAGGGTGGTGAGGGCGGCGAGGACGGCGAGGGCGGTGAGGGCGGCGAGGGCGGCGAGGGCGGCGAGGGCGGTGATGGGGGCGAGAGCGGGGAGGGAGGCGAGGGCGGCGAGGGAGTATGAGCGATGGGGATGGTGGCGGTAGGTGACGCCGGCGATGCAGAAGACGGCGTGGGCGTCAAGGGGTGAAGGGGCGGCGCGGGCGCAAGGGTGGCACGGGCGACGGGGGCTGCGCGAGGAGAGAGGGTGAAGGGGTGACGCGGCCGTTCGGAGATGCCAGGAAGATTAGGTTCTATGAAGGAGAGGTGTGAAGGAAGAAGGGCATTCAACGTGATGGTAAGGATACCCTTGGCAGTAGAGTGACTCAGTGCAGTTTGAAGAGGTGCGAAGGAATAAGGCGTAATGTTGCCGGGTGTTGCGTTCGCTGGCAACGAGTCCCTTTCGTTGAGTGTGCGGCGTCATTGTGTGGATGCGTGTGATAAGGGGATAAGTTGTCTCGTTGCACGGCGTCTGTAGACTGTTACTAGAAAGCGGGATTTGTTCAGTAGTTATATTCAGTGTTTACCGTGAAACCATATAATAACTGCGGGAATGTGAAAGAAAGTGCTTAAAAATAAACGAACCTCAAACCGCGAAAGAAAGAAAGAAAATATTACTAACTCAACAAGAGTTAAGTTATTTGTACGGAGGTTCCCGGAGATGTTTTCTGCCAAACAAAGCAAGCGTTGTGGAATGATCTTGTGGAGAGGTCTTCTAAAAACATCTCCGTAGGTGAAGGTTGAAAAGAAAGCTATATTTTCACTCTTCTTGTATTCTTTCTCTATATTGTATTCTCCTTAGTGAAGCTTCGCTCAAGGTATCCATGCATAGCCTCCATTCTGTTTCAATACATTTTGCATTCCTTCCTTCCGTGTTTTTATTGGCCCGAACTCACGAGAGGAAGCGAGGTTGTGGAAGTGATTCAAAGGCACGCTGTAAGACCTTACGACCACAGATGTGACGATGGTTTGTGAGCATATATTATCTATATCCAGAACCCTTTTCCACGTTATTAGCTCAGGTCAATAGCTGCGTTGTGGATCGGAAGAGAGTTACACCCTAGGTTGCTGGACCGAAGTATTGGTAAGTCTCCGCAGGTTACGACCTGGCCGCGAGGTCGTCGCCTATGACGTTCACGTCTTATCTCCTACGCCGTTTCTGACGCCATATCTATCGTCGTCGTATCTTGGTTATCTTCCTCACATGAACAGACATCTTTATTTTTCTATGTTGCTCGAAGCAACGTTTTGGAGCCGATTCCTGGTGCCGAGATAGCTAAGACAGTAGTCACTTAGCGATCTCCGAGCGAAGGATGGCGGGTTCAAGTCCCGCCTCAGGTATAGTTGTATTTGTGTTCGTCCCTTCTCGCCATATCATAAACATATCATGTCATTTTCAGAGTTACCATAACGATAAACCCAATAGTGTTCGCTAATGACTTAGATGTTGATACAACCTTTAAACAAAAACAAAAACAAAATTGAAAATAATTTTTAAAAATTCTGACCCTACTGTGCGCTCATTCAAAGGAGGCTTGGTGATTCTCACTGACACTGTGACTTCCTGTATTGGTTTATTGGCATATTAAGGTTTGATCTAGTTATTATTTCACACAAGCAACACAGAAGTTAACACATAATCCACTTGACGGCCTTCGAGGTTTTCTCTCGCTGTGACTTCACGAGTGAAAACGGCTCGATCGAAAATATCGCCTCCGCCGGTGACTTGAGCCGCTTGTGACTCTATAGGTTGAGTTACCGTTCCGAGTGTAAGAACGTAAAGTTGAAGATGCTGTGAAGTTGAAATGTCACAGAGTACTGATGAAATGCTTAAGTGCAAATTAAACAGAAAAGTTTATTGCCCAGGCAGAAGTAGCGAGAATAACAGTGTGCAATTATTCCAGAAACGCAGCTAATGAAGGTAAGTTTAAAGCAGCTGGTAATCGTATAGTAGAAAAGAGGAACAATGTTGATTCGAAAATTATTAATTATATTTTTGTTATCTGTGGTGTCCAAAATAAATTATATTTATCAAACAATTTAATTAGCATTGAACAGTAAGTTCTCCTACAAGTAGTAAATTAAGAAACGATAGAAAATTGATGTGTCACATGTCCCTAAAGCCAAACCGCCAAGGCCATTGCCATGACCTGCGAATCGACCGACCGCAAGCACAGGTCGCTCGAACAGCGCTCGAAGTTGAAAGGATGGAGTGAGTTCGAAGTCTTACTGACTTTTGTCCGTCAGCATGTGGTCTTACCGCTTTGCTACGGCAATTCCCCCACCCGGTTTTGCTGCCTTCCTCATTCTTTCATAACTCGTTTCTTTCACCATCTTCACCGTTCATGTCACTCTTTCCACCCTTACCGTCCTTGTCGATATTTTCACACTGTAGCCTTCTAGTCGTACCTTCATAGCTTTTTTTCGCTTCACTGTCCATTTGTTCTTTCGTGGGAGTCTTGATAGTATTTGGTGTTCTGAGGAAGGCGGTATTGATTCTTATTGCGATCGACAAGCGTTTGAGCTTTAAGGACGGAGAGTATTTTTATTCGTATATTCTCGTCGGTTCTTTTTATGGAAATTATAGTTTGCTCAGAATCGACCTTCTTGACACATCGAAGTTATTGGCCTTGTCAGGAGTTATGTTTTTGGAATGGCTAGTGTTATGACGACGGAGGAAGAGCTGACTTGTGAGTTAAGGAAAGGAAACACAATCGTTCGAATGTTGCAAAAATCGATTACACCGCGAATGGCACCACAAACATTTTTGTGACAACTGTTGACTTAGCGGTGAACTTTTTTTTACGGCTGAGGACCTTGGGGATTCTGTTGAGCTCTTTTGAACGTGGAAGAGTAGGGTGTATTTGGAGTAGTACCAAACATTGTGCTGAATCATTCTGAGAAAAACGAGAGGTGCCTTGCTTACAGTGTTAACAATGGGCTCTTAAATCTTGAATAAGTCTACACAATTCTGTCAATAAATGTATAGTGTATTGATTGCAAATTACGCATTAAATTTTGTAGGTGAATTTTATGGTTTGCTCTCGACATTACTGTATATTGCAGCACATGATGTTTATCTTATGAATGATAAAGCCTTTTAAGTCTATATATGTACTTGTTCGCATTGTAATTTAGTCAGAAATATTTCTCAAGAACGTTGGTTGATGAAAATTTTGAATGTGAAACGGATATATATATATATATATATATATATATATATATATATATATACATATATACATATATATATACACATAATATTTTCTTCTTTGTTTCAATTGAAGCGAACTTGATCTTCCAGTGTAATAAGGAATCTGAATTATATTACCGCAATAGCAAATGCAAATTATGAGAATTCATTTATTCGTCTTCTACAGTCGCACACCGCATTTACAATTAACATGAAACATATTAAAATGAGAGTCAGCAATCTATTTTATTGAAGTGTTAACTTACAGTCATGTTCAATGTTAACAAAATTATACATACAAACGCTTTGTTCAAAGAAATGAAAATTTTCATTACTCTGATCTTTATTTTTATTCTAGTTTTTGCTCCAATGTTTTTTTTTCTGCAATGAATGAAATATATGATTGATATGTAATTACTATGATATGATGTAATGGAGGAATTGTGAAATGAATGGCATGAGAATTTGGAGTACCCAGAACAAACCTGCCGCAAGTTCGCCTTGTTCAGCAAAACTCCTCATGGAATGCATGGAATATGATTCCGAGTACTCAGATGGAGAAACTAGCGCAGTGGCTGCGGTATCTCTTCTTCATATAAATAAAATTTTTTTTTAATTGTACGACATGTTGCAGATAAAGTCCGAAATATGGCTAATATGTGGAGTTAAGTGTCACGTTAGACAGGTGGTGTGAATATAGCTGAAATGATGACTATGAAAGAATCATTTTGGATTTCATACTGATGTCAGCATTATCCACACATTGCTGGCAGTAGTAAAGTGATTTTACGAATGTAAAGAATAGTGTGTGAATATGATAAGAATTGTTTTTAAACAAATGCGTTGAAATTAAGCGTTACACTTATTCAAGATTGTTTCTTTGTAAATGGCAAAGCCGCTAAACCGGAGGTTCGTCAATTATTGAGGTATACAGTTAGTATTAGTCCTTAAGTGGAGTTGTGAGGTCTTTTTCGATACCAGTCGAACCGTACACCCCTGGCGTTTCTTTGAAAACCCTTAATCCCTTCTGTATATCTTTCACTTTTGTCGTCATTGACTCACAGACTACGTCACGAACTGGGTGGAATTATTTTTGTTACCATAAATAGCTGAAGACGGAAGTGGTATCCTAAAAGACACCACGACTCCAGGTGTGTTCTTGCAGCCGCTGTGAATATTAGCTGCGCCGTGCCGGTTGACCTTGCCAGGTTCACAGATTCCGTACACTGTTATGTACTGTGTACATCATTTAAGGAGTTGAATGCCCTATTGAATGCTTTAATTTTTTGAAAATTCTGGCAAGGCAGGTTTCAGAACTGTTAGCCGTCTTCCAAAGGCACTCAGGATGACAATTTCTCGGATTTTGAAGAAAGCTCTACCAGAAAAAGAAAGGGTCCCCCGAGAGTCGAAAAGAAAGCGATGTTCATTGTGTCCTCGTTCAAATAAAAAAAAAGACGAACCGATACGAGTGCGTTATTTGTGATTGCCCAGTTTGCCTGGCATGTCGATGCGTTATGTGCAAAGAATGTGGTGATTACAAACTTTTAAATTAAATTAATGATAGTAACCAGATTATCAATTTGTTAAAAAAGTATAATTGTTCTTATGTGATGTATGAGTGTGATCAGTATTATCAAGTGTTATCATTGAGTATTATTCATTTCATTATTAAATAACTCAATTTATTATTCTCAGTAGTAATTTTTCTTTTAATTATTTTATGACTTTTTATGAAATATTTACTCATAATTTCTGGCCCAGTTCTTCATTATTATCCATATTATTCTTTATTCATACAAATTCAATAATATACAATTAATGAAGTGCTTAGTTTCATCCATATTTGGTGGTATCATTTTTGACCTCACAACTCCACTTATTAGAATTTTCATTATGCCAGTCGAGGGTTAAATCTGATATACATTGTGTTTAGGTTATATTAGATGTTTTTGTGTAAATACATATTTACGTCTGACACAGCGAAGCTGAAAACCACCTACCTTATCTCTCACTTGCCTTAAAATTTCCCCCAATGAATCTAATCCCTGTTTGTCAGATACCTTATATTCTTTGTAACCGTAACGTACGTTTTCTACCCTATACACCTCTTATTGCTTAAAGTCAACTTTTACCAAAAATGTCTTCTAGAAAATTGGATTTAAATGTCACTTCCGGGCGCTTAATTCAGACCGCCTGTCGTGAAACCGCAGCCACTGTGGTGTCTGCAATACTGTCATCGTTACCACTTTTCTTCATGTTATCATTGTAACTATTCAGTCATTGTCTGGGGAAAATATCGCTTGCTACACTCTCGAGTACTTTAATAGTACCATACCTGCGTCGGTAGCCGAACATCTTAACCAAGCTCCGTGAAGTTAAGAAAATTAAGCGGATTGTGGCACTGCGGTTCCTTGGATGGGTATCCGTCTGGAAACCCCGGATACTAATGGCACTGACCGATAAGGATAAAAGGCAATGACTTACAACTTGACGTAAGTCTGACTAAGCTTGTCTGGCCAAGGAAAATCACTCCACGTTCAATGTCAAATAGGTTTGTAACGTTGTTACCCAAGTAATGGAATTTATAAAAAGTGTTTCTATGGATAGTATTAATTCAATCTACTAAATCTACTTAAAATGCTTTTCTTCTTCAAATTAACAGCCACGGTGTGTAATACGGTTCGTAGTGCGTAATACTAAACCTGAACACAATACAAGGTTTATGAAAATTAACGAAAGTTCTAGAATGCTCGAAATGTTAGATAGCTTCATAAATTATGGTCTTCAACAGACCCTTTTCTTAATATTGTGATGCATGCTGTGTAGCAATAATGTGAATAATTAATATTATAAAATTCAACATAAAATATGAGGTTTTTGACACGGGACTTACCGGCCACCGTGTGCTAGATAAGAGTGAAATGCGCGCCTTGCGACCGGAGCCCTGCAACAGAGAACGTGATAAAGAGCATTCCCGAGCAAGTTCTGTTTATCACTTCTCTGAACTTGCCCTTGCCCGCTCTCCAACAGTGCGTGCGTCCCGTGAATCAACAGCGGGGAGAATTCCATCGAGTAAGTGACTGGGGACTTGGAGATCGGCGCTGCGTTATTCCTCGTTGCGCAGCGCGCGCCCGGCTCATCGCCTGGGGGAAGGCCGGGGGAAGACGCAGTGCGTCCCGAGGGGAAAGGGAGAACGCGTGTGGCAGGGAGGAAAACGGCAGGAGGACTGCGAGTGGGAGATGGTTTGCGAGGAGGTGGGGAAGGATTGTGCGTAAGGTGGAGATGGTTGGTGCGGGTGCCGAAGATGGTTTGCGTGTGTCGTGGGAAATTTTTTCCCGAGACGTGTAGATGGTTTGCTTGGGAGCAGGGCCATCTTTAGGCACAGGCAGACGAGGCTCGTGCCTCAGGGCCCCCATGATCAAAGGGCCCCACAGATAATAAAAAATATATAACGAAACTGAACTAGCGTGCGAAACGACGTAAAGTATCATTGACAAATGCTTAGTTTGTTTTTTACTTAGATCTTATTATGTAAATATTGCTTGTGTTGTTATTTAATCATATTTTATTATGTTACTATTGTTAGAGTTATTAGTAAAATATTACTATAGAAAATACAGAGATTAAAGATACTATTTAATTCCGTTTATCTAGTTTTTTTACAAATCTTTCCTTACCTTAAAAAGAGGAATCAAAATGTTTATTAAGTGTGTAATATTCAATATTTAATAACTTATGATCGCCAGAACGTAATTTGTTGAACTAAGAATTAGGGGCCCCGAAATCTCTGAGTGCCTCGGGTACTTTCAAACCCAAAGACGGCCCTGCTTGGGAGGGGGAGAAGATTGATGTGTGAGAAGTAGGTGGTTTACGCATCATGTGTAAATGGTTAAGGGAGGCGTGAGATGTAGATGGTTTGCTTGGGTTATGGAGAATACCGATTGTGAGGGGCAGGTGGTTCACGCATTATTTGTAAATGTAGATAGTTCGCTTGAGAGATCGGGAAAATTGATATGTGAGAAGTAGGTGGCTTACGCGTGATTTGTAAATGGTTAGGTGAGGCGTGAGATGTAGATGGTTTGCTTGGCGGGTGGAGAACATTGATTGTGAGAAGTAGATGGTTCACACATTATTTGTAAATATTTGGGTAAGACGTGGAGGGGATTTCCACGCAGGTGGAGGAGATTTGAGCGTGGAGTGTAGATGGTTTGCGCCAGAGTTGTAAAGGGTTTACCCGTGAAGTGGACATGGGTTGCGCGTGAGATGAGATTGTTGCTGCGTGCGTTGTTGGTGGAATGCGCGTGATGTGGAGATAGTTTCCGTGAGAGGTGGTTAGGTTTCCATTGCGGTGATTCGAGTTCTAGAAACGAACGTAATAAATGCGTGGGCTCGTTTGCAAAAAGTACAGAGATTACATTAATAGTATAGAGTGCACAGATGAGAACGTTTATTGGAGGGAATAGATGCGAAGGGAAAGTTCGTGCGCTCAAAAAGAACAAGGGCACCGTTGAGATCAGTGATAGTATAGTAGTAGCGATTCACATCCTAATTGACTTCAAAATTACACACGCTTGAAGAGGAAGTTTGGGAGTTTGGAGGTTTAATTTACAAGCTGTAAGCCAGTTTTTGTTTAATTCAGTTTTCAGAAGATATAAAATATCAAAACGCGTATAAACAGTTTTTTCGCTTGAGTAATTATTTTCTTTTTAGGAATATAAACGTATTGTATTAGTATTCATTGAACTGTAATATAATAATTTTTTGAATTTGACCAATTTATCTAATATATTTTTGAACATTAAACACGATTTTGAAAGTAGGATACGATTCCAATTCACATTCTATAATGTAATGTTTTTCATTTAACTTCTATGTAATAAACCATAACGGATTGTAGTAATGTAAACTACAAAGACTCTAAAAATATTACTAAACTAGCAATAAAATAAAATAAGGATGGGAAGAACGAATAGAAGTAATCAAGTAAAAAATTATTTAAATTTTATGAATTTCTTACTGTACGGAATGCTCGAGTCATTTTCTCTTTGCTTCGGTTCCACCGATGGAACCACTGCTTCCGTCTGGATCAGGGGTTGGGCTCAGTGCGCGCCGGGAGGGGATAGGGGTGTATGGTGGGTAGGGCAGGAGGGGAGGAGTGGAGCGGGGCGTAGCGGAGTGGGGCGGGGCGAGCGTAGCGGAGTCGGACGCGAATGGCGGCAGAGGGGGCGGGGCAGCCTCCCGGTGACTCAAGCGGGTCGTAACACGGCCCCGGAATCCCCGCAGTATTTCTCCGCTGTTCCGTCCACTTGCCTGAAGGCGCGCCCTCCCTTCCCCTACTCGCCGCGCCGCCGCCGCCGCCGCGCCGTCCCACGCGGCCCTGGACGTACGCTTTCCGCCCCATTGCCCGCGCGTCATAAACAAAGACAAGACGCGGCCGCGAGGTTGTCGGGACGTCTGTCCGTAGCGTCCAGACCGCTGTTGTTCCAACTGCCCTTCACGCCACCACTGCCGCCGTTGCTATCGAAGTCACCGCCGCTGGTTTTCCAATCTCATCTCTAGGATTTTCTTCCACGTTTCCATTAGTTTCTCTCGCGGTCTCTCTTTATGTGAACCACTATATCCTTTGGAACATTATAAGCCTCTCTCTTTGTCTCTCTATGTATTTGTCTTTCTTCACCCCCTATCTCCTCCCTTCCCGTTACTTCTCGTACTCTGCTTTTTTCCACCTTCTTTCCTGCATTTTCTCGTCGTCTTCCTCCTCACTCATTTTGCTTCCCTTTCCATTTTCTCCACATTTTCTCCGTCTTCTAGTCAACTTCATTGTCTGTTCGACAACGCTTACTCCTTCCCTCTCTCTGTCTCGTTTCGTCAACGACACCCGCCGGTCGTTCATCAGTATCACAGAGGAGCCCATCATGTATTACTGTAGAGATTACTACATGTGGAGCTTTGGGAGTGGTAAATGTTATGACGTAGTGGAAGATGAGTCTATTATTAGCAAACGAAAAAATAAACAATGCTGTTAACTTCACGACTTTTCAGACAGACCTTTTAGTAATCGTATTCCTTTTTTGAATCTTCATCTATTTATGCCATCCTTTTGTTTATCTTCCATTCTGTGCCTTGGTGTTTTGTCCTTTTGTAATCTTTCTATTCTTCAAACAGTGTCACTAAAATATAATCAAAATACAAAAGAATTAATATGAATGAATTGAACAATATGAATATATGACAACAGCAACTGTTTTTTCCGTATTCTGCATTAGATCAACAAAAATTATTTAAATGAACTTTCAGTAATGAAGAGTTTCTGAATTTTTCTTTGGAATCTAGGAAAAATAAATAAACATTTATGTAAAAGATGAATTCACTATAATTTTCTGAGTGAAAGTACGTGGGCAAATACGTGTCGCCAAATTCGTTATGAAGATTAATTTAAGAAATGAAATATTTATTTTTTGAAATAAACCTTCACTATAAATCTAGAGATGCAAGGAAGAATGCAAATCATTGACGTCTATCGGGGAGGCTCTGTCTAATTAGCAGAGGATTTCTTTGACTACTTTGTTGCTTTCTTGCATGTAAATTAATAAGAATTTAATACTATATTATCAATTCGCTCTTCTGGATATTTCTGTAGGATTATCCTTTCCATAAATATCCCGTCCAATTGTTTGTGATAATTTGTTACTTAACATTTCATGTGTGTTGTGTATTTAATTTACTATGATCACTTGGTGTCGTATACATTACAACATTTTTTCATTTGCTACCGACGTTGACCTTTCAGTTTTGTGAAAACCTAATCATTTACAGGTCATGAAATAATATTTATCGCATCTAAGCATCAGCTCTAGAACACAGGCGAACGCAGCGTGTTATATTCAGATTGTGTGTACATCTAACTCACCCGACTGGCGTGGTGGCGGAAAAATCTGAATACGGGAATCGAAGAATAGGAGCCTGAACAAAACACGTACTTTTTATATTTGCAACAATGACCCTTACATTAGGATATTGGTCAGATACTGGATACAGATACCCTGAAGATGATGCCACATGGCTGTTACTATCTAATCGGCATTTTTGAAATTATTTAAAGTTGTAACTAAACGAAAGTGAAGGAGAATGAGCATTTGTGAACTTCGCAGTTGAAGATTATTTGTGTGGCGTCGAGAAATGTGGACATCGTATCTACTTCCTAAGAAGCAAATTGAATTGAGTTAATTCCAAGCATCATTTTATTCTTTGATGGAAACGTATGGATTAAAGGGGGTAGCTTTAAAAAGTACGTTTTAAAATTAGGCTCACGCGAAACATGGCCATCGATAATTTCCTAAATGGGTCACAGCCAATTCCCGCACCCTTCGGGCAGTGACGTAAATGTATATCGATAACATTCGTGCGTCTGCATCGTGTACCGAGCAGTTGCCCGCGATATTCACTACTAACGCGAAATTACGTTAACTGTCGTTTGCTAATATGCAAACGTTTTACCTGGATCACATATAATTAAATAGGCATTAGAGATTTGAACGTTTCTATCAAATACGAAAGTATTGCAGTAATGGAAAATTAATTTACAGATCGTTATGTTTGGAATGTCGTAAATTAAATTAATAACGTGCTTTTTCTGTAATATTTTTGATTTACGAGCTATAAGATTGTTTTATGTGTCAGTGTATTTGACACATTTATGCATGAATTATGCAATTAATGAATAAATGTTGCATTCCTCAAATGGCCGTGAATAAATTCAAGCTTTTTGATTTTTTTAAATTTCCAGGGTTATTTCAAACTCGGAGTGAATGAAGGTTTCTTTAAATTGCCATTGATAAACTTAATAGATATTTGTTCATGTACTGAAAGGTTTTCTAAGAAACTTTAATGGATGCTGTATTTTAATTTTTTGAAATCAAAGCATAAATAAAAACAAATGACCGAAAAATTGTAATTATTGTATTCTGTTATTATACTCTACTCGTGTATATATATATATATATATATATATATATATATATATATATATATTCCAATACGGTATTATAAAATTAGAATGAATTCGTATTCGTAAGAGAAAAATTAGGAAAAGTATATCTTGCTTTGAAGAATGTAAATAATTAAAAGTTAAATAAGTAACTGAATATACCAGAGTTGCGTATACGACGAATAATTAAATAGGTTTTGAAGATTGGGTCGTCAATAGTACAGGAATAGTAAGTTTCTCACGAAAGAAATTTAAAAAATGTGATATTTCTGATGGATATTGCAACCATTCGTTAAGTATTTTTCTCACTATAAATGTAATTCATCGAATATTACGTAATGTTTCTCTACTCCAGGAGTTTTCCAATTGTGCGTCGCGGCTCCATCGGGCATCGCGACTATATGGTAGGGGCGTCGCGGTGATATATTAAAAATGATCTTTAGACTTGATTTACTTTAATCCTTGTGACATTTATCTCTACAAAATAATTTTCCACTAACATATTATGAAATTTGTAATATATATGCGCACTGCAGTAATTTGTAATATGCTATCGCGCATTGCGGCCGGGGATATTCAATCTTTCTACCTACGCAAATCAAGAGTTCCCGCGCCAGCGACACAAAAAGTGTTACGTGTTATTTTAATACTACCTTATTAGAATAGATAAATAAAATAGCATATTACAGCACTTACTCATTTGTGTGGATCTTTAATAGACCTATATTAACCTCTTATATTTGAAACTTATTGTTGCCAGGGGAGCCGCGAGAAGTTTTGTTTAGGTCAAGGGAGCCGTGGACGAAAAAAGTTTGAAAACGCCTACTCTATACTAGTGAATTTAGGTGGATTTTAATACATTATCAGGGAAAATGTTTATGGACTGTGTAACATATAAACTTTTATTTCCAGTGTTTTTTAATAAATTTAAATTCAATTGGAGTGCATCGTGCCAAAATGCAGTTATATGATACAAAACGAAAATGTGGGGTTCTCAATTCCTTTTGTTATTCAATACTTTAATTCCACCGGTTATATTTAAAGGTTCGCTTATCAAACAGAAACATCAAGTACAAACTGTCTCTTCAAAATACCATTCGTCTCGATTGATTCAATTTTGTCGTCTTCGAGTTAATTGAATGTAAATAAAGCGAGTGTGAGAAAGGTAGATTACAAACATTGGGTGAACCTAATATTGTGGAAACAAATCCTCACGCTTTCACCAAACAACTTGAGGTTGTGTTTTTTTTACCTTCTTCCACCACAGAAAAGTCGAATTATCCATTTATTTACAAAAC
>JAHLJT010009436.1:230972540-231114419 GCA_031308135.1 Acheta domesticus
CCCTGCGGCCCACCTGCCACCCCAACGCCACCCCATGCGTCTACATATCCTCTTGCCATCGCCACCCTCTTGCCTGCGTCCTGGAGCCAGATTCCCTCCCTCACTCCTCTTTCTACTTGCTTTCTGACCCATCTTTTCACTCGCCAGCTTCTATGTTCCTGTTTCGAGTATGGACCCCGTCCCCAGCCTTGGAACACACGCAACACACCCTGGCGCTGGTCCTCACAGCTGCTACACTGCTGTGCCTGGAATGCACGCGTTTCATACCTCTGGGCAAAAGCAGAAGGTTCCAGAAGTTGGGGAGTACGGTAAAACGAGTTATAACTCACAGCAGGTAGACTTTTGATGGTCATAGTGTACAAAGATCTAAAACGAGACTAAAGGAAACAAAGTGACGTGTACAAATATTGGAAACAAAATACCCCCAATTAAGCTTGAGGAGATAAGCGCAAATGTGTTACGAAAGTCATTCTACAAAAATAAAAAATGATGCATAGTTTGCTTGTCTTAAAGTGATAAATACTTTTGATCCCTATGTACAATATAATACAGAACAAATTCAATGTAGCAAGCATTAAGAAAAGTGTTAAAATGCGCTTCTGAATTTTAAAAAATTGTATATTTTGTAACCTTTCCTTTCCTTTAACTATGAGCACTGATAACGGCATTACATTAAAAAAGATTTTGGAAATAATTACAGAGTATCTTCTTGGGATTATTCTCAAATAATCTCAAAGAACTTGGTAAATGAATGTCAAAGAACTTGGTAAATTCAAATGAAAGCGGATGTACGGGTAGGTCCCAAATCTCGTGGATTCACTACTCTGACCTTTCCGCGCGCTTGTTTGCGAACAGATTCAATGGGCTATGAAGCGCATTGCGCAAAATCCGCTTGATGGGCCGCCCATAATAACGCAGGGAACGGTCGTTGAGCGACATTTAGGGGCTCGGAGCGGACTAGCATTATTCCTTCTAAAACGAATTTATTGAGTTATTAATAATTCGAAAAGCCGCAATTAATTACTTTCCCAAGCGTTCGGGTCCAGGCACCGCATGCCGCCATCGGGAAACCGGATTGGGAGACGGTGAAGGAAGAGTAGATGGGGTGGAGACGAGGAAAGAAGACCAGGAGGATGACGGAAGGAGAATATGCAGAGGATAGGGTGTTCTGCGTGGATGAAGTTGATGGAGACAGTAGTGAAGACGGTCGTGAGGGAGGTGGTGGCGGAGGTGGCGGCGAAGGTGGTGGCGGAGATGGCGGCGGAGGTGGTGCGGAGGTGGCGGCGAAAATGGCGGCGGAGGTGGCAGCGGAAGTGGCGGTGGTGAAGGTGGCGGTGGAGCTGGCGGCGGAGATGGCAGGGGAGGTGGCGGCGAAGGTGGTGATGGAGATGGCGGCGGAGGTCTCCGCCGCCATCTCCATCACCACCTTCGCCGCCACCTCCCCTGCCATCTCCGCCGCCAGCTCCACCGCCACCTTCACCACCGCCACTTCCGCTGCCACCTCCGCCGCCATTTTCGCCGCCACCTCCGCACCACCTCCGCCGCCATCTCCGCCACCACCTTCGCCGCCACCTCCGCCACCACCTCCCTCACGACCGTCTTCACTACTGTCTCCATCAACTTCATCCACGCAGAACACCCTATCCTCTGCATATTCTCCTTCCGTCATCCTCCTGGTCTTCTTTCCTCGTCTCCACCCCATCTACTCTTCCTTCACCGTCTCCCAATCCGGTTTCCCGATGGCGGCATGCGGTGCCTGGACCCGAACGCTTGGGAAAGTAATTAATTGCGGCTTTTCGAATTATTAATAACTCAATAAATTCGTTTTAGAAGGAATAATGCTAGTCCGCTCCGAGCCCCTAAATGTCGCTCAACGACCGTTCCCTGCGTTATTATGGGCGGCCCATCAAGCGGATTTTGCGCAATGCGCTTCATAGCCCATTGAATCTGTTCGCAAACAAGCGCGCGGAAAGGTCAGAGTAGTGAATCCACGAGATTTGGGACCTACCCGTACATCCGCTTTCATTTGAATTTACCAAGTTCTTTGACATTCATTTACCAAGTTCTTTGAGATTATTTGAGAATAATCCCAAGAAGATACTCTGTAATTATTTCCAAAATCTTTTTTAATGTAATGCCGTTATCAGTGCTCATAGTTAAAGGAAAGGAAAGGTTACAAAATATACAATTTTTTAAAATTCAGAAGCGCATTTTAACACTTTTCTTAATGCTTGCTACATTGAATTTGTTCTGTATTATATTGTACATAGGGATCAAAAGTATTTATCACTTTAAGACAAGCAAACTATGCATCATTTTTTATTTTTTGTAGAATGACTTTCGTAACACATTTGCGCTTATCTCCTCAAGCTTAATTGGGGGTATTTTGTTTCCAATATTTGTACACGTCACTTTGTTTCCTTTAGTCTCGTTTTAGATCTTTGTACACTATGACCATCAAAAGTCTACCTGCTGTGAGTTATAACTCGTTTTACCGTACTCCCCAACTTCTGGAACCTTCTGCTTTTGCCCAGAGGTATGAAACGCGTGCATTCCAGGCACAGCAGTGTAGCAGCTGTGAGGACCAGCGCCAGGGTGTGTTGCGTGTGTTCCAAGGCTGGGGACGGGGTCCATACTCGAAACAGGAACATAGAAGCTGGCGAGTGAAAAGATGGGTCAGAAAGCAAGTAGAAAGAGGAGTGAGGGAGGGAATCTGGCTCCAGGACGCAGGCAAGAGGGTGGCGATGGCAAGAGGATATGTAGACGCATGGGGTGGCGTTGGGGTGGCAGGTGGGCCGCAGGCGGAGGCCGACGCGGAGGCGCAGGTGCTGGCGGAAGCGGAGGCGGAGGCGCTGCCTCGTCGGAGACCCGCCGCCGCCGCCGCCGCCGCCTCTCTCTAGAAAGCTGTAAATCGCCTGCCGGCGCACCTTGCCTGTTTTATGTAAGCCCGAGGCGCCCGCGGGAGCAGTTCTGCATGGTTAAATCGACACGGAGCTAAAGTATGGGCCAATCTCTGGCGCGGGAATTAGAGCTCGGGGACCGAGCAGCGGTTCGCCAGGGTGCCGCCGCCGGCGCCACCGCCGCCTTCAACTTCCCTGCACGCCCCTTCCCATCCGCCACTTCCCATCATTCGCCGATGACTCTCGTGAAACATTTGCTAACCGTTCTATACTTTATCGCTTATTTGCCGCTTCCCTTTGATTGGAGTTTTGTTCACAATGCCAGTCATGAATTCACTACACATAAATTGGCCTAACTAACATCTTTCAACCGTATTTCAGTTTCTCATCATCGTTACTGGGCCTAGTCGCTATTGGGAGCACATAATATCATGTTGACCCGTACACTGGTGTAACGTTTCTTGTTCTTTCTGTTGCATGACCTATTTCTGGACTGAAAACGAAATTCGTCTCATTAATGTTCACAGACTTTACCAAGCTGACGTGATTTACATCGTAACTAAACTCAATACCTGAACGTAACTCTATTATTTGTTTTATATCATTTCTCGTCCAGTTTACCGGGTTCCGTTTTTTAAGTAATTCGTCGTTACCTCACTTCACAAAATTAATTTCCTTTTAACATTTTGTCCACTTCTATTAAACATTTTCCTTTCCCCATTTTATTTCTTCTTTCCAACTAACCTTTTTCAGGCTATCTTTGTGCATTTCTCTGCCCTTTCGCTGTCCTCCCTCCTGGCCTTCGTGTTATCCTGCCCCTTCTCTTCCCCCGAGCGTCCACCTCTTGTTTGCCGTGCGTCGCCGCCGCGGCGACCGGTGGCACCGGCTCGCGAACGCGCCCGGGCGGCGCCGCATGAATAATTGAGCGCCCTTGATTGTGGCGCGCCCGCCGCCGCCACCGTTGCCAGCGCCAGCGCCACTGCCACCGCTGCCGCCTGTGCCGCCTGTGCCACCGCCGCCATCGCCTCCATCGCTTCTTCCACCGCCCGCACCCGCCCCCTTTGCCATCCCCGTCACCTCCATCACCGCCGCCCCCGCCGCCACTGTCGCTACCCTGCCGCCACCACCACCACCACCACCACCACCACCACCGCCACCACCACCACCACCACCACCACCACCACCACCACCACCGCCGCCGCCGCCGCCGCCGCCGCCGCCGCCACCGCCCCACCGCCCCACCGCCCCACAGCCCCACCGCCCCACCGTCTTCACCGTCGCCACCGCCGCCACCCTGCCACCGCCACCACCCTGCCGCCGCTACCACCACTGCCACCGCCACCGCCAAAAATGCCACGATTTTCGCCTACGATATCACCGTCGGTACCTCCGCCGCCATCATCGCCGCCATCATCACCACTGTCGCCACCGCAGCCGCCTCCGCCAACACCGTCGTCACCACCACCAACGCCGTCAACGCCGCTATAGCCACCTCACCGCCGCCTCCGTCGCCGGCGTACACCCAGCTCGCCCTGAACCCCCCCCCCTACGCCAACCACCTTCCCCCTTGCTCCATTCGAACCTCAGCCCTCAGGTTTGTCGCAATTACGTCTACGAGACGGTTCCCCGCCTCTCGGCGGATGCTCGCCCCTTGTCGGGACCGCCGCTTGCGGTGGCGCGACATGAGGGAGTCGTACTGGGGGCAGGTGGACTGATCGACTGCGTTGCAAATGCAGACTGCTGCATGGTGGGAGAAAAGAATTAGTGAATGAAGGGATTTTCAAGTTCAATTCTTGGCTTAGAGTTAACAAATCAGAACGTGTGTGGATGTAATTGTTGAATATGTTCAATATGTGAATAATTGAATAGGTGAATAATCCAATTAATTTGTTTTCTTGTTTCTTTTTCTTTAGTTTTGGTTCTTCGTAAAACGAAATCAAAGTTTGTTTTGTTGCAAATGGTGAAATAACATCGTTTTATTTACTTCAGATTTTTTCTAATGATTTTATCACAATGAGGTTTTCAATGTTTCAAATAGATGATACATTAATTACAGACATGTTATTTAATTCGTCGCGGGAAACGGAAATTTCATGACATTCATTATTCAGATACATCAGAATATCATATTAGTAGTTTATATATAATTCACTCTTTATTCTCTTAAATCTGTTAGTACGTTTCAGCAATGTTTTCTGTTGCAGTTCCCTTTTTTCTGATCCCATGACTATAAGAGAGTCAAATAAGTGAAAGGAATTAGTGAACTGTAAAGAAATTGATGCATATTCTTAATATCTGCAAATTAGAGAAGACATTTACCATTTATTTCGTCCACGATAGAAAAGAAACTCTTTTTCCTAAATTCTGATAAATTCATATTTGCGATTAATGCAGATGATTCAAACACTGAAATATTGAGCTTTATATTGGCTTGTGTTAAAAATTCCGCATGTGCAAGCTCTCCCTTTCAGACGATTGTCCTAGTCGCCCTTTCTCTAAATGAATTTGCCCTTTGATTGGCACAAAATTCATATTTCTGCCGTTTAACTCCACAGCTGTTACGTGTGCCCATTCCGAGAACGCGCGCCTGGAAACTCCCCAGAAATCGCGTGGGATGGCCCCAACTTCCCGTGTCGTCGCGTTTGTCGACCGAGGCCGTTCGGACGCTACGATCGCCCACGGCCTCCGAATGAACGGGTGCCGCCGTATTGATAGGCGGCGATTCATCACGCGCCGCCGCTGACTGCCGTGGGGCGTTCGTCCGTCGCGCCCACTCAGCTCACGCTGTCCCCACCGCTTCTCTCACTGGGCACCCACGCGCCACACTTACCGTTCACCACATTTACTCTTTTTGGAATTTTCATTCTCCCATTTTCTCCTTTTCAGTTGTCGAGCGGAAAATCGCGCCTGACGGCCTATTAATTAATGATTGATTATTTTATGTTTCCGGAAGTTAACAAATCTTGGTGGTGTGATCATGGTGAGGAGTGATATTCCCACGTTTCTTATAGACATTGGTGCCGTAAATGTAGTGCATTTTATTTCGGGGGATGGCGGTGTTCCCCCCTGCAAGAACGTGAGATACGGCGTACACGTCGGCTTGCGGTGATTTCCTCTTCCAGGTATCTTCGCTAGCGGGGCGCTGCCGTGAGCCAAATTACCGACATGTGTGCTAGAGTAGTGTACTTAAATATAAATTTTGTATAAAGGGAGAAGAGGACGACGAGGATGATGAAGGAAAGATTGCGCGCGATTCGTTGCCCGTTTCAGAAGGAATACTCCATCATTCGCGTAGTATTAATCAAAGAAACTTGAAAAATCTACATCTGCTGCCCCCTAGAATTGTCTTCCAGAAAGTGGCAGAATACGACCTGACTTCTAGTCAATAGTTGTCCTGAGCCATCTCGTCCGGCGCCAGTAATAGAGAAATTCTTTCTTTTTGTTTCTCGTGCGTCTTCTACTCCCCGAACGGGTCGTACATCTCTCGCTGCAATTCTCAATTTCGCCACTGTTCCTTACAGCTGTCAACAACCACGTCTTTGTTACAGTGGTCAAGATCCTTTCGTTCTATCTCGGGCTTATTCACTTTTTCTGTTCATCCTTTTTCTGCCGCCCTCCGCTCGCCCTTCCGCTCGCCCTCGCGCCCGCCCTCCCGCCCGCCCTCTCGTCCTCCCTCCCGACCACCCTCCCGTCCACCCTCCCGTCCACCCTCCCGCCCGCCCTCCCGCCCACTCTCCCGCCCCGCCCTCCTGCCCGCGCGCCCTCCCGCTCGCCCTCCCGCTCGCCCTCCGCCCACCCTCTCGATCGCCCTCCCTCCCACCCTCCCCGCCCGCCCTCCAGCCCACCCTCCCGCCCACCCTCTCGCCCACCCCTTCCGCCCACCCTCCCGCCCATCCTACCGCCAGCCCTCCCGCCTGCCCTCCAGACCACCCTCCCGCCCGCCCTCCCGCCCACCCTTCCGCCCACCCGCACTCCCGCCCATCCTGCCCCTCGCCCTCCCGCCCACGCTCCCGCTCGTCCTCCCGCTCGCCCCTCCCGCGCTCCCACATCGCATAGGCGCCGCCGCGCGCGAGTTGTGTGATGGATGGGCGCGAGTAATAGCGGAGGACAACCGAGGAGCAGCGCCTATTTGTTGGTGGCCGCTGCCAAATAATTTCCCCGACAGGTCGCGCGCCGCCCTCCCCCTCTGCACGCCGCAAGGCCCTTTCGATTCGTGTCGCTCGGCCCACGTCGTGATTTCGGTGATTGCGAATAAAAGGTATTTGACGTTCCTCGCTGATTTCCACGCAGTTGGGGATTCGGCGGTCGTGGCAATGTCGATGCGGCGCGATATTCTGTGACATTTATCTTCCGGGGGTATTGTGTGAGAGAAGGATGCTGCGTCTGTTATTGCCAGAAATACAAATGGTTTATTGCCTCGCAAATTTCTATGTGGGCGTGGGAGTAAAACACCGTACTGTCAATGCATTTTTCTTCTTTTCAGTATGTCTTGCTCCAAAATATGCACATGTATTTCATCCATTGGAAAAATATTAACTTAGACTTCACTTAAATATGTAGCTTCCTATCACAGATAATTCTCGTTTTAAAAAATTAAGTCTCAGATTTGCAATAATTATATTGCCGTTACTTACTAACAGAATGACACGTCTGATAGATATTTGCCTGATATGTTGTGTATTATTTATAGTATTTATTTAAACATTTTATTCCTTTTCATTTTCTTGTCAATTAAAATGTGAATTACAGATTAAAAAGCAAATATTACATGTCAATACATCTTCTATAAAATAAAGAGAATAGTTTGTTTTAAAATGATTTTCATAAATTATTTAATAATTAACTCATTAAGTTTGTATTATATTATTGAAATGAACAATAGTCAAGTTGAGTATTGCTTCAGGAATACGGAAAAATATGTAATGCTGTATCCACATAATCTGTTAATTCTATTCAGTGAGAAAGCAACAAAGGAAGAACCTAAAATGACCAGCATTAACGCCCAAAACCATACCCATTGATTATCTTGAACAGTTTATTATCCTAGGAATTCCGTGATCCGGATCGGCGAAATAGTAAGCAACTTTACTTCCTCTCGCAACAAAGACATCTGGGCTAACCCACACTAGTACCTGCAACTTGCGAAGGGGCTTCCTTCTATTTTATCAAATTACTCGGAAGCAGAGCCGCTCAAGGATTGTTTACGCCTTCGTTCCCTCCTTCAGAGCCCTTCGTGGGCGCAGTCTTGAATAAATAAGGGCTCGCATCCGCCTCCAGAAAATATATATTCAAGGAGCGTAGCTCGTCCCTCTCAACGCATTAAAATGTGTTTGTTCATTTCGCGCCGGCTCCGATTTTTTCCTAGGGACTTCTTGTTGTCCCCAGATCCATTCCTGTTTAATGTTTTCCTCTTTATTAAGTCCACCCGCGCGTTTGCCTTTGCCTCTCTCCTGCTTCGTGTATTACATTTTAATTCTCTGCTGCTGGGAGGTTTGCTCGTGTCATTGTATTTCTCGTCAGCTTGTACACAAACCTCCCCAATTTTACTGCCTTATTCCTGCAATAAATCGTGATATTCGCTCGGTTTCCGCATTCCAGCATTTGTTGTATAACTTAGGTTTGTGGAAATTTCTTGTATCGTGAAATTGTCGAGTTAGTGGTTATAAATGTGGTTTTATGAAGATATCAAAGTTTTAAAATATCAGAAACCTTCGTTAAAATACGTATTACTTGTTTACAATGTTCGTAACAAAGGAAATAAATAAAAGTAATAACCGTATTCCATTGAATGTTCTGCAGATTCTGAAGTTCCATTAAACAAATTTGAAGTACTACTGGACTAAATGCTCATTCTATTGATCCTTCAACCAATTGGTTCGTTGCCTAGCCAAACAGTTGACACCTAACTGCCTGACGAAATGGCCAACTGAGTTATCGGTGAGCCGACTGTTCTCGTTTGATGTAATGGCTAACCCATCTATGATCCTTTCGGTTCATGAAACTGCCCAGCTCCCTTAGCTTCATAGTACTCATGATTGGAATTCGACACAATATTTACGTTACTGTGATATTCATTGAACAATGCACCTACATCTTGTGGTGTAAAGTAATATTAGACAATTATCTCATATACAGTTGGTAAAAAAGCATTAACCGACGCATCATTATACTACTCGACAAAACAGCCATACTATGAATAAATCCCTCCGTATCTCTACGAATTGTATAGGTACGATTTAATCTCACTTGCTTATAATATACACATTTTTTCTCTAATCAATGCGGGCATAAGGCGTCATGTTCGTAGGGAAGAGAATGAAATGAAAGGAAATTTATCTACCACGCAACACCATTGTGAAGTGTGTTTCAATAGGTGTACACAATAGTAATGTGTGCCAACATGTATTCGAATAAAGTTCCGGGTTAAAAGAATACAATTAGGTTTGGACCTGTATACTGTGCAGAAAAGTAAGTTGATCTCGTTCCGGTGATGAGTTAAATTAATTCCCGTGAATTCTGTTCGAAATAAACACACCGTATATCTGTGTCTCTTTTCATATAAATTTCCTACGAAGAATTGGCCAGTCGTTGGAACATTTGTATTTAGAAAGAAAACACACGAAGAAGGTTGAGACGAATCAGGAAAATAATTTACGTAAATTATTGCGGGAGAACGTATTCGAGCATATTGTTATGGTCACTTAAAGTATTTGCAAATTAAATAAAGATTGCGCGTAAGGAAGTATTATTCTTTAAAATTGCTCATTCTCTCCATAAAAAACTCTGTGAATGATGACCCGACGACCTCCCCAGTCCTTGATTTAAATCCTTCAATTGTGTAAGGTATTGGAAAACAAAAACAACACGAGATGATAGTGGATACTCTTTCTTCCCTTCCTTTATCTCAATTAAGATATACACTATTATTCTCTAAGGGTACTGCACCGTAGTTTTTGCGCTGTCGCACTTACTTTTTCTCCGATAACAAGGAAGTATTGCATATGTTCTTTAAATTGGATCCAACGCCTTTCCGCAGGCTTAAAGCTAGAGGAAGGGCTAAGGTGCCTCTTCTAAAAATAAAATCCTGCTGTATGTTAAGTTAGTGTACAATAATTTCATATTAATGTCTTGTGATAGCTTCAAATGTGAAGTGAATTCATTTTTCCTCTACAGTTTAACAAATTTCGTAAATAAATTTTATCAAAATACTTGAGTTGATAATGTGTCAAAATCGTAATCGTAAGCGCATGTAAGGTTTTTGCGAAATATAACAGTAAGTTTCGTTTGAGTGTTCTTATGTCCCATTGTCGAGATCCTGAGCAAACATTCTGTCCTGCCTAGAGGAGACCTGCGCACTGTCCTTCTGAGAATCGGGGTTCAAATCGCGAGCGAGGCATATGTAATTTACGTGTGAAAGTGAAAGAAATCGGACAGAATTGTCGGTAAGACTCTGGATTCTCTTGATCTCCTGTCTCTCTTTCATTCCACGATTCATTCATATATAATAAATTAGGAGCGGATTTGAATGAAATGTCATTTTCTTTCTTTTCCCTTTAGAACAATGCCTTTTGATATAGAAATTCATTTTATGTTATGACAAAAGGAAATGACTAATTTTTATGTGAATTTTTGTTGCATGTTTCTTCGATTTCGGCTAATAAGTAATTTTCTGCCTTTTTAATTTTTTAATGCTTTAATTGTTAAAGCATTTTTTGCTGATTGCATCCATTTTAATACAATTTTAATGGTACTTGCTTTATATAATATTTACGAGATGCAACACATTTTTCACAGAATTCCGGAGTAGCCCACTCGATTTCTTCGCTCAGAAATTGTCATGTCAGCCGTTGTATGCATTCTAAGGTTCCTCTGACGCCCGTCAGCACCATTGTCGGTTCAGTGAATTTCACGGTAACTAAAGACAGAGATTTCGTGGTCCAGTCTAAAGCAAAAGTTTCCGAACTGAGTTCTCTTGAACGAAGGAAAGAAACCTCGATTACATCCATCCAGTAGCATATCCAACAACTTGAGTTGTTCATCGGAACTGGTTTTGATAATTTTTTAAGTCATTTTTCTTTGCGTGTAGGGCGTTTAAAAACATTTAAGAGCATTTTATTGATCATTTTTGGTCATCAAAAATTCGCTCAGAACCATTCATACAATATCTTCATAAATGTCATCATCATGTAATCGACTAGAGCTCTGACTCATCCAGAAAAGGTCTCAGCTCAAAGGTACTGGAATCATAATGAATGCGGCCCTGCCTTCCCGTGTCATCATTGGGAACGCGCGCGCCCCCTCGGCTGTAGCCACGTGCGCACCTGCTGCTGTGACGCGCGGCGCGGCGCGGCGCTCCACGGCCTCCCAGAGCGCGCTCGCGCCTGCCCGTCCCCCGCCCCGCCCCGCCCCCTGTCCGTCTTATTATTTATGGCCGGGCGGGAATTTGAATAATGGATCCGTTCCTCACAACGCAATGCGTACTCCCCGCCAGAATTGAATTTCGACCATGCGCTCACATCCCTACGGCTCGAACAACTACGATGGGGCTGAAGATCTGCGAGAAACAAAATTAAAAGTGATAATTTAAACGCACTGATGGTGGGGTTTAAGTACTATTTTGTGACTTTTTTCTTCTGTCTAAAGGTATATTTAGAGTTAATAAGGACCTAAGTTTAGCATTCACTTCATTACAATCTTTTCTTTTCTGTGTTTGGGCTTTTTCGTCATATTAGATAATATATTTTTTTACTACAATAGAAAATCAAACAAGTACACCCAAAATATATCGGAAGAGGCTGTTGGAAATAAAGTATTCAGGAGATATTACGGTGTGTAACCAATAATATCACTATGACTATGTCTGCCAGTTACATTTAAACAGTTTATGTATATCCTAAAGTTCTGGTTTTGTCAGCGTATTAATGATCGGTTTGGAAGTGTACCTGTGGGTTTATAATAGGGTGTTTTGAACTATTTAAGAGTACGCCTAAGGCAATTTTCATTCATTATGGGAGTCAGAAAGGTTTAAATCTTTCTGTTAAATGTTAATTATTCAAATAAGAAAACAAAACTCCACAATTTCTATATAATTAATCAGTCACAATTACAAAATTTAGAAGAAAAGTTTAATAATAGAGTATTATAGAAAAAAATAATCACAACACGAGCTAAGAGAAATCATGTCTTAAAAAATACTAATATTTTTCTTTATATCTCCTGCGGATTAGGGTCTAAGTAGAAAGTTCAAGTGACCTGCCACAAAATCTGAATATTATATGCCACTTCATCTGAATATTGCAGAAAATAATTTTCCAAATGTTTGGAGAATTGTTCTTTTCGTGTCGAACAGGATATTCGACCATAACGAGTTCTCAGGCCGCGCGTTTCTCTCGATTGTTGATGTGGCAGCCGCAGGTGTTGCAGGTGTAGCGCGGCTGCGTTTCCCTCCCGCGTTCGAAATGGCGGAGTTCATCGCAGTGTATGTGGCATATGGTGATCTGACTCAAAACAGCGCCCCTGAAACTTTCCGAACAACGATAGTCGCTGACAATCGAGCCTTCGGGCACAATGTTCCAGTTGGGAAGTTGCAGAGGAGCTGATACGAACAATCCCCGCCGCTTCAGCCCTCCAGCTGTCGCCGATCCCGCCGTTTCCCACTGCTTCTCCTCCCTCTTCCATCCAACCCCATGTAGAGCCCCGCGCCTCAGGGCAGTCTTGGTTACTTCTCTGTTCATCATATACGCCACCGACAGTTTCTCTGGTCTCTGTAGCGAATTATGTTCCTTTGCCTTTTCTACTTTTTTACACCGCTGTTATCTCCGCTTAACCCATTAACGCCCAAGATAATATTGTGCTCATAGCGTGTAGCAACTAAGCACGGTTTTAGGTAAAGATTTAAACCGATGCAAATCGTGAATACACCTGGCCAATAGTGTATAATGCTTTAGCGATCTCAGCTAAATCAACATCAAGCAATCAGGAATTCCAAAACTTGCTTATGTGTTTCGTTTATGATGTCTCTGTTTATTAAAGAGATAAAATTTGCAATATAGTATTTGAGATAAGAAAATAAGTCTTGAAATTTTCTGCTCAATTTTTGAAACAATATGCTCTAATGGGTTCATTGCTACTACCGCCTCCTCCCCCCCCCATAATATCGTCTCCAACATGCTTTCAGGTGTCAATTCTTCCACCATCGCTCGACTATCTCTTGTGCCTTTGCCTCTATTACCTGTCTCCCTGAATCCCACCCTTCAGATCCAATTCTGCTTTTAGCTCCAATGCAACCGTCACTGCTGTTAAACCCACCTCTAACAACTTCGCTGTTAGCGGCGCTGTCTTAATCTCCCTACCTCTCTTGAGATACTCGCTTTCACCGTGTGCCGCCTCTAGACCAAACGCCAGGATTCGTTTTCCGAGATAAACCTATGTCATCGATATATCCTCCGTCGTTTCCGTACTTCATCTGGATTCCCTGCCATCATTACCTGATTCCTTTCCTTCCTCTCGTAAGTACTACGAATTACTTTTCGAAGCGTTATTAATTGTACATATTAGTTGCTGTATTTTTTATTCTGTGAAGGCACAAATTAATCTTCAATTTCTTTACGTTCAACCTCATCTCCACTTGTAATTTTAAAGAACTGTTTTCATTCCTTGACGATAAATTGAATACATTTCTCCCCTAAATACAGTGAATTTAATTTGTATTTAGTTTTTTTGGTTTAGTTAATATTTAAAGAAGAAATTACACGTTTTAAATACAATAAAAATAATACTAAAATGTTTTCGGTTTTTGGTTTTACGCTTTTCTTCTGAAAATAATATTTAAAATATATGTTTGAAGAGTAATCCCAGAGGAGAACAAAAATGAACTTTTCTAACCTACAGTAAACAACGATGACAATGCCTTTCCAGATAATATTTTTAACCGTACTTGAGGGTGAAATAGCTATAGAGTAACTAGATAGGTACAAAGTAAATAACCGAAGAGATTTATAATCAGCCGATTGTTATTTGTGATAACGACCGTGTGTCTTCCAAAACTTTTGGTGAAAAGAACAATAATACATAAGTAAGAACTATATGATTTACTGATACAGAGTACCCATCCGCGATCTTTAACTACAACTCATTTGATTGTTCTTAACAAACAACGAACTAAAATTCATAACGGCCGCGGACCGTTAAGAGAGGCTTTTTGTTGCTCTGACTGCGATAAGTCGATGTAACTATTACGAAAAAAATGATCATCACTCTTACCTCACTTTTCCTCCGCAACCATCACCCACTGTTCTAATGTCACTTGTCCTGCTGTCTCCGCCGTTTCCCTATGTCTCGCAGCTCGGCCGGCGACCATGCGCAGTCTAGAGTAACCACGTAGATATCAAGTAAATAACTGATGAGGCTGAAATTCTTAAACCGATGCTTTAGCTAAGGTTTATAATCAATAAAGTCCGTTGTTTGTGTTAGCTACCGTATGTCGTTCAATATTTTTTTTAATATCACCTTCGTATAAGAAATATGATATAAAAATAAGAATTTTATGATTTCCTGGAGTAAGAGCTCCCATCTGCGATCTTTAGGTTCAACTCATTTGTTTTGATTGTCTGCATACAACGAACTAAAATCCATAACGCTCACGGACCGTTAAGAGTGGCTTTTCTTTCCTGTTTGATTGCGTAACGTCGACGTAACAGAATTATGAAAAAAATGATCTTACCTTATTTTACCTCCGCAACTGAAGTTCACTGTTCTGGTGCCGCTTGCCCTATTGTCTCCTCCGCTTCCCTGCGTCTGTTCTCGCAGCTCGGCCGGCGGCCGTGCGGAGTCTCGATGAAAGGAAAGTCTCAAGCGAGCGAGCGGGCGGGCAGGCGCTTCTCTGCGAATCGGGCAATTTGAGTGCCGCAAAGCCGCCCGGCCTGCCGGCTGCCGCGCCGCGTCGCCCGCCGACCGCGCCCGTCTCATTACGCACAAAGCAGCGGCGCGGCGCGGCGCGGCGCGCGGGGAGCGGCCTCCGGGAGGGAAAAGAGAGCAAGTGCCTGGCTGCGGGCGCTCGGGCCCGGGAGCCCGGGGGAGACTGGCGCACGGCGGCTCACACCCTCGGAAGAACCGGAAACGGCGGTGCGCTGTTGAACCGTTGCGCCCGAACTGCGTGCCAGGAAAGGAAGATAGGTATTAAACGTAAAGAGGAAGAGAAAAGACGGGAGAGAAAGCGGGGATGGAAGGGAGAGAAGGGGAAGGGGAGTGGGGTTGAAAGTGAGAGAGGAGAGACGGGTGAGAGGGTCGAAGTGAAAGTAAGAGGGAGAGAGGGAGGAAGAAAGGAAGTGGAGGATAAACAAGGAGGGAGCAGTTAAATACAGCTATGGGCAGTTAAATTTCGCGAAAGTTTACTGTGGGCTAGAAATGCAGGATCGCCGATAAATGTTTCGCCCATTTGGTGGCTCTTTGTTTAGTCGTGTTTGAAAGCGAGGAAATCTGAGTAAGATTCTGACTCGCTTTCGCTCTTTACTTTGTCATCTCCCCCTTTGCGTTCATTCCTCAAACACCGTTGCCGCTGCGACCACCGCCACATCCATTGCTTACACAATCTTCAATATATTGTATATTGTTGGTTTAAAGATTTGGATTTATTATATAAATTTGTCGTCGTGGTTGTCTCATTTCTGAATACACGCGCCTTTTCTTCCTTACATTCTGCCTCCATTTTATACCTGAGTGGGCTAGAAATGCAGGAGGCTATGAAATTAATATAAAAATTTTACTGTAATGATCGGAACAAAAAGAAATGTTAAATTGGGAAATAAACGAAGGTGACAGGTTTCGACACTAGCTAAAATGCTAGGCCGGATTTCTGGAGGTGAATTACAGCAGCCGGCTGCTCCGTAGTTTTCCGTGGTTTCTCCGATCAGCACCAGGCGAATGCTGTAGCAGTATCCTAACATACGAGCCAAGGAACGCGCAGGATATTTCCTTCCACTTTCTTGTCCTATCATCACCCCTTATTTACACACACACTTTCCTTTACATGCATTACGTTTCTACACGTGCCGGGACACCAGTCGGGAGCTTAGAGCTTGTCACAGCTGGGGCGGTGCCCCGTTGATGGGAGATACCTGGTTTGGGAAAACCTCGAAGTCGACATGAATATCGGCGCTGGATCCTACCATCCAGAAGGGGAAGAATCATCGCCGTGTCCTATGATAAAACAAGCTCTCCAATTTCGGGGCTCATGACCAAAGCCATCGACGCACTAGGATACGCGAAAAAACAATGAATTAATAAGGAAATAAAGTAAATTGTACGAGAGATTTACATTGATAATTCACTGGAAGATGCATGTTCCTGCTTCTTATTGTAAGATTATCCTATCTTCATCCCTTGATTGAAGGATTATCCATCTTCACCCCTTTGATATCTTCTCCTTTGATAGATGTTTTACTTCTTCGCCTTACGAATACTTCGTAAGAAGAGAAAGTTACGTAATCGTGCGGGGGAAAACGGCGAATTTTTTGTATTAGCATTCCTTGGGGTCACAGTCGTATGTGCTCTCCATCTCTGGATTCGGGAAAGTAACGAAATTAATTGATAAATCAGTCATCAGATTTCGGGATTTACTGCTTATGCAAAAGCTCCCGTTTTCTTTAATATACATTAAAGAAAACTGAGTCAGTTTGGAAAGGGAGGGATTGGGAAGGAGGGCTCTGCCCTTCAAGAGTACCAAGAAGAGTAGGAAATCGTGATCTATGCGGGCGAGCGTCACTCTAGACAAGAGCAGAGCACGGAGGCAGGAAATGGAAACGTTAACGAGGCTTGGAACACTGTGAAGGAAGGATATGATGACGAAAGAACTTTTAAATAATCTTATGTGGAGAGGGAGAGCTTAAGTTGGCCCAAAAAGTATTGTTTGTTTTCACAATTCTCTTATTTTCATATATTTAACTATATTTGTATCCCACGGAGTTGCGCTGTTTAACGCATGTTATAGTCAGCCAAAGGAACATGAAGAAACACAGATATTCTTAATACTTTTGTTGACGTTGAAAATATTTACCTCACATAAGTCAAAGGATGATGATGGTGATGAGCGTACTATGTCATAGAACCTAGCAAGGAAGCGTAATGATAAAAATATTTTACCATTTTCTTCATGACTGAATTATATCTCACGTAGTCTCTGACATCCTCTACGTAACACATACATTTCGCCCGAGGAAAGTTGAAACACAGGAACCAGGGGCCACGCAGATGTCCAGCAGCGGGAAGGAACCAAGAGACATCGCACCCGAGAGCTGGCTTTCGAGTTTCCGAGCTGCGGGCTGCCTGGCGGGGCGTCGGAGGGAGAACGGAGCTCGCGAGCGCCGGGCACGGGGACGGAGGCGCAGACTTTTCGCGAGAGGCGCGTAATTGTCGGCGAGCAGGACGGGACGGGACGGGACGGGACAGGGCGGGGCGGAACGCGGGGTGCGGGTCGCGCCATCGCTTTAGTCCGCGCCTTTGTTCCCTTTAGAAGCGTCGTCATAGTCTTTCCCGGCACGCGCCTTTGTGGCAGCGATGATGGCGGAGGCTACGAGAGCGGCCGCGGTACGGGAAGATGAAACTCGGGCCAGAAGGGGTGACGGTGAGCGGGGCTTAGACGAGGGACTCGCTTTAGTGGGAAAGGCGATCATGAAACCCATGATGATGCTAGAAGAGGATATTTTGGACCCAAGGTTCGCTGTTGGAGAATGGTTGCGGGATCGTCAGGGACGGTAGACGAAGAGGGAGCCTGGACTGTGGTAGCGGTGAAAGCGAGGGAAAAATGGTGGCATCGAGCAGGAGTGAGACTTGAAAGTGAGGTGTATCCATTGAGAATGAATGAACGGTGCGGAATGAATATGAAGATTGGAAGGGTGTGAAGGGGTCAGACGGCAAAATAGGGTGGCAACCTGACACTGAGAAGGCAGGAAGCATGAAGAAGGGCGATTTCCGTGTTCAGGGAGGAAATTTTGCCTTTCCGCAGCAAGGGAATTCGTCAGTGAGATTGACAAGTGTCCTAACGCTGAACGACGGAGAGAAATGATATGTCTGAGAACAGCCCAAGAGAAGAGGAGCTCCGATCAGCATAAATTTAAGAATTACTTAAGAGAAACTTTAATTAATATTTACATTTATTATTTCGAAAGATCACCAAGTGATTGCCTTAATCACTAGAAATCAATTTTAGATTATGATATTAAAGAAGGTTTGATGTATTATCTGAGTATATTTTCACTGTCTTTCGTTCGGTCACCTACAGGTATTGCAGTTTGTGACTCACATGAAAAAAACTAAACTATTTTTAAGCGCCTCTAGTGCAATATAAATTAGAGTGGGAACTGTTCGTGATGTGCTAATTTTTAATGACTTTTATGAAATAAATGAATTTATTTTTTCAACACAATGTTTCGCTGTGGTAATCTAAATAAATTTTTAACTATACAATTTTTTAATAGTGTAATATTTAAACTGAGAAGAAATATTACATTTTGGGGTTCCATCAATATTAATTTTAAGTGAAAAAAATTCTAGGAAAAGGCTTTGACTTTCAACGCATGATAAAAGTTGTAAGATGCAATCATGTGCACGAGTGGGGGATCCGATGTTTGGTTTTCAAATGCGATACGGGTTGCTGGCGGCACTTCTCTTTTAAATGTATGGTAATTAAATCAAACGCTGTAGTAGAAAGCAGTTTGCTCGGCATTTTATCAATTTTTATTTGCATCATGAGACCCTTTTACAAAAAAAAATCTAGTGAAAGAAGATCAGTAAAAATTACTCGAGCTTTGGGCAAAACAGGCGTGGTATGCCTGCGAAACCGAGGAAAATACAGAGGCATTGAAAATTGGCAGGTAGTTGTCGTGGCAGCTCAAGGAATTTGCAAAACCGAAAGACATGATGAAAGCATAGCGTAGCATGACATATGCAATATCATCCACCCGGATAGCAACAGTGATATCTGGGTCATCTCTAGTACATTCGCTGTTCAGACAACTAAGCTGTTTTAGTTGCACTCTCCTTAGATGTTCATCACGTGTATCTCTCAGTTTCCTACCACATCCTCCGAACCCATCCACTACTGTGTTAGTTGTTCCCGTCCTAGACAGAGAAATATCGTAATTCCTACTCTCAATATATCCTCTCCTATGAACAACTCTCCTATATTTGTTCGACGATTTGCATTCTCTTGAGTCATGATGTTTTTAAATGCCGCGCTGCGTTGACTGACGAAAATAGAGAAAACTTGGAGTTTCTTTAAATACATAATAATAATAATTAATGCATGAACGCCTCTTACAATTTCTTCTGCACGGATAATACAAGACAACAATCAGGGCCTGATAGTGTGTAAAAGATTACGAGGCAAAAATAATGCGGAGGAAAAGATGCGTTTTACGCATATTTGTGCCACACTCGCAATTAATGAATTCAGAGATGTCTTCTTTGTTATTATGTCAGTTTCCTATGGACATACCTGGAACGGATTAGTTATCCTAATGGATAAGCGTTTGTGTATAGTTGATATAAATGATAACGGTGAATATATGATATATGAATGATAATTCACATGATTGCGTGGTGAAACGTGTCAACCTCTCGACCTTGACAACACCGGTTTAGGGCAACAAGTGTTAACACTCCAGAGTTTAGTGTTTCCAGTCTCGACGGTAGCGGATTTTTGACACTAGCTAATTAGCTATGTAGATTGAATCCGCTGCCTTTTGGAGAAGTTAAGCCATTGGTTCACTGACCGGTAATTTTCCGTATTTTTCTTCATTCCATATCAAACGAACAGCATTGCATTTCACCGTGCAATCATGTGAATTATCATTCATGTATCATACATTCACAATTATCATTCATATCAACTACGCAAAAACCCTTATCCATTAGGATAACTCATCCATTCCAGGTATGTCCGTAGGGAACTGATATAATAATAAAGAAGACATCTCTTAATTCATTAATTGCGAGTGTGGCACAAATATTCATAAAACGCTTCTTTTACTCCGCGTTATTTTTGCTGTCATGGAATTCACCATAATCTTCCACAGTCGGAAGTATAGTGTAGAGCTTAGAGCTGATGCCTGCTGGGGCGGGGTTGTGCTTAGTGAAATATCTGTAGGGAGAAACCCGCCAGCTGACGTGTAAATGGCTCCGAAATTCGCGTTCTAGTGTGAGAGGAAGGGCCTCCAATTCCCGAAATATGACATGCACACATTAACTGGTCTCATAACCATAGGAAAATAATCATTCAATCAAAACGCTATATCACTGGTCACCTCTGCGGGAGAGTGTTCAGTTATATAGTAATTGGTGGGTTCGGTTGTATAACGGTTAGCGTATGCGGCTATTGTACCCAAGTTTGCGGGTTCAAACCTGACCGAAGCTTTTAAGGGTGAAAAACCCTTTGTTCGCCTTCCTTCGGAGGGGAAGTAAAACCGCCTGTTCCATATTGCAGATCTACTGCATTTAAAAAAGCTCAAGCCTAAAAGGAGCCTCTGAGCTAAATTCAAAATCGCCTGTTCGCCTGAATAATACCTTATTCCTCCGCTAGATGATGAAAGGAGTGTAGCTAAATTTGCGTGTTTAGATGGAAGAGCGGACCTGATGGCCCGAGTCTCGGCACGTAAAATGAGGCATCAGTTAAGCCTTATCACTGCTCTCAATGTTCCCGTTCGTTCTCCTGTCACCGTTCCTCCACTGGCGTCCTACCCATATGCTTTACGTTTCCGACTATTCTCTTGATTTTACTTCTTCCGACACCAATCCCTTCTGTAACTCCTCCTTCCTTTTGTTTCAAACACCTGCTCCCAACGAGACGTGCCGCCCCTCCCACGCACGCACAGGAGACCGCGATGGAGTCGGAGGCGACCAGTGAGGCGCGAGCAAAGCGTTGCAGGGAACATGTGGTGGCGGGTGCGGGCGAAGTTGCAGAGCCGCGTGACAGGCCCGGTGGGCGGAGGGCGACAGCCGACGGTGGCGGCGCTTTCAGGCGTGCCGTTGCTCTCCCCGGCGCGTAATTGGATTACTGCATGAAAGTGTTGCTCCCTGCCGCCCCATCAGCGGTGCTCGCTTTGCCCCACTCGCCGTCCCTCCCCCCGCATCCGCCCCCGCGCGCAGGGCTTCCGGTGGGGTGCTGCCACTGGGCCTGGCGCTGCTGCCTGTACGAGCACCGGCCCGCCTATCACCCTCTCGGACACTCGTTGCTTGGTCAGTCACCTCTCCCACGACGTATGTTCCCCTTCTGAATCTCGGGACTCTCTCCTATTTCGTTCCTTTCTTTCTGTCTCATGACCGCTTTTGTGTTGGAGAGATCATTTTATCCAACGTGATATTGAACCTTTTTCTCTGTGCCGACTTTTTATTTATTTTTGCTTTTAATCTTTGTTGTTTGTTTACGATGTGTTATCTTGTTTCGTAGTGGATCGCCGATAAATGTTTCGCCCATTTGGTGGCTCTTTGTTTAGTCGTGTTTGAAAGCGAGGAAATCTGAGTAAGATTCTGACTCGCTTTCGTTCTTTACTTTGTCATCTCCCCCTTTGCGTTCATTCCTCAAACACCGTTGCCGCTGCGACCACCGCCACATCCATTGCTTACACAATCTTCAATATATTGTATATTGTTGGTTTAAAGATTTGGATTTATTATATAAATTTGTCGTCGTGGTTGTCTCATTTCTGAATACACGCGCCTTTTCTTTCTTACATTCTGACTTTGCAGCTTTTTCTCGGCCACTCAGATCTCGCAGTATTTTACTCTGCACATCATGCTTAAATGTAATTGCCTGCAAAGCACTGTTTCTGTTTTTACAGTTTTGTTGCAATGTTTTGCAATTACGTGTTTGCTACACATTGGACCCGCCTTCAGAATGTTCTCCACTACTGTTATTCTGCTTTCACTTAAACTTTTACAACGCCTTCACCGCTCCTGCTGCCCTCGTTTCCGTGACCGTCCTTCCCAACGTTTCCACTCTTGTCATCTTCACTTTGCTCTTCCAAATAATGTAACTAGAGAAGATTCCCACCATTATGCGCCAGGCTGCGTCACATTCCTCTTGTGTTTTAATCTGAGGTTGTCAGATCCTTTCGTAAAGAGGGGAGAGTTACTTCTGTTGGACATACGCATAAGGGTTACGTTTGTAGAGTTCATGGTACACGTTGGCAATGTGATCAATGACGTGTGGAAGCCAGTGTTTTGGTAGCACAAGTTCGAATGTTTTGTTTCTTAGTATTTTGGTTGCGCAGGTGCGCAGTTTGTTCTTAGTATTGTGGTTGAGAGTTTTAATGAAACACAATTTTATTAAAACAAATGTAGTAGGATAAAATTTCGCTTTATAAAGGTCATTAAATCATGCTTCGATTTCACATCTGATTGCTCTCAGGAAACAAGAAGGTATTTTTTTACTCTACCATATTTATTTTTTATGTTAATAAATGTAAGAAAGTATGGACATGCTTTAATATGTAGAACCTTTGTGAGACGTAGTTTCGTTTTGTATATTTTAGGAAGTGAATTCGAAAGTTCGATAAATTGTAACATATCAGGTAAGATAAGTGTACGCCAGTTTCTTTTTTCGCAAGGAACAATCTCAGTAATTAAAGATCAATTATTTAGTAATTCAATTAACTAAATCATGAGGAATATAAAAACAGTCTTCCTTTTTCATAAATGTGCAGAAATACAAACTTGAAAATTTTCGATGAAACACAAAAACGAACTTCGGTTGCCACATATTGCCACCCTTTGTGTAACTATCTGTCTTTCAAAAATTAAGAGAACGAGTTAAATTTCTTACTTCATCCTCTATGCCCATTACATGTTTTTATTGAAAAGTGTTGTAATTGCATTAATTAACGTGAAATACCTATGCAGTACT
This sequence comes from Acheta domesticus, assembly GCA_031308135.1. Classification (NCBI taxonomy): domain Eukaryota; kingdom Metazoa; phylum Arthropoda; class Insecta; order Orthoptera; family Gryllidae; genus Acheta; species Acheta domesticus. Next base: position 230,995,338 of record JAHLJT010009436.1, read on the forward strand.
TCAATCTAGTGTGACCAAGAAATACCCTACTCGACAATTCACTCCCTTGATTAATGGCAACTATTTGTTGAAGTGATTTAAAAAAAATCCCAAGTTCAGGACTTTTCGAAACCACCACTTTTCTCGACTTGTTCTGCTGAGCCATACAACTGTAGTGTGTGGAATAGTTCCCAGTCAGAGGAAATTCTTTTTTTCTTGAACTAACACTTTGCCATGATTGAAAATATATTCATGGAAGCTTAATCAATGAAAACAATGAAGATGTATTACGATGGGTAGAATTAATAATGAAATCATCACTGTACGGAAGGAAAGGAATCTAAGAAATTATTGATGTATACACGGGATTTAAGGTGTACTACCATAAAAGACCGACCCACCATAAAAGACAATGAGTGTGTCTGCGTTGCCAAGTACAAACTGTTCAAATTTGATATTCTTCATTTATATGAGTCGACAAAACAACTCATTGGACGGTATCTCGGTACTTCCGCACCTTGAGGCCGATTTTGAAAACCTTAATAGTGATAACAAGGCTTAAAATAATTCAATCAAAATTCAACAAATAAACATGATATTAAGACCTTCATGGTATATTTAAAACTAGATGCTGATAACTTTATTATGTATTTTATTCATTTTAATGAACCGTCATTAGAAGACGAAGATCATGAATACGCCATAAAAAATTAAATATACAAAAAATAAGTGAAATATTTTTCAACAAAATTTAATCTTCCAATAAAATATCATTATTTTGTATTCATACATACTTTATACTAGTGTGGCCAATAACTTACCCACTTACTTTATATAACCCTCATGCATTTCAGTTTAATTCAGTTCAAGTTCAATTTAATGAAGCTGATGTGTTCTGAAGGGACGTAGGTGTAAATGTGATTACAAGAAACATCCCAAGAACACTTAGTTTACATAACTCTCAGCAGTCAGCTATGACATTTACATCATTCTTAACGTCTGCGAATACTGCTCTAATGAATGTTTAATACAGGAAGTTAGACGAATCTGGCTTGCACGACTGCTTTTTCAAAATATGTAGTGTTTTATGCCCTGAAAAACTTTTGTTTCATGACGGTTACCATCTTTTGCGAGTGCGTTTCAGCTTAATTCATCTCAAGTTCCGTTTAGTGAATCCGCTGTGTTCTGGAGCGACGTGGGCGATCGCCCGCCGCAGCGCAGGGCCACGCACAGGGCGAGCGCCCTGGCGGTCGATGCCCCGCTCTCTAACGAAGTGCGCGCCAACATCATTAGAGCGGGCGGGTGACGAGCGGACCGCCCCGTCACAGGCTTTTTATCCTCCTCCCGCGCTTCGCTTTTCCTCTCGCCGTTCCACCGCACCGGACCACACACCACCGCAACCACCTCGCCCTCATCATTTCTCTTGTGTAATTTCGCGGAGGCTCTGCCGTTCTGTCTCTGTCTCTCATGGCGACTTTCGTCTAATCGTTCATTTCTTGTCTTTTTCGGTTGATCCCTTGGTTTACCTCTACTTTATCATCCTCTTTATATAACTCATTTTCAGTTTTAAATCAATGCAACCGTTTGTCTTTTTCACACTTTTTTCAACTAGGAGTTTTGTCGCCCTTTTCCTTCTTGCCGATCTAAATTTCCTTACCATTCACAACAATTAACAACTGGCCCAAGTACCCTGTCTTATTATATCAATTACAATGAGTTTTATGCAACCTTTCGTCAATGTTAAAACTCTTTATCACCTTTACTACTTATACAACAATTTTTATATGCTCATCCTCCTATCTTTTGCATTCACTTTTCAACCTACTTAAATAATTATTCATATCTTATCTCGGCGATTTACCTACGTTGTCCATTCTGTTTTCAGCATTTCCACTTACATTAATCGGAACCTCATTTCATTTCACTAGTACTTTTTATTTCCTATTTTTACCTGTGTGCGCATTTTCTCGACACACCAATTTCCCGAAACTAGTTTCTACATCCGTCCCTTAATTCACCTCTTCCTCGTGCGTTAGAATTTCCTGACGCTGCCCTCCTCCCCCGTGCCGTGTTTCCAAATGTCACGAGGCACTCGTAGTCTAATGCAGCGGCGATAATAGAGCTAGCGCTGGTCGGTTTGCGGTTGAAATACGACGAGGTTCTTTTTTGGGGGTCGTGTTTGGAAGCGAGGACAGCGGAACGGGCTCCTGGCTCGCGCGCGCTCTGTACATTTCCCCCTTCACTCCCCACTCCCACAGCCAACGCGGCCACCGCAGCTACTACCCTCCCCCTCTCCTGCCAAGCCCTCACCAATACCACCGCCGCCCCTTCTGCTCTGCTATTGTCGCCCCCCCCCCAACCGCACCCGCTACCGCCTTCACTGCCTTCTCCACCACCACAATCGCCGCCTCTGCAACCACCGTCGCTGCTGCCGACATTGCAGTCACCGCCGCTGCCGTCACTGTTGTCTCTATTGCCGCCACCGCCACCGCGTAAATCAACTTTACGTCCTGCAGGAATAGCGCGCTGATGAAAGCGATAGGCCCGTGACGTGTAGGGCGGTGTCGATGACTCGGTTGCGGGTGATCTGCTGCCACGCGCGCTCCCGATACGCGCTCTGCGGTGCAGCAGTAGGAGAAGGAAAGGGAAGGGGCGGAGTGAGTTAGTGAGAGAGACTGCATGTCCTTCAATGGATGCGGTTCGGGTGCTTGCAGTGAGATATTCGGGCAATTGTACTGTGAATTGCGGTTGAGAGTGTGATGTTCCGATTCGGAATAATAGAGGGGAATTTGTCTGAGGGTTTTGTTATTCCGGGTTTAATGCAGTTTAGAAAACGTTTAAAAGAAGTTTGTGTCAGTCTATTAAGGATTAAAAACAGGGAAATTTAAACATTTTATGGTCATGTTCATTATCGTGATGAACAAAAAATTCCCTAATGTACGTGAAATGTGTGAAATTCGCGGTAAATTTATTCGCATGCACTCTGACGAATTACGTTTTGCATTGTAAACATGTTTAAAAAGTATAATAACGCCAAAAATGTTTACCGTTATTTAATTTTGTAAAATAATTACTTGCGTTTGATAAATTCGTGTTGCCATAATTTCATTTTTTCTTCAATTTAGTATTTTTCTTCTGTTTCTGAAAACTAAAAAATCCGTGAGAATTTTCTAAATCTGTGAGAATTCTTATACTCGCATTTATTTCTATAATTGCCTCAATGTTTTGGCAGTATTCATGTTAATGGTTTATGAGCTAAACAAAAAATATTACAAAGCAACTGTTAGATTATGTTTTCGAAGTACAATTGTCTGAATGAGTGACTTGAATGTACATCGCTGGAACTTAAAATGATGAATCAATGTTCAATTACAGTAAACTTATGATGTATTAACAGAATCCATCCAGAAAATAAGTTTCCCTAGGTCGTTAACAAAAATAAAACACATTTTAATGTAAATACTTTATTGTAACAATATAATACTCTATTGCACTTTTTTCCCACACAATCATCTCCGGAATTGAAATATTTCATGCCGTGAGATCAACATTTGTATCGCTATGTCGTAGAAATCTTCCGCCTTGGATAGGTACCGTTGTTTGGTAGCCATCTGCAACCGCTTCACTGTAGGAGATGGAAATTGCTGGATGAGAGATGTGAACTTTGAGGTGGATGGTCATACGGTCGACCACACACGACTCGGCTGCAAAAGTCCTTCTGCAGCAACTCCTTTGGGAGGTTTCACTATCCACCCTTAGACCGGATCTCGCTCCAGGGATTCCCATCTTTCGTACGCCTCAAGAAACTCCTATCTGGTCAGTTGTACGCGTATCACAGTGACGCAGATGCAGGTGGCTACCAAAGGCTGGTACTTATCCCAGGCGGCAGACTTATACGACTCAGGGATACAAATGATGATATTACAAAGATCTCCATGATATTACAAAAATCTCAATTCTGGTAGTGATTTTGTAGAAAAGCAGTGCAACGAGCTGTATCTATGATTGTAAAATTTACCTATGGAATTGTGTTTTCTTTTTGTTGACGACCTAGAGATACGTACTTTCTGGATGCGCCTGGATGGTGGTTTAGGAACTCAAATAATCGCGCGAAATTATTCTTCCATCTTCGTCCCCGTGTCCCAGCAACACAATCTCCCACTCGTCCGCATTACGGCGCCCGCTACCGTCCCTTAATTGATGATTCCGGGTTCATCAACTGCTAAGTAAGCAATTAGGGAGTGTAGTGTATGTTTTTCTCGAGAGGTGGCGGTGATATTTTCCCGCTGGATGGTGAGATCCGGCGCTGACCTAGTCGGCTCGGCTAGCGGGGTCTTCCCCAACCTTATATGTCCCACCGGCGGGGCACCGCCTCAGCCGGGACAAGCTCCGAGTTTCCGACCGGACTATCGACATGTTTGGTACTGTAGTGCGTGTGTGTACGTAACACGTAGGACAAGGAAGGGGTCAATCCATTTTAAGTGGTCCAGCACTGGTCGCTCGACCATCTCGAAAAAATTTCATATTTTGTACATAAATTGCCTTATGTTTTAGCTGTTCAAAACCATCTTTAACTTTTTTTTATTGTACCTGGTATACAAATGGCGGCCATTTTTGTTTCGCGCCGTGCGCCATTTTTCCCGTTCGCAGACATTTACTCTTTCCTAAATTGCTCAGCTCTCGGTTGCTCTAGCATTCTAGAATAAAAAGCCTTCAATTTAGCATACTCTGGCCTGCAAATCGAAATATTATTTACCTATTTTCTATGTTTTTATTTGGGAAATATTTGCAACCAAATCTATGGAATGCGAATGAATGAAATTCGATTTTCAGAGAGTAATTTTTCAAATAAGTAATAGAATCTAAGCCTTGATTTTTTCTGGGCTTTTACATACAACAGTATAGTTAAGTTTTGTAAAATATCATTGGTTTATAACGTACCCCTTCAAAATTACATCCTCTTGAAAATTGGAATTTTGGATTTTTTCCCAATTTTGAACTGTAATATCCTCTGTTAGGGGACCAGATAAAAATCTAAAAATTGCACACATGCTAGGCCGCTATTATACCAAACTTCAGTAAAAATTACAACTTTTAGATTTGACTCGAAGTATTTTTGAAAAAATTGAAAACTTACGAAAAAAAGGCTTCATTTTCCCATTGGCGATACTTTGTGCTACGTAGTAATCACATTATTTTGAAGCTATTTTAAACTAAAATCTACATTGATTTAAAATAATTAATTATACTTAATAATTAATATACATAAAAGTGGCCTAATATATAATTTTCAGTATTACGTATACTTTACTCTAAAACAAACTTACAATTTGACATCTACGTCCGTAATTGAAAATATGATTATCTTGATTTTGAAAGCTGAACCGCTTAAAACAAAAATTATTTATAAAATACAACAAATAAATAAATTCAGCGTTTTGTTTATGTTTTTGGGTTTAAAATTGTCATTCTACTTACTATTTCTCAATGTTTCTGCAGAGATACGAACAGTAGCACAGTACTCCTTAAATGCAATGATCGCAACTGAATTTTAGAATAACATGAAAGTTGTAATTTTTACTGAAGTTTGGTATAATAGCGGCCTAGCATGTGTGCAATTTTTAGATTTTTATCTGGTCCCCTGACAGAGATATTACAGTTCAAAATTGGGAAAAAATCCAAAATTCCAATTTTCAAGAGGATGTAATTTTGAAGGGGTACGTTATAAACCAATGATATTTTACAAAACTTAACTATACTGTTGTATGTAAAAGCCCAGAAAAAATCAAAGCTTAGATTCTATTACTTCTTTGAAAAATTACTCTCTGAAAATCGAATTTCATTCATTCGCGTTCCATAGATTTGGTTGCAAATATTTCCCAAATAAAAACATAGAAAATAGGTAAATAATATTTCGATTTGCAGGCCAGAGTATGCTAAATTGAAGGCTTTTTATTCTAGAAAGCTAGAGCAACCGAGAGCTGAGCAATTTAGGAAAGAGTAAATGTCTGCGAACGGGAAAAATGGCGCACGGCGCGAAACAAAAATGGCCACCATTTGTATACCAGGTACAATAAAAAAGTTAAAGATGGTTTTGAACAGCTAAAACATAAGGCAATTTATGTACAAAATATGAAATTTTTTCGAGATGGTCGAGTGACCAATTTATTAAATTGTGGACCACTTAAAATGGATTGACCCGAAGGGAAAATATTACGTCCCCGTTTGTTAGGGTACACGACGTCGGCACTCGAGCGTAGGACCTCCCAGTCCGAGGCACTGCAATGACATCAGTTGATGCCCTCAGCCACCCCTCCCGGGTGACGACCTAGGTAAGCTTTCTGAATGCATCTCTTAAAAAAGGGGGTTCAGGAACTCAAACAATCGTGCGAAGATGTTTCTTCCATCTTCCTTCCCGTTTTGCAGCCTCACAATCTTCCACTCGTCCACGTTACGGCGTCCTCTGCCGTCGCGACCACATTTCCGCCGCCGCGTCGCGTCGCCGGTGCGTCGGCTGCCCGGGCTGCGCTGTATTTACACAATCGCTGGTCGCGCTGCGTCGCGGCGCTGTAGCGTGCTCGCTCGGCCGGGCGCTGCTCCGCCGGGAGGACGAGCGCTTTCATTTACACAGCGCCCGGGCGCGCCTCGACGCCACGCGCCGCCCCGCCCAGCCCCGCCCAGCCCCGCCCCGCCTTTAACTCGCCCCGCCGCGTCCCGCCCAGTCCCGCCCCGTCCCTCCCCACCCCGTGCCGCCCCCGCCCCGTCCCACCCCGCCCCGCCCCGTCCCTCCCCTCACCTCCCCGCCCCTCCCCGCCCCTCCCCGCCCCTCCCCCGCCCCTCCCCTCCCTCTCCAACACGCCCCGTCCCGCCCCCTCGCCCCGCCCCGCCCCCTCGCCCCGCCCGCCCCCTCGCCCCGCCCCGCCCCCTCGCCCCGCCCCTCCCCTCCCCGCCCCTCCTCGCCCTTCCTCGCCCTTCCTCGCCCCTCCCCTCCCCTCCACACCCGCCCCCGCCCGTCCCAGCCCCTCCTCGCTCCTCCCCACCCGTCCCCTCCCCTCCCCGCCCCTCCTCGCCCCTCCCCGCCCGTTCCCGCCCGCTCCGCCCCGTCCCTCCTCGATCCCGCTTCTCCCCGCCCCGCTCCGCAGTGCTGCACTGCGAGGCGCTATGAGCGACTTACATAGCTTAGGGAAACAACAAGGTAAAAGTTCTTAGGTCAAAAATTTTGGTTTGGAGAAAACAAGTATTAGATTATTGAGCCAACGCCTTTTCCTACGCTCAACGCTTTTTTCTCGTTAAGGAGGCAGCATTTCAAGTTTTTCGTTTTACTAAAATAAAATGTGGATACCTAAGATTGTAGTTTCAATACTTAACCCAATTTCACCAAAAATTGGTTTGAGAACTTTAACCCCGTGACCACAGAACTGTTGTCATTATTCCACAATTCGAACCTGTTCTACCAGGGGGAACAAGTCCCCGGGGTGGGAAATTAAGCTTTCGCTTTTATCCGCACCCCCACCCCCCGACGCACAAGGACGACCGACAGGCCGGTAACCGGATCCCGCCGGTACCCAGTTTGCCCTCACGACAACCTCCCCATACAATGCCTGAGTCGGGCCGCCCTGCTTTAGCTCAGAGCTCCTAGCTAACCAGGCTAGGCTAGGACATGAGTCCAAAACAATGCGCTACTCACGTGCGCCGGGACAAGTACCTCCTCTTTGCCCAGATTATACTCTCCCAGATAGGGAGAGTATAGACCCTGCACAGGTTACCATCCCACAACTTGAACCTGTTCTACCAGGGGGACAACTGTTGTCACTGAGGTATCCCTGATTGGGAGGCCGGCTCTGAGGCCGACGGTGGCGGATTTTAGACGTCAGATTGCTGGGTAGAATTTAACCCCAGTCTGGAGGAGAATTCGAATGGCCAGCCACCCTGATCGGTGGCTTTCCGTGCTTTCTCCGATAAGTTCCTAGCGAATGCTGCATTGCGTGACTGATACTGGCTGACATAGCTCTGGGAAACACCTGTTGCCACCACGGTATCCCTGATCGGAAGGTCCTAGGGATTGAGTCCTGACAGTGGCGGATTTTCGACATCAGATAGATAGCTAGGTCGAATGTACGTCACTCTATGGAAGACAATACTGGGGCCAGTTGCTCTGATCTGTAGTTTTCCGTGCTTTTTTTCTATAAGTATCAAGCGAATGCCGGTGCAGTGCCCTAATAAACTGGTCAGGGACCTCGCGCCATTTTTCCTTCCTTTCCATTGCTTCTTACGTTTCTCCTCACACACACTTCCACTCACGTGCACTCAATTACCATACATAACAGAACGATCCGGAGCTTAAGACTGATCATGATTGGGGCCGTAGCCCGAAGATAACTGGAGGAGTCAAACTAACGAGTAGGTCGGTGTCGGACCTCGTGTTTTAGCAGAGGAGGAACAGCGCCACTTCCTGCGATATAACATGCACTACTAGACACATGACTACTACGAATTGAACTACTAACTACACTAAACGAACATGAACACTATACTAACATGAACCACACAAACGGAATGTGGTCATATGAGTTGTCGCTTGCGGTAACATTGTATAATGAATCAATCATCCAAGCGGCACTAGTCTGAACCAGAAAGGCGGGTTCTGCCGACCTCCCGCTGCCCGATGATGGGCCGGAATGAGACTCACGAGAAAGAAAAAATGATGACGAAACCTGTCACTTGGAAACTATGATCGTTGATTATACAATAATTATTGTTTATTGGCAGTTGGTATTGGTAAAAGCATGCGCTCCGGAGCGCAACATGCGAACGTCACTGCCAGTGTGTGCTGCCTGCGAGCTAATACTAAATTAATTTTATCCTATAGAGGGTTGATGACCTTTGTTGTGATGACATTTATTGGTTATGCTTACAATGATGTTGCCTTGATTAATTTTAGATCAGATCAAGCAGTCAAATGCTGTGCGTTTCTGATTTCTCAGTAATGAAATTGGCGAATATATTTGCAGTGGAAAAAAATTGTGGAATGAGCCTATCCGAAGGTTATTTTGCTGTTCACTAATCCACGACATGCGACAGTCACTTTACTCCCCCCCCCATCCAGAACTTAACTTAGTTGAGTTAATTTCTTTGAACCAGTGAATCTAATGAATGGAGTTATTTTACCATTAATCATTGAAATTATATCGACATCTCATGATAATGCAATCTGATACAATTTTTTCCACGTCAGAAGTGCATTTGGCTGTTTTTGGAGTAAGCATATAATATTTATTCTTTAACTAGATCAGTAAGAAACACAATGAATAAAACTATCGAGTTTGTCACGAGTTCATAATATTTTTTGCAAGACTGTGTTTTGTATAGCAAAAGAGTTAAAAACTTTTGATCTCATTGTTCGTTTCGTCATATTTGCTGCTAAAAGAAGAAATAGATTACATATGTGAAAAATTACGTATCTCGTTTCCAGAACTCGGCAAAGATTGTAATGCAAGTTGGGCGTGAGACTGACAATAGCGAAAATACGGAATAAGAAGGCAGATTGAAAGTATCAAGTCAATTGAAAGTAGGAGTACTGTTTATTTAGCTTTGGGACAGCAATAAGTAGCAACTTCGCTGAAGATTTTAGAGGACTGATTAGATTATCACTCCGCAAATAACAGCGAGGGTTGTTGCGGTGAAGTGAATTTGCGGTTAACCTTTTGATCCTTATGTAGGAGCATCTCTCCATTTATAGTCCTATAAATATTCCGGTAGCAAGTGTATGCACATGAGTTGTACATAGAGCTATCCAGTATCCTCATTGTAGACCACGAGAACTCGTTGGAAGGCACAAATGAATTCATCCAAGTTGACTCTTGCTTCCTTGATAACATGTGAATAGAGCTGCGTGGCTAAAGGTGAACAAAATCCACTACTACTCAGTTAAAATGTATTACGTTGCTCTCATCATATCTAGTTTTCAATGCAATAATTTAAGCCGTTGTTTTTATTCCATTCAAACTATGAATACCATTTTTGATAAGACACTCAATTTTGCATTTTACTTCGAACATATTTCCTAGATGTTAATTGATTTATATTTTAGCGGCCAGCTTCTCTGATAGTTTATGTGATTTCTTCAATCAATACTAGGTAAATGTTGGAGCAGTTCACAAACAAACGAGACACGGACTGCGAACGATGATGTATACGACAATTGTTTTAATTGGGATTTATTATTTTATGTTCTTATATACAAATTGTACTAATACTGCTAATTGATTAAAATAAAAAAATTAAGAAATGAATTATAATGTAATTTTAACTGATATAAACGAAATAACATATTTATCTGTAGCGTGTAATACTATTTCATACATTGATCTCCATTCCAAGGCTATTTGTTTCGTGTCTTACTAGAACATTGCTCTCCATTCTCACTGTCTCTCTATCTCTCTCACCCTCTCTCCCTTTCTCTCTCGCTCTCCCTCTCTCTACAGTGCTACTTACTCGTCTGAAATTATTACGTAATAAAACGAACATCCACAGAAAAAATAATGAAATGAATTGGCTCGTCTCAGCGCTGCCAACCTTGCAAGCCCGGCGCGCCGCTCAGCACGTGGGCAGAGAGCAACCCACGTGTTTCTGGGACGCCGCGTAACGGGGTCGGCAGTGGCGCCGCGAGTTATCGACCGTAGGCGGCTGTGGCGGCAGCAGCGGCGTTGGCGGCGGCGGTGGTGGCGGCGGCGGCGGCGTGCGTTCGCGGGGGGCGCGCTCGCGCGTCCGCGACCTAGGCCAAGGTCGGGCTCCACGCCGCGCCGCGCTGCGCCCCGCCCCGCCCCCCCACGCCACGCCACGCTACTACGCCGGCGGGCTCGCCACGCTACCATGCCGGCGGGCGGGCGAGGGCAAGGCGGGCGTGGGTGGGAGGGCGGTAGCGACGGGGCTGAGGGGGCGGGCCGGGCGGGCGCCGGGCAAGCGGGCGGGTGACGGCGAGCGGGCGGGCGTCGGTGCTGCACGCTATCCGGCGGCGCCGCCGCCACCGCCGCCGCCGTGGCGAGGGGGTCACGCGGTCGCTACTCCTGCTGACGCCGCCGCCGCCGCCGCCGCCGCCGCCGCCGCCGCCGCCACCGCCTTCGGTCGTTTACACATCGTACGCGGCGCCCCCGCCCAGGTGGCAGCAGTGCGCGGCCGCGTGTCAAGGAGAACCGTAGCGTGACCGGGCCCGCGCTGAGGAAGCGGGGACAATGGAGTGCTGACGGTGTTAACATAGTGCCTACTGGCTGCTTATCGTGGAGTTACTACTCTGCCTCTTTGGTGTTGCAAACAGTAGAGCTTACCTATCTGTTTAGAAGCTCTCAATATTTGGACATTGTGATGGGTGCGTGTGGGTGAAGATTAATGTAATTGGGGAAATTTGAGGACTTTCTTGCCTCTGCGTGAAATAACGTGTCCTAGATAGCGTTTTTTTCATTTTGTGTTTGAATTGTAGTGAATCAAACCAACATGTTTTTAATAAAGCTTTATATTATGATTATTTTATATTATCAATCGAGTGAGACAAAATTTATTGATATCCAAATTAACAAACCATTCTAAATCTTAAAAGTGTCTTAGTGTATTAATTAATATTTAATGAAACATGAGCTACGCTGTAAGCATGGAGTACATTACTTCGTTTTAGGCAATATGAAGTACATCTTAACTTAACGAATGGGGATGTGGACTTGTGGACATTGTTGAAAAGAGGCAAAGAATGAATAAATTAGTAATAATCCAAGGAATAATCGATGATTTTGCTCCGTATGTAATTTTTTGAATTATCAATCATCTTTCCGTTCCCATTTTCGTAAGAACTGTTCTCGTCGGATCAAATAAATTCTTTGCGAATGAACTGAATTTTCTTTTGAGCATAATTATAGTTGACATCACGTCTTTCTTTGGGGAATCATACAGAATAAAATCTCCTACTTTTTTTATTACGCATGCCATCATATGTGGTTTTCCCTTTATATTTTATTAAAAGACATGAGACAACTGATAATGGCTTGAGAACCTGCGAAGCCTCAAAAGGAAGGAGTGAGTTGAAAGTCTGAATATGAATGGTGCTAAATATTGAAGTGAATGAACCGACAATGAATTTCTGGAAACAGATATCTTCTGGTAGCGTATAAGTGTCGGTTGATCCCCCCAGAAAAATAATTCTCCGGTTTTCTAAAGTATAAATTTGTGTCGCTGATTAAAATTACCAACCACAGCCCTCTCACTATATGTTTAGATTGTCTTCGCAGCTGTCGCCTGCTGGACTTGCGTGCTTCATAAAAACGTTTCGAACCGTTGCGCCCTTGACGAAAACTAACTTTTTCGTAGTTGAATAACACTCCAGATGTAGCTCATTCAACACACTTGTTTAAGTTGACCCTTCGGGTGACGACTGGATCTTTGAGCGCGGCCTGCGGCCTGAGTCGCCCCGCCCCTTCCCCATTCATTCACGAGTGACGCCGTGCTTGCCGGCGAGCAGCCTCTCTCCGTCGTCCCTGGAGCGCCGTCCGTACACTTCCTCGGCTTCGCGAGATCCCGCGTTTACGAGGCAGCGGCCGCTCAAGGCAGCGCCTGTAGTGCAAGAATGAAGTCCGACCTTTCATTCACCATTGAAATGGTTTCCTGTTGGGCGGCGGCCATACATGGCAAGTAATTCGTATTGGTTGTATAAAAAAAGTGCTCAAAATATTTTTTTTCGTGTAGTGAAGTACATATACAAGGTAATTTCAAGAAAAATTGTTGATTATCACTTTATTAATTGAACCTGTGCGAAGAAAACTCCACATCTTTCGATCAGAACGCAGGAAAAGATTGAAAAACGTCTAATTAATATACCATGGACACAAAAAATTTCCATAACAGTTAACGTGATCAATCTGAATTATTTGTGAACTAGTTCTTAATTACTGCAACTACTTATCGAGATATTAATATTTAAAGAACAATAACTTAAATTGAAGAATATTATTCCTCCTTATTTACGTTATATTATATATTTAGCAACTGTAATGTGAAATGTCAAAATTGCGTTTTACATGCAACGACTCCTTAATTACTATAATTTATTGCAGTGTTAGCCGAGATTATTATTTGCTGTTCTTGAGCGGTGGTAATTTTTAGAACACCATTTTATTGGTTTTGTTCAGTAACATTTTTCTGCTAAATAACTCTAGTTACTTGTGAAAGTTTACAGTTTAATCAAGCAATTTTCATTTCTGGGAAACATTCGTTTCTCATCTTCTCGCTTTATTGTTATTACTCCTGGGAATCATCTCCAAGATTCTCTAATGCCTTTCATTATAAAATGAAATTATATGAGGTTTGTGAAAATTCCTTTCCTTCGGAAGAATGCGAATATATGATTTGTGCTACTCGATAAATTTAGTGAAGACATTCAACAACATTAGCTTTGATTATCACTTTGTCTCTTTATCCACGCAAAATGCTGTCTCTTTAGACACGCATTTTCTATAGATAAAACATGATGTCGCTAATAGCAATTGCCTTTATTTCTATGATTTTATTATTATTGTTGAATGAAACATTTTGTGATTAAAATTTGAATATATTTATTTCTCCACTTTGTTACATAGAGTTCAACTTCACAAAACTGAGGACCGTTTCGCAATACAAATTATTGGAACCCAAGGTTCTAATAATTTACGTCCAACAATTTAAAACTATTGTTGGTTTCGCAACGAAATAGTAAAGGAACCAGTTAAGTTTTCTGATAATCAAGCCATGACCTTCTATTAACTGTTATCAACATCAGTCTGTCACTTTTCGAAGGATTAAAGGAATGCCACTTAGACACCAGGGTACTAGATTTAGGTGGAATTGATTAATAGTCAAATTTAAATAAAAATTATAGTGCATATTACAAAGTGGATAAATGTTGTACGATATTCGTATCGTAATATCTTATTACAATACTTGAATAGTTGTTTTCGGTTGTTTGATGATTACCAAATCTTGTATTGCAATAAGTTTCCTTGCATTCTGTTTTTGTATCATTACTCATTTGTGTTGTTAAATAGATAAGTTTCGATAAACTGAATTCAGCTATTCTTTTAAGTTCAGTGTGTTATTTACAGAAATAAGCTCGCTTATGACTTCTAATTTCATACGCGCAATGTATGTAAATTATTGTATTTCTCTTTTAGTGCAACGCATGTTTTAAATGTATGTTGGTGTAATAGTTAAATGTAAATTGGTTTATTTTCAGAATGAATTTGTGTAACACGAAATTAATGTTTTTGTAGTATGCGTATATACGTTGATGCACACTGATATAACTTGTGCACAAACATTTACAAGCAAATCTTTCCTCAAATATCAAGAGATTTGGAAAAAACTAAAATACTATATTTAAAGTGTATTTATAGAAACAAAAATATAAACCTGAAAATATATTCAAAGAGGCAAAAAGCATATGTATTTACCCTAGCAAAAATCATAGCTATGTATTTATTTAAATGTGATTTACCTGCTCAGATTTTAAAGCAATATGGATGTAAATTACTGCGTTCACTTGCTAAATATTATTTAAGTTAAGAATATTCATGTTTAACATGAATAAAACGTTTAAAATGTTTGGGCTAAAATATTTTTCTGATGCCAACTACTTGTATTTATTTACTTCATTAAAATTAGTTTAATAAATTAACTTTAATGAATAAACTGTCATAAAACAAAAATATGTGTTGTGAATTTGAAACGTTGACTAGAAATTAAAACAATGTTTCCTTTCAAATACAAATATTTATCAGCCCTTTTCTTCGTTATACATTCTTGCCTCTACATCTGCTAATTAGAAGTCGAGTTTTTGATTACCAATTGTTCAATGTTTTCTTTGTATTAAAAAGTTTTTTTTCGTGCAACGTAATTTCATTTCATACTCCATCACGTTCTGTAGAATAAAATTTTTTTCTCCCAATTTACTGATATTTGTTTTTACACGGCGTGAGAGAAAATTACTGAATGGTTCGTATGTTTCTTAACATTAGGTAACATGTTATCTCAAAATTAATTCTGATGTTCGATCTACAAATACAAAATTATTGAGACTGCACTCACAAACCTTTTAGTCTAAAAAGATATTTTCTCTGAGAATACGTTACGATAATGTTTGTTAGTCTGACTTATTGGAGCTCATTTTATTACAAACTACATAAAACATTTTTAAAAGTTAAGGAACTATTCATCATTGAGATTATTTGACAGATGATTTCAAATATCAATATTTCTTTAATTGATCACGAATGAACCAAAAGGATGTCTGTTATGATTAAAATAATATCAACAATTTCTAACTTAGATTATACATAATCTATGTTAAAAACTTTAATATAATGTAATTGTAAAACTCCAAAAAGTGTTAGATTTCAGGAGCTTTGAAAGAATAATTTGGTAACAGAAAACAGGTACATAACTGGATGGAATTTAACAGATGTCTAGAGACGAATTTAACAGATATCACTATCGAGGATTTGAACCCTAGGGCCTTCCGGTCAGAGGCACTACAGATTACGGGACAAATGATCGTAGCAGTTGACGCAACCGCAAAACACAAATAATCAATCAATCGTATACGATTGTATGATCATGGGTATTATCGGTCATGGGTAGCCGTAGCGATTGAGAGCAGCGCTGAGGAGCCCCGGGTGTCGCCGCCGCTTGTTTGCGTCGGTCGATGAGCAGTGTCCCCTGTGGAAAGTTGGGGGCTTCACTTAACATCGTCATTAAAACTAATTGAATCAAGGCGCACACGGCCGCTTGTCCCGCCCCCCGGCCCCCGCCCCCCGTCGCGGGAGGCTCGTTGCGTGCGGCTCGACCTAGATGAGCGCCTCCGCCTTTCCGCCCCCGTCCACAGCCCTTTATGTGAGTAATGGAGCACGCGCCAAAGGCCCTTGGGTGGTCGCGGACTAAGTGTGCGTGACTCGACGGTGCGTAGTTTGTCGCACAAGGGAAAATGTCCTAATGAAAGTGGCAAAATACATTGGCTCTCTTAAACCGAATTACGAGTTGGACCTTTAGGTCTGTTCTGGTACCTAATCAGTTTATTACGAAATAAAGAAACAGGTTATTGATCATAGAACCGAAGGTGGTTACTTTAAATGATTTGACTTGAAAATGTTGTTTCTTCCGAAGAAATAAGAATCTTCGTTTTGTTATCTTTTCTTTCTATTTTTTTAATCCTCTAAGAAACGGGATCTGAAGCGTGCCGATAAGCCATGTTTCATCAAAAAAGTAAATTAATTCCATTTCAACATTAACAAATGCTCTCAAAACTGAGTAAAATGTCTCAAATTGTTTTTTCAAGATAGTTCGCATTACTTTTAAATTTTGATTTGACATTCTCTAAAAATGTATCGAATAAATGATCGTAATCGCAAGTATTTTATACACAATTCAAAAAATGTTAATTTTGTACTAGAGAAATTATTCTTTTTCCAAGCATATTTCGAATTAAACTTATGAACAATCACTTCTCCTATTCTGATGGGCTCATTGACTATGGTCAGTGAATTCTGTGTATTAACGGGGAGAGATGATAGGAATTAAAGGAGGGCGAGTGACGTCAATAGCCCGATAAACTCACGCCAATTTTCATTAAGCTTCCGCACCACAAGACATGAATGTAAACATCCTTTGAGCGACTCAAGTCAAGGTGCATTTACAAAGGTTATCTCTGAAAACCCTTACCCTTGGATGAACGTATTCATGATCAAACCATACAAGATCATTGATCTTGTCTTGAGTGGGTCCTCGTGGGAATGGAGGTTGTTCACGGCAGACGAATGACATGGAACACCTTGTGATGTTCCTTCGTTATTCTTTACATGAATAAAATTATGTTCGTAGAAACTTTAGAGGAACCCGTGTCAGTACTGTGTATTATGTTCTTAATTTTACATAAAAAATACTCTTAAGTATTTCCTGTTACCGAGAGTTCAGGAAGTGGTCACAGCTTCGATTCGTTTAACTATTTTTCCTTTATTGTCCATTATCATCACTTGCAAGAATCATTGCTACTCCTGCAACTCTCTCTAGCCATCTTACTTCCCGTCCAATACGTCGCCCAAACTTCGTATAACTTGCCTACCTGTCTACCTTCTGTAGCTCGCGTCATCTCACTGCCCATCACTTCCACTCTCCCCCGTCATAGCGTAGCTGACGGCAGTGGTGGTAACAAATGACTGCGACCTGTAAATTTCGAGGCAGCAGCTGCAGTGGCAGAGATGTGTATGGCTCGAGTAAGGTAATGAGGATGGCCGCAGACACATTGAAGCCACTGTTCTACTAATGAATTTGATTGCGAAATATTTAGTAGCAACTTTCTTCAATTTCGTTAAAATGAGAGTTAAAATGCTTGCACTAAAAGAAGCTAGGCCTGTTTTGAATGTATACTATAATTTCGGCAATGGAATAAAATTACGAGAGAACTATTCCATTTGCGGAATGTATCGTGTGATTCGTTTTCATCCCAAGGTCTCGGGAAAATAATAAATGTAATGAAATTTTTAGTTCCATATTGAAACAATCTTCCTATAGTACTGCAGTACAACCAAAAAGTAGTTAAGCGTAAACATAATCAAGTTCTTCAGCTCGTAGTGTGCGTTTCTGTCACGTAATAAAAATGCTTCTTTTCTTCTTTATTCAGTGCATACGCACTACGCAATATAACTTAGTGGTCGAAATAAAGTTGTCTAATGGATGAATATCTATGACATTTGTGATTGGTTCAGCAAGATATTCTTTATTATGTGTCTCAATAATACCAACTGCTACAGTTTACGGTATGTGTTATTTACTGAGAGATAACTATGAAAGATGAAGTAGCCAGAATGAAGTAATGTTATTCTAGGTGGAAAGCAATATTTTCCGTTCAAGATTTGAAGGGAGGATATAACTTGCGCAAGCAAAGTCTATAGCCGTAATCTTTCATTCGAAAATGGTGAGAATTTGTATTTTCAAGTTCTTAATAATTTTTGTTACCAAAGTGTGCAAATGACAATGTAGGAACATTTTCTGGGTGATTACATGAAGTGTAAAACGATATACTTGAAAAACATGGTACCAATGTCATTTAAGTTTCTAACGAAGGTAGAAAGATCTTCCTCTGATTTTTGTAAAGTCTGATTAGGGAAAGCGATCTTAAGAAATTTCATCCCATTTGAATCTATTTATTTCATGTATTTTTATTTGAGGTTGTAAAATGTCACTCATTAGTGGAACATCCTTAAGATCCTTCACACTAAAGCCCTGTGAACGTTTCAGAATAATCTCTATTATGTTTAATGTGTCGCATCATGACATATGTGATTAATAATTAGATACAAATATTTCTGTCTGAAATTATTGATTATATTTTTTAATAATTCAAAGAAGTAAGAAAGTAATCCAAAAACGTATTTTTTACATGAGCCTTTTGTGCTTGGGAAAATGTGGATGAAACTATTGGTTCAACTAGAAATACGGAAGGGTTAAACACTGGTGACATTGAGTGCTAACGGATAATAATCTCAATGACGTGATGTGTGCATGACGTTACAATATGCTGATGTACGAGGTGACAGTAGTAGTGGGACCTTTGTGTTTCAGATATTAGGTAATAGTTGAAGCGAAAAATAGCGGTGATGATGGCGATGGCAGTGAAGACATAGTTGTGACAATAGGAAGTGGCCATTGCACGTCAACAATAGCGGTGGCGGTGGCAGTGTCTCGGAAATACGTATGTTGCAGTATGAGATGAAACCTCGTGTAGAAGATGATCGTTGATTTTGGGTGGTTCCTGCACGTGAACAATAATGATGGAGACGGTAGCAGTTTATCGTTAACACGGTAGCAGTAGGTGGTACCTGGTCGTCGACAATAAGGGCGGCTGTGGAAGTAGCAGCGAGAGAACGTAGTAGTAGCGGTGAGGTTGAAAGTGACGGCGGCTGAGACGGCCGCGAAGTGGCAGCGAGGCGACGAGCGAGCCGACTGCAGCCCTTTATCTCCGCCGGCGGGCGGGGTCAGGGTGTTTGATCTTTCTCCTTTTTTTGCGCCCTGCGCCGCGGCCACGCCCTCCGACGGAGGCTGCTGCAGGGCCGGCGCCCGCCCTCAGACTGCGGCTGGGCCGAGCCCACCTCCACGCCCCGCCCGTCACTGCCCGGCTGACTAATTGCCCTTAGCGACTCCTTGCAAGTATTTCCACTTCGGTTAACAAGCCTTGCATAACACATCAAAAGACATTGCCCAAATTAAATGCTCCGGTGCTTCCTTGCTTCAAATTGCTCACCGTTTAATTCGCCCACGGAACTTGGAAATAGAATATACGGTGAGGAAGGCTACTCCGAGTTTTGTTGGATATTTTTTAGAAATTTGTTTCTTGTAGCAATTAACATACACGCAGAGTATTTAAGCGAAACTTGATTGGGTTTGTGAAATTGTACTGGTGTGATTCTTTCACGAATGCACTGAGTTCTAATGGTAAGAAGGAATTTATTCAAACTTCAACCAACCCCAGCAAGCTGTAAGCAAAAAAGTCAAATTTCTCAGTAAGTGTCATTCACGGTTTACGGACATTTTTGCTTTCATTGATCAAATATATTCAGTCCATAAATGTATAAAGTTCATTAGATGACAATAGTTTGTTGAAAACGAGGACTAATAGCATTAAAAGGCATTGAGTGCATTGTAGCAGTTACGTGGGGTGAAGTTTGGAAAGTGAGATGTGATGTTTCAAAAGTTGTTATATCTAGCCTTGGTGAATGCGAAATATACATCCAAAAGGGTGACAGAGGAAAGTTAAGAACCACATTCCGTTTGTTAAAAAGTGCTATTGATTTATGGAGAAAACTAGTTTTTCATGCACTATTTTATGCATTTCATATATTTTTTTCTGTATTAATACAGAAATTGGCAAATATTGATTTATGTTTATTTTGTTTCAGGTAAGCGAATTGATGAACATTTAGTCACGAAGAAAGGGCGGTAAGTCAACCGGAGAAAGATATTGTTTCTTAAAGAAATCATCCCTCTTCTTCTTCTCTTCTGTTTGCTTCGTATCTATCTCTCAAGGCGGACGGTGGTGGAACTGAATCTTGATTCTCTTACGCCAACAAAATTTAAGAGCGTTAATGGCAACGCAGTTACACTTGTCGAAAGCGAAGCAACGTGATATTCTTTCCGCTACTTTTATGACTTAGAGTGTAAAATAATAATTATAGAAAATTCATGGTATTTTGTTGAATATGATTCTGTTTAATAATGCATCACTGATTTCGTTGATGATACATCAGGAATTAAATCCGAAATATGTCTAGTGTTAGGAGTATTCGGTTCATTCGCACAATATTCAAACGGTGTGGATAAAGTTGATGACAAATTATTTAACTTCATCTTGTTAATGGATAAGGTTCTCATGAAGAGGGCAACGTACTTTTGGAAAACTATTTTTTGTGGGCAAAGTTTTTATGCAACTTTTTGAAAACACTATGTTAGTTTCTTTAGGTTATTAGTATTTGTTATTAGTTGAATAACAAATAGGCGTTGCCTGGGTTTTCATTTATCACAATTGCCTTGTAGGCAGAAAAAGGAATAATTTCTGTTTGGAGCATCCCCGCACTATCCTTCCTTTTTTTATTTATTTACGTCAAAAAACTGTGTATGACGAGCTATGGGGAGAAGTGAATTCTGTGCACGTTTTCATAATTCCGTGATATCTATCCTATGCCATATTCTAGTCGAATTTTGAATACAGAAAAAAAGAAAGAGTTTTTTCAAGTTTTATTGACAAAATATTAGCTCCTATATAGCAAAATATATTTTCAAAGGTAAATTAGCTACAAAGTTGTGCCCTCAACCCTCATCATGCTCTTCATGAAAAAATAATACATTTGCCGCGACTATATGGAGAACGATAATTTGAATAACTATATTTCCCACTGAAATTTCGAAAACGTGCACAAAGAATGAAGTTACATTTACTTGCCTCCCCCTGACCCACCATGCCGTCTCGTCCCCTCCGATCGGTCCCAGACAATCTCTGAGTTACCTCGTACCATCCGCCAAGGTCTTCCGTATTCCTCTCACCCTTATGCACCCTGGAGATAGGATACTTTTTACGAAATATCATTTAAACAGAAACCCTCCTCTTGTTTTGAAAGCCACGTGTACAACATTTTATTAAGATCGCAATAAAACTGTAGATTTGTATAAAACGTGAAATATTCTTTTGAATAAAATAGAAAATAATTGTCTGACAAATTAGCTTAAATTATGCCCAAAATATGCATTTTAAAACTATTAATTCCTTTTAGTTAAACCCCCATCAACATCGGTTTCTCGTGATTAGCCCGGACAGACAGACCGACCGATAAATAACAGACAAAATCGTTAAGAGCATTGAATTTGTTATATCATGTAGAAAACGTAGAATAGAACCTGTAGAATTTGTTATATCTGAAGGCACACGAAGTAGCAAGCGATAGTTTTGGCTCGCAAAATTAGACATTGCAAGTTCGGGAAGTGGAAGTGTCAGACGGCGAAGTCGGGGGTAGGCGCGGGGCGGGGGCGACGTGGGGGCACGGCCTGCAAGGCCTTTCTACAGCACTTTACAGCGTAGGGTGATGTTTACGGCGAGAGTTTACAGTGCTTCCAGGCCGGAAATACACACTCGCTTCTTGTTCCTGCAGTAAAACCTCCATAAAACGCGCATATAGCAAACTATTTGCATTGAAATGAGGCGTATGCCAGGATTCCAAGGTTTGCGTTACGTTGTCATTAAATCTCTACGCAGATGTTCACTGCGCCAGGCAGAGTTAGGATATTGAATACCCAGGTTACTTGATATGCTGTTTTAGCACTTTTATGGTCTTGCATGAAGGGAGTTGGTGTTCTCGTTCGTAAAATTTTCATTTACACCCAACGTGAAAGAGTCAAAAGAATTTCAATGAAACATTTTGTTGCATGGATGTTCTATATCCTGTTAAAAGAATAGAAATTGCATTCTACTAATACGAATATATTACATTTAACCTATCATTACACTCAAGTCATAAACTTTGTTTTGTTATTTGTGTTTTTATCGACATCTGCTTTTTTATAAATTGTCATGAAATTTGTCAGGATTTGAAGTGAAACAATGTAGCTCAAGACGAAACACGAATCTAACAAAGAGTACATTTGTATCTACACAACTAATATTTCAAGATTTTTCCCATAGAAGGGATTTTATCACAATGGGTTTACATGGAGTAGGAATAAATGATGATATGTAAGTAGGAAATGAATGAAGTACTAAATACGAAACTAGTTTCATTTTTTCAATACAATTTTGTTATTGATATTTGAGAATTGTTAATGAAATACTCGGGTATCAAATTTTACGTTCTATTATTTCATTTCTACAATTTAACGATGAGGTAAGCAAAAAAAAGTTGAAGTTAAAAAAGAGTCCTTTTTGCAAGAGAAGAACTTCAAGAGAATTCCTACGATGCCATTGCTGGAAATGTAGTACATGATCTCGCAGCTTTTCCTTTCGCCCCGCTGCGGAGGCGAGGCAGGGTGGCCCTACGCCGCGCCTTGCCAGGCGTGCCACTCGGGCGAGGCGAACGAGCGAGCGGGCACGACTTCGCCGACTCAGCTGAGATCGCATCAGTTGAAGACAACTCCCTTCGCGAGGAGCCTCTTCAAAGCCTCTCGGCGCGCTATCGCCAGGCGGCGACCCGCGGGACCAGCCTGCGAGAGCAGACACCGCGCGGGGAAGGCGGGAACACGCGCTCATATACGCGCTTCGTATGGGCACTAAACCGGGAACAAACCCAAGACGTCTTTGGGCGTTCTCGATGCACTGAACTGACTTCACAAGCTGAAGGTTACGCGTTCTGTTTTGCCTACAGTGGAGTTTTTTTCGCGGCTCGAAACTGTCTGGATTCCTGTACGTTCCGCCGTAAGGGAGTAAAGAAGTGTAAGGAAAGTAATTTGCGAGTCTTAGATTTAAACGAACGTCTATTCGTTTGTGTGTAGATTAAAACAAGAATTTTTTCAAAATGCAATATTCAAGCTCGTCGTCAAGAATCTGATAGATAATACAGTTGAGCCCCGCTAATCCGAAACCCGCTAATCCGAAATTTTGGATAATCCGAATAAAATTTGGGATAGAGAAAAAATGAACAAAATAAATAAAATGCATATTTGTAAAGAAAGGATTTTATAATTACTGTAGAACTGAACAACTAATTTTTGAAACAAGCCGAAATGAAACATTTATTGCACTGATAACTACGGTTTATATCACATGGTTATGCAGCAGTAATTTTCACTTAGAGGAACTTTGCAGAATCTTCTATTGCTATCTTCGGCAATCTTCTATTGCTGTAAGGAATTTAATCTGCTTTAAGATGTGATCACTACGCTACGTTGCCATTTTCTCATATCGCACGCAACATTACATCGTGTCTGATAATCTTATACATGAATTTGCATATGTACGGTACATTTTTTCGGATAATCCGAACATTTCCGAATTCCGAACAGACCAAATCCCCAATAAGTTCGGACTACCAGGGTTCTACTGTAGATCTTGATGTACAACAGCCCATGGGCTGAAATTCACACTCACTTTATTTTTACTAACATGTCGTCGATTTTATACAACTATGAAAAATGTATTAATTTGATGCTATTGTTTGTAGTGAGATAAAATACGACCGAACCATTTAGCATCTTTTTCTGAAGTTGTTTTATAACCCATCATTTCGCTTCGCCATTCTCCTGCAATGAAATTTGTGCAAGTTGCACGGCATGTTGGATGAGAGACTATCGGAAAAGCACAATTTATAAAGTACCTAAATACACCGCAAAAATATAGGAAAACAATGCAGCAACAAAAAAAGTTGCTTTCGACGCTCGTATACTTTCATTTACCGTATTTCGTGGAACAGAGGACGTTTTAACGACTATCATCCCCGCCCTCGTTCTGGCCATTGCATTTGCGCACCCGAAACTTTCGCACAGTTTCGCGCCAGATCAATATTCGCTGCGCATTTGCGAAAATTAACTCTGCCTCCGGCTGCGCGCTCATGTTTTGCTTGTGTTTTGCTAACGGGCAATTTCTGCATTTCTGCTTCTTCAAGAGAATACGCTTGGCCCTTGAATGCATGACGAATTAATTTTTACTTGTATGCCCGTGCAAACGTGAGGGCCTGTGCTAACAAAATTAAGTACTTCCCCTGTGTGTACATCCTCATATTTTATACATTCCAACCCGCTTTTTTCATTTTTTTTACCAAAAATTAATTTTATGAATGTGTAATTACGCAACGATTAAAGAAGTGTATGTTAAGTCACTAAACACTATAACTGAATGCCTGTTTGTTAATGTAGACACTAGAAAATATACTACAGTCCTCGTATCTTCGTTTCGGTAGATGAATATTAATATGTATCGTCGATTTCCGGTGCAACATTTAACTTCGTGTCGGGCCTTACTTTCGTAGCATGAAAATACGAAGAATATTTTATTATAGATAACATTCATAGCCTATTTACGGCCGTGACACCCTACACAGTAGAAAGAATACTTACAAATGGAAAAATGTGATCGAACGTGACGTCCAATATCTCCGGAAAGAACGACGCAATGAATTGAAGATAACACGCTAAATTCGGAAAACTGTTTCACTTCTTTTGTTTTACTTGATCGATTTCTTGCATTCAGAAAGTGCCTCGTTGAGTTCATCAATGTTCAATAATGAGGTAGGAATACAGTCTCTTTCACCAGATATATTTCACTACATCCGGATCACCATCAGAAATACATTGTCACAGCAAATCCCTTTGACTTAATCTTTGAACATTCTTTCGCAAATAACTCGAAGACCTCGTTCTGACTAACCCTCTTTATATAAGCATAGAATATTCTTTCAGAAATATCTTTGAAGTCTCATCCCGATAAACACTTGAACACAGTCATAGATTATTTGTCCGCAAATATTTGTTTGTTACCACTTCCAAAATAAAAATTCTTTGTCATAACCATAGAATATTTACCCACAAATACATTTGACATCTTATACTGACAAAACCTTTGAAATAATCTTAGAATTTATACCGCAAATACCTTTGTTGAAGCGTAATAATCATATTTAGCTTCCTCAATAGCAAAGAGGTGTTCCCGCCCTCGGCAGCTTCAGCAGAACGTGATGAACCCCGGCAACTCTCATCCCCGTTGTTCTCTTAGTGTTCGTGGAAGTTGCAGTCCGGCGTTCGCACGCAGTCCCGGGGACTTCCCCCGGGAGTCGGATGGGAATTGAATCCGGAGCGGCGATTCGTCTCCAAAGGGACAACGCATGCGCGCATGGGTCCCGCCTGCAGGCGGACAGTCCAGCCGACCAGCGCGGCGGGCAGTGAGTCGCCCGGAGACGCAGTGACCGGCGCGGCGCGTTCGAAAAAAAAAAGGGGCGCCTGTCTTTTGTTTCGGAGCGGCCGCTTCCATGTACGTCACGTCCATTTTTTATGTCGTCCGCGGAGGCTTCCGGGCCTGTCGATGCCGAATGCGCGGGCGCGGACGGTGCGTGCGAGGGGGGCGGTGCGTGGGGGGGGGATTGTAGGTTATGGATGGGTCCTAAGCGCTGTGGAAGTAGCCAACTGGAGCGGTGGGTTTTGGACGATTTCCAGGGTTGGGATGAAGTCGAACCTTTCTGTGTTTATTTCAAGTTGGAGCTTAGGTTTCAATTGCAAATCCTCACGATATTTTTACTATTGTTGGGACAATTTCTGACGACTGTCTGATATGTGTGTTCATTCAGTGTTATCGGACTTGGATTTCAACCCGATTGAATTTCAATGACACTCTACCGTATTGTGTCATTGTGTTTCGTGTGAAGCTAGTTTCTGAAATCAGCAATACGAGGTAGAATTTAATATAAAGTAAAACATAAGCATTTGTAGTAAAACAAACAGACCAAAACCTTGCTCCAACTTTAAGTATGAGAAGCCTTCCATGTACGAATATAAATAAAAGAAACGTTGTGTGAGAAAGAGTTGAATATGATAAGCAGCCACTATACACGCCGGGAGAAATGGGATGTTTGGCACAAATGTTAGAGTATCGAGGGGGGAGTATTCATGAAAGAGGCGAGAAACTGAATTATTGGCAAGAGATTTGTCGGTGTTACTATTATACATATGCCTGTACAAAAATCGCGTGAAATGGAGTTGAATGCAAGTGGAGAATCTTTTTGATTACATTATATGTTGTAGTAGGTGGAGTATTAGTATGAATAACAATTTTAAGACAGCTGAAATTTAAATTATTTTTGTTGACATCTATTTGATAATTGAATATAGGTTGAATAACTCGGCCATCGAAAACCGATTTTGAATGTCGTATTTATAGATTACAGACAATAAATCTCATAGTGAGAGCTAAGATGAAGAAATCTGCACGTACAAAAACGATACATAATAATACTTAATAAATAACTATGTCTGCATAATAAATAACGACGTTAGAAATAAAAGCTTTTTTAACTCACTCAGGAGGGAGAGTAGATTTGGACAAGGAAGAGGAAGGAGAGAACGCGCGCGGTACATTTGTTTGAGTACTACTCCGGCAGTCGCCTGGTGTTTTTCGAAGAAACCACGTAAAACTACCGATTAGAGCAGCCGATCGCGAGAAAGTCTCCTCCACCGCTGTGTTACGGCCTACATCTACCTAGCTATCTATCTCTAAATGTATATAGCTATCTAGTGTCGAAAATGCTGCGATCATCGGGAGTCGAGCCCTGTACCCTCGCAGTCTGTGGCTCAGCAGTGACATCCATTGATGCCCTGAGCCACCTCAGCCTCCTCAGAGGAGCGCGTCACACTCTCTAAATCCGAATCAGCGAAATTGTCGCTGATTCAATCAGTGAGAGCCGAAGTCGCTGATATCTTCAGTCGAAATGTGTGGTTTTGCTGACAATCAGCGAATATGTGAACTTTTTCATAATGACCACAAGCATTTCACTGGGCGTCAGTGGTAAAAGTGCCACACCACCATCACTCAGTTCACCATCACAATCGTTCAGTTGTCACGTTTAATTATTTGTCACAGATTTCACTAATTCAAACAGTGAAGTTTCGGTGATTCAAAAAGTAGACCCGATTTTCACTAATTTGTTCAGTTCAATTAACTGATTGTCAGTGGCAGGGTTATAACTGACACAATCAGTGAATAGTCACTGTCAATCAGTAGTTTTTCACTGATTCAGACTGAGAGAGCAGAGTCATCAATGGGCGAAGGGGGGGGGGCTGGCGCAGGGCGGCGCCGAGAGTAGCGAACGAAGGCCGACCCCGCGTTGCTCAGCATCCGGATCACGCAGCGCCGGCGATCAGTCCGCATCGCCACCCCGCCTCGCGCCCCCGCCCCGCCCCGCCCCGCCTCGCCCCGCCCGCCCACCGCGTCGCGCTGCTCGCCGCCCTCCAATACCAGTCACTGCGTGCGCCCCGTTGCACGGCCCCGCCCGCCCGCTCCCGTCACATTGATTTCTGCCCCGCTGCTTTCGTGTTTGGGTTGCTAAGGGCACCTGGGCTGCGTTTCAATAAGAGCTGGACGTGGATCGACATCATTCTCCGGTTCGTCATTTACACGTTCCCTGTAAATGGGATTTGCGAGTTGTCATTCACTCTAAAGAGTTTTTAGGCAACCTATGTATTCCTAATTATATGAATGATTTTGCGATTATTTCTAGAGTGAAATCAGTGACATTAAACAAAAAAGCAGTTTTTGCAATAACTTATATTATTGATTTTCTTTAAGGCCCGGATTTAAAGAGATAATATAAAAGGAACTTAGAATTAGACTGTCGTACACTAGCAGTTGAACGGGTGTAATAACGAAAATAAAATTGATAATTTTTGTGCCGTTAAAACTCGTATTATCGACGATCAATGTGTATGGATCAAAACCGTAACAAAATTTCAATTCAAAAGTGCAATGTAAATAATAGTTTTTGTGATTTTTGACGTATACTGAAATTTTTATACAAGTTCTACATCATTAATTAATGTTATTTGACCTCTTTTGATAAGATTCACTAATCAATAACTACATTTATTCTAATTATATGTGATGATTAAATTCTTGTTATATATTAATTGAGATTGCTTCCCAAGGAGGAAACTCATCGAGAAAGCCTACTATACACTTTTATCGATGACATTTTTAAGGAGGAGTTCAAAACTTACAAAACATTCCATAATTTTAATGTTGAATTTGATACCTCCGCATTTATTTGCTATATTATATCTCATCATTCTTCTCTGTCTGTAAAAACCCAACAGGAGTTTCTTCTCCTGATCCTTCGCCTTTTCGAAGCCTTTCACCCTTCGCTTCTCAGCTGCGCCCGGGCACGTCCGATCGCTTTTTCGTATTGTCGATGACGGCCGAGAAGTGTCCCCGCAACTTATTCAATCAACAATGTCGCGGGAAAGGCAGTGTCGGCGGAGACGGCGTTGGCTTTGGGAAGGGCGGTGGAGAAGGTGACTTTTGAGTGTGGCGAGGGCGGTGTACAGGAGGGGATGTGAGTCCGCTGTGCCACCACTCACGAGACAGAGACGTTGGCAAGGAAGTCTCGACTGTCACGCTATCGTTGTTGGAAGTTGGTGTGCTCGTATGTCAAAGATGTAGTGGTGGAGACGAGGAAAACAGGAGAGGCGACTCCAAAATAGCATTAGGAGCGGCGCAGGTTGGAGGTGGGAGGTGCATGAAATAGGGAAGGACTATGATGAGGAGAACCGAGGCAGTGAGCTTTCTTCACCTGGATTAGAACGACGGTGGTGACGGAAGAGGCACCAGTGACGATGGTGCGGTGTGTGGGTGACGACAGATCGAAGAGGGAATGAACAGAGGTGATGGTGCCGTAGGCTGTGTAGACAGCGAGTGCATAGAAAAGAACTGGTGACGTTGGTCTTGAAGACGGTTGTGGTGGTATGCAAACGACAGTCGGTTTGGGAGCTGCGGAGTAGCTGCTGGGAGCTGCGGAGTAGTCAAAATTGGCTGCGGGCGCGGGTGCGAGGGGTGGTGGGGACTGAGGATAGCTGGTGATTGTGGGTGACTTCTGGGGTGGATACGGGGGCCTTTGCGGTGGTGGTTGCAGGAGCAAGACAGTGGTGGCGTGGGGGAAACTGCAGTTACGACAGTGGGAGCGACTGCGACAACGATTGACGAGGACAGCTGCAGAGACGACTGTGCGATCAGCGCGGTGGGAGTGACGTGGGCAAGGGCAGATTGGTGCCGGGTCGGTCCGGTGCCGGGGATGGACGGCTGGCTGCGGGGACGGATACGGCAGTGGTGAGCCCATCAGCGCGGCTCATCCCAGATATTGCGCTGTTGACGCGTTTTTGCTGCCTCGCCCCGCGCCGCCGCGCCGCCGCGCCGCCGAGCGGCCCCTCGGGGCGCTGATCCTCAAATAAATGCGTTTTGTTCGCGCGAGACGCCTCGAGGCGCGGTGTTTCTTGCTCCGAATGGCCGACGTGACGCGCTGTTTATTTGCATCTCCGTGGTTGGGTGGGCGGCGCGGAAAGGCGTGTTTGTCACTCTTCGAGATATAGTGAGCCGCCTCTGACAGCGTTTCATATTAATAGCCCCTTGTCCTCACTCGTGTTTCTGTATATTTATCTGAAATACTTGGGAAAGTGAGAAATATTAAGATTATGAATGGAAAAACAGTAAAAGTTCATACATGTAAAAATTTCAAGCAAAATGTCGTATTGATTTGAAATTTTGTAATGTGAAGAGTGAGTTCTGATTATTTTTATCTCGTGATTTTTTTGCAGAGTATTAACAAATTCTCAATTTTATTCACTTCGACGCAAACATCTTATGCAATAATATTAAAATTGTCGTAAGGGTAAAGAGAATGTTCAGTTATGAAATTCATTTTGTCGTTTTCTTACCAAGAAAAAATGGAAAACTGATTTGTATTTACAAATGCTTTGAGGCTAATACAAAGAAATTTTCTCGCATAAACTCAAACTTTTGCCAGGTTATCATTATTTGTTTTCGTTTGATAAACGTTTTCTGTTAATTTTCAAATGTCTTCAGTCTATAGTAAAATAGTTTCACATACCTTAGATGACTTCGGAATGAAAACGACATTCATTCGTTGGGCTTCATTTTTCACCCCACAAAACGAAGTCATAAACTTGCCCATTATCCAGTTTTCCAGCAAATCCTTACAAAAGAGCGCAATAACAAGATTCAAAAGAAAGCCTCGCCAGATTAAAGAAAACATTAACATGTAAGACATCCTTAGCGTCGGCTGCCGTGCGCGCGCGCGGATTACACGTGGAACGTCGGAGATTTGAAATGGGAGAGGAGGCTCGGGGCGCGGCACCGCAGGGAGCGTGCGTCTTCGCGAGTGCGCCGCTTCCCACGCTGCCTGGAGTTGCATGGGCGGGGGCGGGAGCGGCGGAGAGGGTTGGAAACTAGGGAGGCGACAGCGGAGAACACACAGGGCGCGCAAATGTCAGAAGAACAGGAGGATGGGTGGGGAAACAAAAGTAGGGGAAGACGGTGATATGAATATGGTAATACACTCCACGTTAAACATAGTGACTCTTCAGGGTCTCGAGCTGGAGGGAGAGGGAAACACTGCCATCCAATCGGGAGCTTCGTTACGACGATTTTTGTTATTAGACCTCCCGATTGGATACCAATGCCCCCCCTCGTCTTCCAGCTCGTGACCTTGAAGTGCAACTATGTTTAAATGGGAGTTTAGTCTGCTAATGCATGCACTTCTGCTTGCGAAGAATGTGGTGCTGAATGTGAAGAATAAGCTTTAAAACGATGTATTATGAAAATTGATGTGCTGCAAATAGACGAACGAATCGGAAAGGAAATGAGCATCCTTCCTACATCTAGTGCAAGCTCGTCTACCATATCTTGCACATAAAAATACTTAAGGAATTTGAATTTCAGGTTAGAAAACAGGATATTTATACGTTGCGCCAGGGGTGTACGCAATGAAAGTGAAGAAGTAAAGGTTTCTACAAGAAGTTTACAAAACGCGAAAATTCTCGCTGCAGACATATGTGGAGTCGAAAGTTGTGGGGGAAACGACGACCTGAATAAATAAATGTGGAAGCTGTGTGGACTGCTGTTCTACTCCATCACCTAAAGAAAATGAACGAGGACGCGGGAAGTAAAAGCATTGCGACTCTTGAGCGTATCCCGCAGATTCAGTGAAAGTGACTAGTGAGTTGGGGATTCATAGGGTAGGTGGGTAACATTGTGCGCAAAAGATGAGTAGAAGCAGGGCAAGCAGTTTCTGCGGAATTAGTGGCGGCGGACACAGTGGAGATGTAGCGAGTCCTTGAGGGGGGTGGAGGGAGGAGGGCTGAGCAGATGGAGGGAAGCGGATTGCAAAGGGGCCGTGCGAGAACTACTGAATAGACAAAGCTTGAGTGAGAGACGAGAGAGTGTTTGGAAGGAGGGTGGCAGTGCACAAGGGTGGCGTGGGAGTCTCCCAAATGCCTCTTTACGTCTATTGCATTAAAGTATGATAGAGCAGAACTGAAGTTGTCGTTGGGTACGAACTCAGTGTTAAACTTAAATGTTTAGTATATCTTGTTTTGTGTATGTAAATTACAATCCTAGTATATCCAAACTATTATATCATAGAAAATGACTTAAAACAAGAGTTCTGTTGTATTTGTGGTTCAGTGTTCCCTGGAAATAATTTTCCCTACTTCTGTAAACTATTTTTTTTTTCAAAGTATTTGTGGTATAATATATATTTGGTTTCAAATTTTATGTAAAAGAGGAAACAAAAAAATCGTCTTGAAGGAATTATATCCATATTTATCAATAAAAAACTGTGTGAAAGTGCTTTGTGAATTATATACTTTTGAAAAGAAAATGTAATGGAATTTGAAGGCTCCATATTTAAAACTATCAAATGTGGATGCACAAAGTGTACGAAAGCCTTGAATAAGGATGACAAGGTGGGTTGCATTAATAAAGCAGAAGCGTTTTCTGTACATCGGTACTAGCTACAAAAATAATTTTTACAAACACAATAATCTAAAACATTGTCCACATTCAGTAAATATTCAACAATACGAATAACAACTTCATTGTAATTTTTTTGAGCTATGATTTTGCATGCAATTATTGGAGGGTATTCGAATTTTCACCACCCTAAGAAAACTCCTGAGAAACGTACTGATTGAAAGAATCCGAATGCGTGAAAAAAATGAGATGCACTTCTTAAAGACAAAAATTCTTCTGAAGTCGCAAAAACCAATTAATGGATATCTGCTAGTGAAGAAAAAATTAATCTCAAACAATCGAAAGGTATTTGATTGTTCATTGTTTTGAAGATCGGGCAGGTAAATGTGTAAATGTTTCGTCATTTCTGACAGAAACCGCATTCACGTTTGGACAAATCAATTGCGAGATAGTGTCTTTGCCATCGTTACAGGTACCAATTCGTTTCCTTTGCCACCACCAGCCTTGGCTCACGGCCTCACACCAACCTCAAGCAAAGCTCTCTCCCCTGCGCCACGTCGTCCGCTTTCGTCTCTGTCGCCCCCTCCCATCCACCGCCATTTCGT
Organism: Acheta domesticus; assembly: GCA_031308135.1. Taxonomy (NCBI): domain Eukaryota; kingdom Metazoa; phylum Arthropoda; class Insecta; order Orthoptera; family Gryllidae; genus Acheta; species Acheta domesticus. The sequence continues at coordinate 231,027,933 of JAHLJT010009436.1, forward strand.
CCGCCTCTTCTTCCCGGCCGCCTCCCTCGTCAGGCAGTGCTCGTGCTCCACTGCAGCCGCTACAGCGGAATCCGCTTATGAGTCGCGCGGCGAGACCGCAGGAATGGGCTTGTAATGATCGCGCGCGGGCGTCATCGCCGCCACCGCCGCCGCCGCCGCCACCGCCGCCGCCACCGCCACCGCCGCCGCCGCCGCCGCCGCCGCCCGCCGCCGCCGCCGCCGCCGCCGCCAGCCGCCGCCGCCGCCGCCGCCGCCGCCGCCGCCGCCGCCGCCGCCGCCGCTGCCGCTGCCGCCGTCGCTGCTCAAGCGCCGATTCTGCCTCTCTCTGCCGGAGGCACAAAGCCCTATTGAAAGGGTTTTGATTGATTCATTCGCGTTTCCGGGCGCGTCACCGGCTACGGCCTTTAGTTCCGTAAGTGTAGTGCATGTTTCAACGTGGGAGGTGACATTGATCGTCCCCCGCGAATGAGATTCGGGGGCAGTCCTACCGTCGCTAGCTGGCGGGGTTTCCTAACCAGGTATCTCCCACCAGTGGGGCACCACCCGAGCCTGAACAAGCTCTAAGCCCCCGACTGGCCTCCCGGCATGTGTGGTGGTGCAATGTTTTTAGTGTAATTGTGTGTAAGTAAGGAGTGAGACTAGAATAAAAAAAAAGGAAGGAAAGATCGTACGTTGCTCGTGACCCGTCTGTTAGGGTACTGTTCCGGCATTCGCCTGATGTCAATCGGAGAAACCACGGAAAACTACCGATCAGAGTAGCCGACCAGTGGAACTCTCCTCAATACACTGAAGGGAACGGAACGTTTCCAAGAAGTACCGACTCGCGGGTTGTATGCAAGTCCTAAACTGATGGGGCAGGAAGTTCGACCTGGGTATTCTGAAAGGTTCGTTTCTGCGCGTGTGTATTGGGTTCGACCACGCATGTGCACATGTGCATGTTTATAAAATGTTTCGATATTTAGATGTGTCTTTAGAATAAATTGGTCGCTTAAGGGGATACTAGAATGAGAATTTTCGCAAGCCAAAGCAAAAGTCGTTCTAAGGTTTTATTGTAAAGATCGTGATGCATTAACCCTCACTGCAGTTTGTGTATTTCCTATTGATTACATTTTACTTCGCTTTGTATACAATTGTATAATACTGAACTTGTTTAGGAAGAACAAGTTAAAATAAGATTCTTCTTTTTGTGAATGAAATTGCAACGGTTTCTTGATTTTGAATTAGGTTTGTATCGATTAAATGCCAAGTAGACATTCATCTTAATGTGGAAGACATATTCTTTAGTAAAATAATCTGTAGACGAAAAATCTCTTGTTATCGTTGGTTATCGTACTATTCTGTACTGTAATTTATTGTAAATAATGTACTTATACTTACGTTTTCATACTAACTTACATTACACAATCGACATTTTGCCAATAATTATCAATATTTTTTTCATTTCATCATTTTAAGACGTTCCTTTACGAGTGTTTCTTCTTGATAAAGTATGTAGTTATGTTCAAATAATAATGTGACTTCACAACCTTTAAGTAAATGTTATTTTGGACGCGTCTTACTAGGAGAAAATAAATAAAACTGTAATTGTTATCCACATGTTTTAAAAAGCAGATTCACTGCGCATGATCTTTGGTTGTCGCTTTTAATTTTTTAAATAAAATGAATTCTTGTAATTCCAATGTAAATGTCCAATTATTAAATATTCCTGGATGAACATATTATTGAGAGTTTCGAAATAGTTATAATTATTCCGATCGTACTTTGATTTGGAGTTTGTTGATTAGCAAACAGTATAGTAAACTGAATAAAGGGCAAAATAACCAAATAGTGAATTCGTAATCAATTGCTAATATGCTCAACATAATTTTCTGCATTCTAATAATACCTAAAATAATTAAATTAACCGTTAAAATATTTGCCTGACAGAAAAATAGTATTCGACCAACAAAATAAATGAATGATGAAATTGTAATACGATTGTTTGGTAATTAGTCAAAAATAAAACTGTGAAGCTTACACGAGTAGTATTTCAACATTAATTACATTCTGAATTCTCGTTCTTAAAAAGTACACTTTTCCTTTCGAGAAACGTTCATCCTGCTGATGCTTGCAAATGCCTCATTCACTATGCTAATCTATTTTAGAGGCGGAATTCAAGTCGCAATTTAAATATGCAACAATCCCGAAGCCAATATCGTCCTTTTGGCTGACGGTGACCTGACGGTGGACACACCTGACGGTGTGTGGGCGGCGGATTGATCATCGGAGCGCGTGTGGGCGTGTGCGTCACTCGCGGCTGACCGTTTCTCACTCTCATCTCCCTCTCTCACCCGTGCGCTCGTCGCCTCACCCCCCCGCTCTTCTTTCAGAGAGACCTTTTCAATTGTGCGCTGTCAAAAAGCGAGAACTATGCCGATACCTTGGAGTGTTCTTTCGTGGAAAAGGCGAGAATCGCCTGCGCTGCGCCGCTTTGAGGCGCGGAAAAAGGCGGCGGGCGTTTATAGGCGGGCGGGTGGTTGGGTGGGGGGGCCTGGTGGACGCAGAGAGAGAGAGAGAGAAAGAGGGAGAGAGAGACGACCCCACGCAGTTCTGCTCCGCCCAGGCGCCGGGCGCTCTTCCGACTGCGGAGAAGGGGCGAGTGTGTAATGTCGAGAGGAATTTCACAGGGGGCAACTCTGCGAAAAAGTGGACTGTAGAATTCAAATAAAGGAGACTACCTGTGCTCAGAGGACTGATTCATAGTTTCTTTGAGATATTCAACGTGTATGCTAAAAATACTTGGCGTTACATTGCGCATTTTTTTAGTTTTAGTGATTAGGGACGAGTGCGCGTTTGTGGTGTTCTACACTCGTGTCACAACGGCTGACATTATGTTTCAGTGAATCCAATTAGCATCACATTATGACTGATAAATAATGTGCATTATTAATTAGTTTTAATGAGCGTTTTGGGGAATGCTTTCTAGAGAGTCAACTGTTTTTATATTTTTTGTTACAGTTATTTTTAGTATTCTGTATCGAGTCATTAATATAAGATATATTTTCCAAAATTTAGAGAAAATAATAATTAAGAACATGCAAATTTTGTGCAATGATTCACGTATTCATAATAGCATTTTCAGAATTTCATTAACTCGTGTAAGAATTTTTTTTTAATTTCCCCTGAATTAAAACTGGTAAGTTATAAATCGAGATACAAATGACGGCTAATTCCACACTTCCACCTCAGATTGACTCCCATTAAAATGAAATACTTTCTTGCGAAAATACATTGTAGGCCCGCACTTCTTGCTCTCATGGGGAGATGACTTTCCTGCCACCTTAACTGAGTCTTATACGATGACATCAGATCGCTGCCCCGTCCGAAATACTTTACCCGCATCATCGCCCAGCCTCGCACCCCCTCAATGGTATCACCGCACCCTCGTCACCCCCCTGCATCTCAACTCCCCCCGATGCCCTCCCGCCCGATCTCGCTTGCACCGCCCAACACCGTCCAACATCGCTTCTCATCGCCCTCACCGCCCAACACCCGCTGAGCCTCGCTCAACACCGCCCAAAACCCCTTAACACCGTCCTCGCTCCCCGTCCTCGCTCCCCGCCTCGCGCCCCGCCCTCGCTCCACGCCCTCGCTCCCCGCTCCACACTGCCCGTCCCGCCCCGTCACGCACCATCTCATTCCGCCCCACATCGCCCCACGTCGCATCGCCTCACATGACAGAACATCGCCATGCATCTCCCAGTCCAGCCCGGCTTCGTCACTCCACGTGTGTGCCCAACGTCGCATGCCTCCTCTGCACTGCGCCAACCCTTGCCATTCACCCAGTCCCTTGCCGTTTCACCTCTACGGGCCTTGCCCGCTTCGCAACCTCAGACTCCAGCACTGCGCCATCCCGTCCCGCGTATCCCGTCCGCGAACCGTTTCATGCCTTCCCCGCTCCGCAACCGTCGACTCCAGCACTGCGCCATCCCGCCCCGCGTCTCCCGTCCGCGAACCGTTTCATGCCTTCCTCGTTCCGCAACCGTCGACTCCAGCACTGCGCCATCCCGTCCCGCGTCTCCCGTCCTCGAACGTTTCATGCCTTCCCCGCTCCGCAACCGTCGACTCCAGCACTGCGCCATCCCGTCCCTCGTCTCCCGTCCTCGAACCGTTTCATGCCTTCCTCGTTCCGCAACCGTCGGCTCCAGCACTGCGCCATCCGTCCCGCGTCTCGCGTCCGCGAACCGTTTCATGCCTTCCCCGCTCCGCAACCGTCGACTCCAGCACTGCGCCATCCCGTCCCGCGTCTCCCGTCCTCGAACCGTTTCATGCCTTCCCCGCTCCGCAACCCGTCGACTCCAGCACTGCGCCATCCCGTCCCGCGTCTCCCGTCCTCGAACCGTTTCATGCCTTCCCCGCTCCGCAACCGTCGACTCCAGCACTGCGCCATCCCGTCCGGCGTCTCCCGTCCTCGAACCGTTTCATGCCTCCTCGTTCCGCAACCGTCGACTCCAGCACTGCGCCATCCCGTCCCGCGTCTCGCGTCCTCGAACCGTTTCATGCCTTCCCCGCTCCGCAACCGTCGGACTCCAGCACTGCGCCATCCCGCCCCGCGTCTCCCGTCCGCGAACCGTTTCATGCCTTCCTCGTTCCGCAACCGTCGACTCCAGCACTGCGCCATCCCGTCCCGCGTCTCCCGTCCTCGAACCGTTTCATGCCTTCCCCGCTCCGCAACTGTCGACTCCAGCACTGCGCCATCCCGTCCCGCGTCTCCCGTCCTCGAACCGTTTCATGCCTTCCCCGCTCCGCAACTGTCGACTCCAGCACTGCGCCCATCCCGTCCCGCGTCTCCCGTCCTCGAACCGTTTCATGCCTTCCTCGCTCCGCAACCGTCGACTCCAGCACTGCGCCATCCCGTCCCGCGTCTCGTGTCCGCGAACCGCTTCATGCCTTCCCCGCCTCCGCAACCGTCGACTCCAGCACTGCGCCATCCCGTCCCGCGTCTCGCGTCCGCGAACGTTTCATGCCTTCCCCGCTCCGCAACCGTTCGACTCCAGCACTGCGCCATCCCGTCCCGCGTCTCCCGTCCTCGAACCGTTTTCATGCCTTCCCCGCTCCGCAACCGTCGACTCCAGCACTGCGCCATCCCGTCCCGCGTCTCCCGTCCTCGAACCGTTTCATGCCTTCCTCGCTCCGCAACCGTCGACTCCAGCACTGCGCCATCCCGTCCCGCGTCTCCCGTCCTCGAACTGTTTCATGCCTTCCCTGCCTCCGCAACCGTCGACTCCAGCACTGCGCCATCCCGTCCCGCGTCTCCCGTCCTCGAACCGTTTCATGCCTTCCCCGCTCCGCAACCGTCGACTCCAGCACTGCGCCATCCCGTCCCGCGTCTCCCGTCCTCGAACCGTTTCATGCCTTCCTCGCTCCGCAACCGTCGACTCCAGCACTGCGCCATCCCGTCCCGCGTCTCGTGTCCGCGAACCGCTTCATGCCTTCCCCGCTCCGCAACCGTCGACTCCAGCACTGCGCCATCCCGTCCCGCGTCTCGCGTCCGCGAACCGTTTCATGCCTTCCCCGCTCCGCAACCGTCGACTCCAGCACTGCGCCATCCCGTCCCGCGTCTCCCGTCCTCGAACCGTTTCATGCCTTCCCCGCTCCGCAACTGTCGACTCCAGCACTGCGCCATCCCGTCCCGCGTCTCCCGTCCTCGAACCGTTTCATGCCTTCCCCGCTCCGCAACTGTCGACTCCAGCACTGCGCCATCCCGTCCCGCGTCTCCCGTCCTCGAAACCGTTTCATGCCTTCCTCGCTCCGCAACCGTCGACTCCAGCACTGCGCCATCCCGTCCCGCGTCTCGTGTCCGCGAACCGCTTCATGCCTTCCCCGCTCCGCAACCGTCGACTCCAGCACTGCGCCATCCCGTCCCGCGTCTCGCGTCCGCGAACCGTTTCATGCCTTCCCCGCTCCGCAACCGTCGACTCCAGCACTGCGCCATCCCGTCCCGCGTCTCCCGTCCTCGAACCGTTTCATGCCTTCCCCGCTCCGCAACCGTCGACTCCAGCACTGCGCCATCCCGTCCCGCGTCTCCCGTCCTCGAACCGTTTCATGCCTTCCTCGCTCCGCAACCGTCGACTCCAGCACTGCGCCATCCCGTCCCGCGTCTCCCGTCCTCGAACTGTTTCATGCCTTCCCTGCTCCGCAACCGTCGACTCCAGCACTGCGCCATCCCGTCCCGCGTCTCCCGTCCTCGAACCGTTTCATGCCTTCCCCGCTCCGCAACCGTCGACTCCAGCACTGCGCCATCCCGTCCCGCGTCTCCCGTCCTCGAACCGTTTCATGCCTTCCTCGCTCCGCAACCGTCGACTCCAGCACTGCGCCATCCCGTCCCGCGTCTCGTGTCCGCGAACCGCTTCATGCCTTCCCCGCTCCGCAACCGTCGACTCCAAGCACTGCGCCATCCCGTCCCCGCGTCTCGCGTCCGCGAACCGTTTCATGCCTTCCCCCGCTCCGCAACCGTCGACTCCAGCACTGCGCCATCCCGTCCCGCGTCTCCCGTCCTCGAACCGTTTCATGCCTTCCCCGCTCCGCAACCGTCGACTCCAGCACTGCGCCATCCCGTCCCGCGTCTCCCGTCCTCGAACCGTTTCATGCCTTCCTCGCTCCGCAACCGTCGACTCCAGCACTGCGCCATCCCGTCCCGCGTCTCCCGTCCTCGAACTGTTTCATGCCTTCCCTGCTCCGCAACCGTCGACTCCAGCACTGCGCCATCCCGTCCCGCCGTCTCCCGTCCTCGAACCGTTTCATGCCTTCCCCGCTCCGCAACCGTCGACTCCAGCACTGCGCCATCCCGTCCCGCGTCTCCCGTCCTCGAACCGTTTCATGCCTTCCTCGCTCCGCAACCGTCGACTCCAGCACTGCGCCATCCCGTTCCCGCGTCTCCCGTCCTCGAACTGTTTCATGCCTTCCCTGCTCCGCAACCGTCGACTCCAGCACTGCGCCATCCCGTCACCGTTTCACGCCTCCTCGCGTCACCTCGCTCCGCGGGCCCTGGGCGCGCCGTTCATCGCCGGGCGTCCCGAGCCGCCCTCGCGCCCAAAGGTCGCTGCGCATGTGACCCCAACGCCTCCGCGACGCGGCGCGACGCGGCGCCTCGCGCTCTTCGCTGTCCTGGACTTCCGCCAAAGGCCGGTCGGGCTCCTTCCCTCTCTCAGGCCGCTCGAGCTCTCTGGGGCTCTTCACCTGGAGTTGTTTTTATTTGGATCGCTTTTTACCGGCGGTTGCGAAAGGGTTTTGGAGATAATTTTCTTAGTTATACCAACTCGTTTTTACACCACATTGAAGAATATTTGAATATTTAAATTAATACTCTATTATTATGCAATTTGTTTCTTCTTTCTCATCTACAAAATCCAATTCAAACGATTATTACGTTTAGCAAAATGAAATAAAGTAGCTCTTGCTGTAGTTTCCGCGGGGCATTGGAGTAATTACAGTTTTTCTGTATTTTGTACACTGGTGCGGTGATAATTTTTAACGCTTAATTTGCAATCTACGGAATGCTACAATCATTTTGGTATCTTCATTTAATAAAAATATACTATTACAACCCAGTATTACTGAACTATGTTTCCTCCATATTTTATTTTTATAAAAAAAATGAACATTACTAGCAGTATTATTATTGTTATTATTATAGTTATTATTACTTTTGAATATCGCATGGGGTACATGTTTCACTCATCACATTAAAGAATTCTGTGGGTTGCACACATTTGACGCTCGAAATATGGACCGTATTTTAACTGATTCATAAAGAAAATCAACGCACCAGCTACAGTGTAGAACTTCATGAACTTCGTAACTGGTGTGCACACAAAACATACTTTATTCACATCGTCCCCCGCGACATGATTTTAAAACTTCCATAAACGACCAGCAGTCTAACATGGATAAACATCAGTCGCAGTTCACCGTCGACTTGAGAATAATTTTCAACATTTCGATGTCATGTTCTCCAACTCAGAGGCGGGCAACGCGGGCCTTGCTCGTTTTATAGCAGCACTGAGTGTCAAGCAAGCGTTCTCGCCCGTGTATCCTCTAATATTTATAGCTGGCATCGAGCTCTCATTCCTCTGCCGCCGCCCTTGCCCACGCCGCTGCTGCCTCCCCACGCCTCCTCCACCCCCCGCGGCCCTCGCCACCCCCGCAATTCCGTCCCCACCACATACGCCGTGCATGCCCACGCTCTCGCCCTCCACGCCGCATCTACTCTATCTCTCCCCCCTCTCTCCCCCTCTCTCACCCATCTCTCCCCATCTCTTCCCCCCTCTCTCACTCTCTCACCCATCTCTCTCCCCTCTCTTTCCCCGTCTATCTCCCCATCTCTCCCCCGTTTCTCTCTCTCCACTCTGTCCCCCCATCTCTTTCCCCTCTCTTTTCCCGTCTCTCTCTCTCCATCTCCCCCTCTCCCCCCCCTCTCTCTCTCTCATCGTACACACACCTTACGCCCCGCGCCCCAGCCATCCACTCCGACCCCCACCGCCGGCGCCTCAACCTCCACCACCGCCACCATTGCGGGCTCCCAGCGCCGGCGCCGGCGAATCACCGCCCCGTCATTACGAAGGGTCTCTCCAACCTCGCTCGCGTGGCTACAAGCATGTAAAAGTTTTGCAGACTTTAAACCGCGTCGTACTTCTGGCATGGTAATCCCGTATTTGTTATTAAAATGAGACGGCGGCGCAGCGCGGCGCGGCGCGGAGCCCGGCGTCGGCTGGCGGCGCGACGGACGCTCCGACCGACTTCCCCCCTCCCCCGTGCACCCTCTTATCCAGGCGGGCGTCGGCACAACCCCCGACTGAATGCGTGATAAATGTTCTCATAAGCCCGCTAGTTACGCCCGGTACAATTTATATATGGGCCGGCGGGTGTTTTTTTTAAATAAAACGCCTCCTCTCCGGCCGGTGGCTGGCGACTTCTAATTAATTTCTTACGCTCTCGTAAACAAATAACACTGGAATCGCCAGTGTTTTCGTCTCGTCGTAAGTTGGTCGCGTTTTTTTTTTCGGTGCGCGCCGGGTCCCCGTTCGCCCGTTGCGGCGGTCGTCGGAGGGAGGCGCTAGCGTGGGTGAGGGTGGGGGTGGAAGGGGGAGAAATTTACGGCTCCCAGGGGAGAGTGCCTATTGTTAAGTGCGCCGCTAACATGCCAGAGGGCTGGTCTCCACGGCGGCGGCCACCGTTCGTGGTATTTGCGTGCTTCTCTTCACCTTCTAGGGACCTTTCGCGTAGGAGGCCCAGTGACAGCTGGGAAAACAAACTAGAGGCTGCGGGATGTTAAAGGCATGATGTGACAGCGTGATTTATTGACGTGAGGAAACTTGCCTTTCGTTACTAGGTCAGTTGTGAGAAGGGTTACATCTGTGTCGAAGGAAGATATAACTGCGAGCTTATCTACTGGATTTAATAGCATGTACTCGTAGAATGAAATACGGTTTGAATTCTTTCATCGAAAGATGGACAAGCGAAGCTTGTTTTGTTAAACGTTGCCTCCTGTATTCACAGAGATTATCTTGTTATTAGTAACTATAATTTCTTTATTTTCAGATATAAAATATAATTTCTTTGTTATCGTATTGAAAATGACGAGTGAAAGTTCATTGATATTTCGTTGACTGTCTTTATAGCTTGTGCGAGACTTGGAATTTGTACATCCTTCATAATTTTTTGAAATATTACTCTAATCCTCTACTTACAATATTCTGTGTATTATTAACCAAAAGTAAAATAATTGAGCCTCCGTCCCCACTTGTGAGCCTCCGTCCCCACCGAGTTCATTGACTCTGCGAAGGAGGCGCGGAGTCATCTGCGGGCGACGCGTGTGCCAGCGCCTCCCCCGCCGCTTGCGCCGCCGCCGACTGTTGCATCCGCGAGGGCGACCGCGGAGAGCAGAACGGAGCAGTCAGCGGCGGTGGGGTAGGCGGATGCGGCATTAATAGAAATCGGCGAGCGGGCCTTGGTCGCGCGCCAGCCGCATGTCGTCGCAAACACTGCCGCCGATTCTGCCCCGCCCGCCCCTGCCGCGCCCGCTGCCACCTGCGCCGCCACCGTCACCACTGCCTCCGCCACCGCCACTGATCGCCAACTCCACCGCCTCCTCCGTCCCCTCCGCCCCCTCCGGCCCCCCGCCCCCTCTGGCCCCACCGCCTCCTATGGCCCCTCCGCCCCCGCTGCCCCCTCCACCGCCTCCGCCCCCTCTGCCCCCACCACCCCCTCTGCCTTCACTGTCATCCATAGGTGGCCCAGGGCTTCAGTTGATGTCACTGCAGTGCCTCTGATCGGGAGATCCTAGGGTTCGAGTCCCGACGGTGGCAGGATGTTCAACACTAGCTACAAAGCTAGGTCGAATTCTAGTGGCCGACTGCGCTGGTTGGTACCGCTTGCAGTTTTCTGTAGTTTATCCCATCAATTCCAGGTGAATGCCGCACCTGCACCCTAATAAACAGGCCACGGACCGCGCGCAGCCTTTCCTTCCCTTTCTCCTATCCCGCCCCTTACTTACACACACATTAACATGCACTACACTACCACACATGCCGGGAGACCGGTCGGCAGCTAAGGGCTTCTCCCGGCTCGGGTGGTGCCCCGCTGGGAGGAAGACCTAGTTGAGGGAAACTGACGTGGAGGTCGGGTCCGGACCTCGCCACGCAGCGGGGGAAGGTCACTAGCACCTTCCGCAATAAAAACATGCACTATATTTACTGAAGTAATGACATTAGCAGTTGACTCGCCCGGAATCACTAATCAATCAATCGCTATCATCTCCTCCGCCGCGATCGTCCACCGCTCCCTCCGCTTTCACTGTTATCTACTCCGTCTCCGTCCTCACCGCCGCTCTCTCCGCCTCCTCCGAAAAACATCTCTGCCATCGCCCCTCCATTACCACAATCGCCTCCGTCGCTTCCCGCTATCGCCGTTTCTTTCCCCTCTGTTTCTCCCTCTCTGACGCCTCACCTCCGGACTCCGCCGCCGTTGTCATCTACGCCGCCGCCTGCAACCCGCTACCACCGCCGCTTCCTTCTTTCCCGTCCCGTCTGAAGTGCCACCGAATGACGATGCTGTTGATGCCATCTCAGTTGCCGGCGCTACCTCCTTTGGACCCTCAGACTCACCCTTAGTGTGCCTAATCCGCATCCAGTTGTCTCATTCGATGGCGTGAATGTCCTCGCGTTCTTTTCCACGCTGTTTGAACTATAGTTTTCATGTTAGCGATGTTGCTAAATTATCTTCATCACCAGAATGATTTTCGTCAACATTATCGACATGATCACCAACAACATTCGTTCATCCAATATATTAATATCATCAATTCCAACAAACCGTCACTGATCACTTATATTTGAAATGTCTTGTAGACTCGTTCTTTTCATTTCAGCCGCCAGCCCCGCGCTCCGAGGAAACCTATCGTGCCGTTCGTTTCACTAATTTTTAACCTCTCCATGGTCGAAAACTCCACAGCCCTGCCATTCTTGAGGAATATTCGAAGTTCCTAGTCACAGTCTCCTTGAGGTATTATTAGTTCCATCTCATAAAATGTACCATTGCATGTGCCCCAGCTATGTTGATACTATTGTTTCCAAACCAACCGTCTCAACTGCGCATTCAGTACCACAAATGCGTCTCTTCTCTTTTCACCTTTGCTATTCTAGTCTCATTGGCGGTTATCGATCTTTGAACTTCTTTTGTCATCCACTTCTGTCGTTTCATTACTCTGAATATTTATTATTTATTCAAAATTCACCTCAGCTAATTAACCTTCTTAGCCTTCCAGTTGCCCCTTTATATCCTCTCTTTCTGAAATTTTCGAGGATATATCACGTCTACCTGAACTCACATCCAAGTTGTATTGAATTGCTGTATCTGCGACCAAGCTGTATCTGCGACCCTATTGCATTATCCCTGTGACCCGTCTCTCTGCATGCTATCCTCCATCACCCTCCTCCGCTGCGCTCAGTCCCGTGCCACCGTCTGATTCTCCCGCCAACGCAGAGCTCGCCCGCCCGCCCCGCCCCGCCCCCCTGCAGTGCGCGGCGCGTCTTTACAATCGATATCCCTCTGTCAATGGGGCAGGGCGGGCGAACCCGTAATTGACAACTATTGAAAGCAAACTAAACACGCGGATGCTCGGATTGCTGTCGCCGCCCCGCCCTGCCCCGCCTCGCCCTGCCTGGGCGCCGCCACCGGCTGCCGCTGCCTTGTGCTGTGTGTGCCTCTTGTGCGCCGCCTCTTGTGCTCCTCTTTGTCAGGGCGTGCGTTGGCACGTGAGAGCCCCGTGCCATGGAGCGCACGGATGCCGCGTGACGTGTGAGGGTTCTCTGCCTGCCTTGTTTCCCGCATTCAGCCTTTGTTGGGCTTTGTTCCGCGGAAATCCGTGCCCCTTTTTCGTGCCGTTTTCTTCTGTAAGCTGCCGTCAGTGGTTGCTGCAAATTATCCTTTCGTGCAATGTAATACTCTAATCTAACTAAAAAATATCCGCCGAGTACATTGCGTGTATTTTATTACGTTTATCATTAAATGTTAAGAAATCGCGAAAAGGAAGCGAGCAGCGGAACAGGGAGACAAGCGCTGCTGAACAAATTATGTAGGAGAAGCAATTAATAATATATTCCATTTATTCAATAAGATTTATGTGTATACTTTTAAATATTTCTTTCATAAAACAATTATTTCCCTCTGGTAGATCTTGAAAATATTGGATACTTTTTTTTAAAATGGATACTTTTAAAAAATATTAGTAATTTTCGCCGAATATTTGGTTACATTGTTTGCATTTTCCGAGAGATGGCTGAAGTGTTTATACGACAGAAGGTTCAAAATAATAACATTACGCAAGCGTTACCAATAATGTGAAATAGTGTATGCAGTTGTATCACAATTATATTATATTTCCTTTGCAATTTATTACGAATTTTTCGTTATCAATTGGTTACATATTTGTTAATCCATCTGTTTAAAAACTTCCAATAGCAATCAAACATGCATGTTTTGTTCATTAAAAATGGTACTGCATAAATAACAGAAGAAATTTTCAACAAAAACTTGAAATAAAAATTCTATACCGTGTTTATCTTGCGCATTTGCGCTGCCCCTCTTTCAGTGTTGATTTCCCACTACGTACCGGTTGTCTTTCCAATTTCTCCTCGCTATCTCAACTAGTTCAATAGAATTTCAAATTAATAACTTTTCTGTAGAAAACCAACATTTGAAGGACAAAACACATTTTATCAGTTTTAACATTTCTTTTTTTAACATTTATTCCCTTTGTTTTTCTTTCGTGGTTTTGACTATTCTGTACTTCTGTTATGTCTTTCGAAATGACCACATTTTACAAATATATTAAATAAATAGTTATTAGAGATGTCATTTGCAGTAAAGGTTAAATCAAAGTTATTAAAATTTATTGTTAATATTTTTTCTCCTTAGCATTGAACATTGGAGTTGTATTTTGTATCTTGAACTCGTACAAGTTTCGATTATATTTGTACTGTTCTTTAACAAGAAAATTCATTTTTCTGTTTCCATGTGGTTTCATTTTCATTTTTAATATAGACCATTTTACCAGATCTTTTCTTTAAAGAAATACTCTGTAAGAAATTTTAGTAAGCATAATATTTTATGTAATTTCTCGAATGTTAATATTTTACATTTAGTATTTATCAGTGGGTAGTCACCGTCAGCTGGAAGAAAACTATACATTGTTATCGCTATGCCTTTGTTACGTTACACCTCATTCCGTCTAAAAGAGTAATCTTTTCGAATCGTGGAACTTTCGCGGTTTTCCGCGGGCGTTGCGCCTGCGGAGCGCGAGCCATCTACCGGCGGGGTCTGGCGGCTGTTCCTCGCACCCTGCTTAGCGCTTGTGGCGCCATGTTGTTTCCACCCTCTGGTGGGCAAACCCGCACTCAAAGGCGCAGAGTGTGGTATCTAGCGGCGAAACATGAAACCAAAATCTGCAGTAAAGATTTTATGTATTTTCACGTGAAAAAAAATTGCAAAAATGTGTTAATACTGGGAATAATGTCATAGTAATCACTCAAGAGCTTCACGCAACACTTACTTTAACGAACGCATACTACATTGAGTGTCAATTAATTATTTTCTAAATATGTAGTAAAATAAAGAAATCTAATAAGGATGTGCATCAAGAAGTGACGTAATTGTTTAGTTTATATGAAATACACCTCAAGTAATTGAACTTACGAGTTGCAAGTGATTAAATGAAAATGGTTCGTAGCGTTGAAAGGAGGTACGAGCTTTAGTTTACACGGCTGCCGAGAGAGGCAGGAGCGTAGGGCTGTCTGAAACAGCCGATAGTACCACGATCCATCGGTAGAGCGCGTAACAGTCTCGTTCGTGAGTCAAGTCTCTGACAAAATCCCGAATTAGTACATTTTAAAAAGGAGGGAAAGTTAAAAAAATAAGAATATATTAAACATATTTTGTAAAAAAAATTTTTGTAAAAATTGTAATCAATTAGAATAAACTGTTAATGATGCAAGTGCAGTGTTGTCATGAACTAATTAGAAGCGGATATTCTCTTAAGCATTGATATAAATAAATACTTGAACATCCATAGAAATCATATTGAAAAAAACAACATATTTACAAAGATTCATAATAAATTGAAAAGTTACGTTCTGCTAGTCATAGAAAATACTCTCATTCAATAACAATCTATTTTGTTTACGTCTCTATCTCTCTAAGATTTAATGGATACTTTTTGTCTTCTGTAAGCTTAGATATTATTGGATGTAGAAATAATATTTTCTATTTTCCAACAAAATGCTGGCAAATTTGTAAAAAGAGCGCGTCATTTTTTGTAATCGAGCTGGAAGAGAAAAATAGATATTTGTAATTGAGTTGTCATGTTTGTTTTTTTTCGCTTGGAAATTGGCCCGACACACTGCTGCAGCGTGTATTTTCGTTGAAATTCCCAATGGCAATACTTCTGAGTGACGTGTTCAAATGTAGTAAAGCCTTTGATCCGAGCCGATGGACTGCGACGCCTGTTTCTGCCCTCACTTGTCCACGGACAGCAACATCGATTAAATCGGTTCATGTAGTATACGCAATTGTTGTTTTAAGCATTCATGCGCTCTTGAAAAAGAAATGAATTATTCACGCTCCGAGCTCAATTATGATATTCGTAGATATTCTTCCAGGCCGAACGAATTTTTAAATACTTTTCAGGCGTGTATATGACAAAGTGGACTTTTTGTTTTTAATAATTATTAATGGCACATGACTTTAATTCTGACTCATATCTTTTACGATTTTTGAATTTTGTGTAATAATTTGATAAACGGGTATAGTTGATTAGTCATATTGTGAACTTTAGCAAGGTTTGATTTAGTATATCGTGACAACTCCTTCGTGGAACATTGAATATTTATTTCAAGCTAAATAAAGAGATAACTGAAGAACATTCGTTATTTTATTTATTCACGAAGATTTCTTCTGAGATGTGATAGAAAGCTGATGAAGTGGTTTTTAATGTGCTGAAATGAATTAAGTTTCTAGGATATATTGTTTTCAATTTTATTTCTCTAGAGTGTGACTATGATCGTTCAATATAATGTCTTGTTGTTTCTATCATTTTTTATAAGTTACATTATATCTTAAGTCGAAATTTTCGCAACGCTGTTTGAAACAAACATTTTCAAAGAAATAAAAACAAGATGGATTATTTTGTGATAACGTCCAAAATATTTTACGTGCGTATAATTTCATTTTATTTTGATAGATTGTAAAATTGTATTCATTTATTTCTTCCTGTAACTTATTCAATTTAAGGCAGTTTGACAAGTACTGTAATTGCAAAAATTAATATTTATATTAATAATAATGGGATAATCTTAATTATTATCTTATAACGATCTTTATAATTATCTTGTAATTATCTAATATAATTATCTTAATATTAATTGCTAGATTCATTGAAGGAGGTGGTAGTAGTTTGTTCAAGAACAGCGCTTCAAACCAAAATTGAACTCTTAATGCTTGTTATGATCATCTTCATCCGTTCTTTACTGTTAATAAAAAGAGCTTCTTTAAAATGTTTTTTATATCGCGACTCCGATGTTAGTTAACGAAAAGGGAAATAAAAAGTTTCGAGCGGTCCCAAGTCATAAAATCTAATTAGACGAAGTTCGCACGTCCGTTTTAGAAATGTGGGAATTTTCTCCGTGGCGAGTTGCCGCGGAGTCTTGAAGGGGTTTGAATTTTGAACTAGCTCCCCAGTAATTCCGGCAGGCCAACGTAGCAGCGGGTAGAAGGCACGCCCTCACATTCCAGAGAACAGACATTTAATGATTCAACGAGAGAAGAAGTTTCTTAAATAAGTTTCTTAACGAATTGCGATGCGGAGGAATGCTCTAGAGTTCTTGGAAAGAGGCGGCTTGGTGACTGACGAGCCGAGCAGTGCACAGTCCGCCAGGTGAACTGTTTTGTGCTTCTCCCGTCTGTGGCTTTTCGTCAGGGACAAAGGAGAAAAGTGTTCTGTGAATCTCTTTGTGATACCATTTGGTACACTAACTATGATTGTACAATGTCTAAAGGTTAATACAGTACAGACATTCTATTATTTTCATGTGAGATTTCGGAATGATCGTATCTTTAATAAACTCATCCTAGATGGTCAAAAAACAATTTTATTTACAAATGTAAACTCAAGAATTTTATTTCACTATCATATTAGTTAATTATTAGTCTATAATTTATTTTTTGCAATATTTATATTTTTAATATGATCTTGTAAAGTAAGTTGTTTTTCTGTAGAAATTACGAACATTCTAAAATACGACTCCAATTTATTTTTTTAATGTATGCTCAAATATAGAACAATCGAATTATAAATTATGTTACGATTTTCATTAAAGGGATTTATTTTTTTGAATTTCAAAATTTCACCTTTTTAGAATCTGCACTATACTTTCCTTTCTGAAGCGAGACATTTCTTTCTTACTATAACCTAGTCTACGTGTTAAGTCTTTAAATTATTTATGTACATTTTTTCAGAATATTATGACAATTTTCCTTAAGTAAACGAGATTTTGTCAAAAAGGCTCCATCAATTTTATTGCAAGGGAGAGCAGAATACTTTGAATCAGTTAACGTAAGCCCAATTTTGTTTGAAACATCCTGTTTGAAATATTCACCGATGTAATTTTTTAACATATCGCACGACGTTAATACTTTCATTTTAAGTATAGTTCACACATTTATGCGTTTGTTGACACAAATGCTTTAAATGATCTCTTATGATGTTTCTCAAAATGGAGTATTTTCGGAAATTCGTAAACGACATTTCCTCTAAGACGGTTACAAATTGTTTTAGGTACCTTCCACATGAAAACAGTATCTCTTTTGTGATTCCAAAGCCTTATTTCAATTAATCTATTAGAGAACCGAAGACCTAAGAAACCTTGAAACAATGCCCTAGTTCTTTTACAAAACCCACCATATCTAAATGCTTTCAGTACGGTACAAACCAATATGTTTCTAATGTTGTCTTATGATTGAATTTTGTTTTAAAATATTTGTCTTTATGTAGAAAGTTCGAATTATACCGCTCCTGAATAGAAATGTTTATGTGGAAGAAGGAAATAAATTCCATATTATATTACATTGTATTAGATTATAATATCATATTAGATTGTATTGTATAATATTAAATTATGTTATAAAATATTAATAAAAAATTAATTTTATAATAGAATAATAATTTTGAAAATTTATGTACAGTCTGTCGTATTTTGTTTTGTCCAGTATTACCATTCTTTTCTTTTTCTAAGACAGGTTAATTCATATTTTTGTGTTGTTTGCTTCTGTTATAATGCTGAATTTGGTGATCTACTTTCGAGACATACAATGTACACGAGAGCGTGAAATGCATTTAAACGCATTTGCTTTCATCTTTCTCTGGAATTCAAATCATGAATTTACGATACAACGGTCTACCACACACAATTTCTTGTGTGAGAATACCTCTTCACCAACAAATCACCTTCATTGCAGGATCGAATATTGAAATTGAATAAACCAAACATTTCTGTCTACCAATACAATGAGCTACCATGAAATATGGATAACATTGGAGATTCTTCCGTAGTTCATGTTACGCTTAATATGGAATCTCGTATCGCAAACATAATAGTCAATGTTGAATAACTACTCACAGTTAAAATATTAAGTCCGTGAACTGTTGTTACTATGATTACGTATTAAAAACGAAAATTATTGAAAATATTAAATTGCCGTAGATTAAGTCGCAAACGGAAGAAATGCTTATAGATTTTTTCTTTGGGCAAGGATATTTGGATAAAAGAGTTGACAATAATTTTTACTTATTTTTTAACATTTCACTAATGTTGCGAGTAATTTTTTGAAAATGAAACCCTTGTTTGTTGTAAGTACCTCCTGGAACATAACCTCTTTTGATAATTTAGAATAAATTTGGGGGACGTTCTAATTATATTAGTCAAATGAAGGTTTCAGAATTCGTAGATAATGATTTCCACATTAGTTAAAAGTTCTGTTTGTGACGGTCCTTATTTTGTATTAGCTTATGTTTAGGCGTTCCAGCTGGTATTATTTTGATATATATTTTTTAAAATATTATTCTGTTGTCAGAACATCAACCGGTTGCCCTGACTTATATTTGACTCCGTATATTTTTCGATGTGATATTTTTTTACATGCTCCAAACTCTCAGGCATGGCTGTCAGAATGTCAGCAGTCGCGCGACAACTTTCGAATAACAGAGCCTAATGAAACAAAATTGTGGCGTTTCTTAAGGTTTTATTTTTCTCGGAAACTATTTTCTTTTCCGAATTCGGGATTCTATGCCGGTTTCAATTTGTAACTGCCTGTTAATATTCTGAAGATAATCGTAATACAGATAGTAACAGTCTATTCCGAAGATATGAAAACAATGTAAGAGTAAAGTAACAAAATTAGTTTGAATTCTACACATATGTTTTTCTTATTTAAAGTCTCATCAACTTCTAGATCATTAGCGACTACTATTGGCTTTAACGTCATGGTATGAAGATGAAACGATATGATGTTGATAGGGGGTGAAAGGACGAACACATCCAACCATGACTAAGGCGGGACTCGAACCCGCGACCCCTCGGTACGAGATCATTACGGCACTACTGCTCTAGCGATCTCGGCCACAGCGCCGAACTATTCTACACATTGTACTTCCTGTATTCTGATCAATTTGAAAGGTGAATATCCTTAGTATTGGAATCGTATATAAATAATTAGTGATTTTACTTACATAAATATATAAGTCAATTCAACTTATTAACAGTATAATTCGTGTGAATAGGCTTCATGTAACGCAATCGGAGCATTTAAAGTATATTTCTATATTGGCTTATAGACTATAACAATGCATTACACGTTAGCGCTCAGGAAATATTAATTAACACTGATACGTCTAGCCTAGCCATATGGCATACAATTATGAGAACAGCTCAAAATTCTAACAGTGAAGTTGTACAACGCTACTAATCAAAAGCTTTGAGAAAATGTATAAATGGTACAACACACAAAGACTTACAGATCACAGCTATTAAAGAAGAAATCAAAAATATCAGTGCAAAATACCTCCAAAATCTACATAATCAGCCCAATATACTCGTTATCAACTTACAGTGAAGTTACGACAGTGATGCTATTACACGTTTTAAGCAGCGTCATCCTTTAGACCTTCTGTCAGATTGTATATTTTCTGTAATTAAGTGTAATTAAGTGTTAGTTGATGTAGCTTGTAATTGTTATGCACATGAAGTATTTTTGACTTTTTATGTACGTATATTAGTAAAACGAATACGTTTTGACAGTGTAACATCCTGAATAAGGATTATGAATGGAGTTCTGTGAATAGACAAACACTATTTCCAAGTTGGTGCCACAAGTATATTTGCTAAACGTTTTAAAAAGAAAAAAAATAGCAAATAAAAATGTGTAGGCACATACTTATGGCAGCAAACAAAATGCAAGTTAGAATGTGCAATCATATATTTTATATATTTTATTTGTACATTTTCTTTTGATTTATTATACCTAGTTCTACAATAATTCCTTAAAAACAAAAAGCGTATAATTTAATTTCTTCATTTTGCACCACGAACATAATCGACTATACACGCACATGCACATTCGTGAGTAAGCATTATTCAATCCTTTTTACTTCCTCGTACACATACGTATATAAGAAGTAATATACGTACTATAGAGAAAGTTATGTATTACCTCTATTGTAATGCACAAATGTTGAGTTCAAATTTGCTCGAACTCCTTGATGTGCTTATGACCAGTTCCCTTTGACTAGGACGTATCTCGTTCACATGTAAGCAGTGAAGAGGTGAACGCATGGGTGACGATGGGGGACTGGGGCGTGCTCCGCGTCGAGCGAGGCGTGTATTACACGACGTTATCACGCGGCCACCACGCCGTCGGCGGAGGCGCAGTGTCGATGAACGTGATTGACTGGCACCTCGCTCGCCTGTCCGCTCCCACTACCCGACGCTGCTCAGACTGCCAAACCAGCCTCCACTAGGGCCAGTGGAGCTCTTGGCTCCTGCTACCCTCTCCCGCTGTTTCTGGTTTTCCAATCCTGCTTCTCGTCTTCTGATTCTCATGTATATTTGCTTTTGTGATGTTTTGGATGTTTAAATCTCACTTGATTTTAACCCTGCTCTTGAAACTGTGCTCTCTGTAGCTTTCGCCCCTTTTTCCCTATCTTCCCTGGTATCTACCTTCATCGCTTATCAACCTACTCTAGTCTCTCCTTCATGATCTCCTATTCTCTCTTGTCCCGTTGTTGTCTATCATTCATTCCCTACTTGAATTCATCTATTACTTCGTTGCTTTTTCCCTGTTGGTCCACTCGTTTAATTACTTCTTCAACTGTCCACTTTCGTTCCCTTTTAATAAAGTCTTCATCCTTAATCCGATAGTTTTCGCTTCCTCCTTTTTATTTTCGCCGCCTTTTTCTGCCTGCTTTTGGGCTTCGCTCTCACTTTCTATCCCATCGGTGCTTTCGCCTGTCAACATTTCGCTTCTCCGTTCGAACAAGATCTACTCCATACTCCTTATTGCTACATTGAACATTTCCTAAACTACTTTTCATTACTTTTCCATCCGTCTTCGATCTTCTATATTCCCTAACATGAGCAGTTCTCGGGAAGAACTTCACACCGTCCGCCCATCGTCAATTCCCTTTTGTTGCCACCTTTCGCCGACAGTTCCTCCCCGACAGCCCCCCTCTCCTTCCTTATGCACACCATCCCCCGCCCCCACCACTTACATCATCCGCGTCGCCCGCGCCGCCTCCCCCGTCCTTCTTCCGCAGCCGAACCTCTTGACGCACCCGCCTCGCCCTCTGTCCGATCCACACGACCCGCAGCCCCCCACCCCCACCCCGAGCGTCCTGCCGCGCTCGGGTTTCTCTCGGCGCGCACCGCCCCCGGCTGACGGGCGCTGTCCGCGAGAGGTCGGCCGGCGCGTGAACGCCCAAACGCAGCTTTTTATTCGGAATTATTCTAGCGTGCATGACGTATGGTCCTCGCGCCGCTGACGACCCAAATTATGGATCGCATTGTCGTTGTGGGGGTTGCTGCCTTCTTTGGACACTGCTCCGTGTTTTTTATTCGTGCTCGATTTTTTAAACAAGGTCATTCCTCGTGTTGATATCGTTTTATTTTTAGGAAAAAATATGGTGTAATATGAAAAAAGTTTAAATGGCTTGTAATGGCTACTTTATAGGTTAATTAAATTGAATGATAAATAAAAATTATTACATCATGTATTCAGAGAAAAAAATAGTATTTTTTTTGTGGAAACATCTGTAATTATTGAGATTGTTGTGTAAAATAATTATACAGACCCTCGGCTATGACGGTCGAGCACCACAATTTACAATCAGCGACACATAAATATAATTCTTTTGCTTATATTTACGTATTCGCTTAATGCTGATTTTCGAATACAACAATCCGAAAACACGCGTTAATTTTTGTTTATATTCTTGAAATACCTAAGTTTTAACGTTCAAATTATAATCATATTTTACAGTAAATATTTACTTCGAAAGGCAAGGTATTTGACATGCCATTTTTCTCAGTGCACTTTGGAGTAGCTATCCTTGCCACAGTTTTAAGCTTGCAAGTAGATGCTAATTACCTGTGTTCTCGCAATGGCCCCAGAGAGCTGTCGACATTCCTGCGAAATCCGATAGCGCCGTTTGTACAGGCAGTGGCCGTGTCCTATCGAGCAGTGCACACTCCCCCTCTGTTCCCCCAGGACCGCAGTGCTACCCGCAAACTGTCGCCACATCTGGGAGCTCGGGTGCAGCGAAGGGGACGCCCAGAACTAGTCCATGCCGCACAGTGGGCAGAAATCAAACGCAAAGGGCATTGAACACTGTATTCACTGATTTCCAAGAGGACATTGTAGTCGGTAAGAAGAAAAAGTATCAGAAATCGTCAGAAAAAATAATAATGTCATCGATAAAAATGAAACAACAAAAAATCAGAGAGTTCACCTTCGATTCATTGATTTCCAAACGATCATTTCATTCACGAAAAAGTATTTAAAACGAATAAATACAGTGTAACTAGAAAAGATTATGTTCCGATTAAAAGTATTAAAAATTGCATCTTTCCCTAACATCATGTTTTTAATTTCAAGACTTCTTCATTGCTCAGGGCATCGCTAAACAAGACTTGTGAATGGCTTTGATCGTAATGAAGAAAGCACAATTTTTACCATCCTCAACACGTCGAAGCAGAGGGAATAAACGATAGTAATAATGAATTCATTAAGTAAAGAGTTGGCATAGGGTATAGGGCATAGGGCATAGCGTACATTCATACGAATGTCTTTTTTCAGTAAAGAGTGTGCCCTACGAAACAATCGCTCAGTATATTTGTGTGTGTGTGTGCGCGCGCACACTCTGTCACTTAAGCATCCTCAAACTATGACCAGGCTATAGGCATCCCAGCCTGACGGCCATGGAATTGGAAAATCTTTGGTAAGGAAGTCGCTACCCCTTACACCATCTATTTGAAATTCTGTGCTTGAACATGGTCAACCAGCTATAGGAAATGAGACATGCCAATCAAATAGAACATTTTTAAATTTTGTCCATCCTGGAATCTAACCCGGGCTCGCGGCATGAAAAACCAGTTCTCTATTCATGAGCTATCGGGGTTCGTGGGCGGGGGGCAATATACAGTATGTCCGGAAGCTCCCATTTAAAAAAAATACTTCAGATTATGTGCCGAATTTCTTGAAGAATGTAAGATTCAGTTTTTTCGAAAAAAAATGTCTATGAGAAAGTTGATTTTATTAAATCCTACTTACTTATTTTTAAATAAAAGGCTGCCGCATCACAGGTACCGGTGCGGCGTCCGCCAATGGGGCTGTGTGCTGGGTAGTTTCTCTGCACTTTGTTGACATTGTCGAATGAGGAAAATATCGTTTGCTGATACTAGAGCAGTTTAATAGTATTATTTGTTTGACGATCAAGTGAGTTTCTTTCAATCTATTAAATCTACTTAAAATGCGTTTTTGTTGTAAATTGTAACCATGTTTTGCAGCTGCGCGCGATGCAGTGGCGCTGATCACGATCCAATCTTTATCGAAAGTAACAAAACTCCTGGAATGCTGGAATTATTGGAATTAAGAAAGTGTTATTTTAGTCACATCAGTATAAACTAATGTTTGACGCTATGCATACGATAAATGAATATCTCTGAAAATTATCCTTAAGTTTATGGTAAGGTGCGACTATTTTATGAGTGTGCCATGATCGTAGAAAATTCTTCTCGGCCAACGGGCCCTTACTCGCCGGGGATCGAACGCTGAGTTAATCTCCTCTGGAAACGCGGCGTTTCAAGGTCTCGACCTTCAAAAGGCATGCTTTACAGTCTTGTCGAATAGTCTATTTGAGATGGCTTATATGGGGATTTATCGCGTATATGCGATCATTCAGGACTTTCCAAAGAAAGAAATCGCATGGAGTCAGATCAGGAGAGCGGGCAGACCATGTGTGGCCATTCTGTCTCCATAAACGCCATGTAAACTCTTAAGGAAATTAAAGAAGTGTGTGCGGTGGCAGAGGCGTGTTAAAAATGGCCATAAATACGCTAAAATGGTCATTTGTCAACACTTGGAAGGAAGGCTCCAGTATATGATGCACATAACGGTTTGACACATTTTACGTATCATACACACCCCCTTTCTGTTTGAGAATGAACTCCGAGCGAGTCGTCACAAACTGATATTCAACGAGATTGGGAAGCATGCCTTCTGCAGGGCGAAACCTTGAGCACCGTTCCCAGGGGAGTTCAGCGCACCGTTCCCTGGTGATTGAGGCCCTCGTCGGCCGAGCAGGATTTTCCACGATTGCGGCACACTGATAAAATAGTCGCACTGTACTTACGAACAGCATTAGTAACATAAAATAACGCATTGATTTCTTTTAGTCTTTACAATGACTTTCGGACCAACGTGTTCCCTCCCGCCTCTCTTTGCGCCCGCGCTCTGCCTCCTCGTTCCCACCCTTGCGGCGACTCTCTGATCGCATCGTCGCTCCATTTATTATTGAGGCGACCTCGCCAAGTTCGTCGCGGCGGTCCGCGCGGCCTTGCAACATTAACGCGCTGACAAATTGAATTAAACGGCGAGGGCACATTCCTCGGTGAACGGGCGGGCGACGCCCCGCCGCCAGCCGTGGCCTCGTCTTCTGCGCCAAGCCACGCAAACAGATAAAGTGAATGGGGAAATGGAGCATGAGTGGACGACGTATAATGATTGATTATTTTTTTTTGTTATTTAAGGTCGCATCAACTACTAGGTTATTAGCGACCTCTATTGGATGTAACGTTATGGTATGAGGATGAAACGGTATGGTGACGATAGGGTGTGAAAGGACGAACAGATACAACCATGCGCGAGGCGGGACTCGAACCCGCGACCCCACGGTCCAAGATCACTATGGTACTAATGTTTTAGCGATCTCGTCCACGGGGTCGACGACTGATTGTTTTGTGTTTCCGGGCGCACCAACGTATAAGATCATTAGTACCGTAAGTGTAGTGTTTTTTTATCAGGGGAAGTGGCAGCGTTCTTCTCTTGCTGGATGGTGAGATCCGGTCCCGACCCACATCTCGTCTTGTTATGTTTTCCCATCCAGGTATCTCCCATCTGGGAGGCACCGTCCCAACCGACAAGCTCTCAGTTCCCGATTGGTCTCTTTACATGTGTAATAATGTAGAGCGTGTAACTGTGTGTGTAAGTGATGAGGATACGGCAAAGGGGAAGAGGAAAGAATGATTGCTTACGGTCCGTGGCTCTTTATTAGGGTAAATTTTTAGGCATTCTTCTGATGTTGATCAGAGAAATCATGGAAAACTATCGATCCGTGCAGCCCACCGCTAGAATTCTCCTCAGGCAGCGCAGAGCAGAATACGGCCTAGTATCTAGCTAGAGTCATAAATCCTGCTATAGTGACTCTAATTCTACAACCTCCCAATCAGAGGCAGTGACATTAGATAATGCCTCGATCTATCTCAGCCAGCACAACGTATAATGGGTGGTTATTAAAACTGTTGTATGTGTTAAGGTATTTGAGTTAGGTTTGCAGAAAATCGCCAATTAGACTCGCTTTGCTCGCGTATTTCCAAATCGACGGGGGGCTCCGGCCTTCGGACTCTGCGATTAACATTAATGTTCCTTGTAAGAGAAATTATCATTATATTTATTAATGAATAAACTGTCTGTATTTATTTATGTAAGTTAGACATTCGTTATGTTAGTTATTAAGTACTTAGACATTCGGACTCTGGTAGTCCAAAAATAATGCGTGCAAAAATACTAGTGAAGAACAGACGACTCGTGATTCAACAAATTATTGCATACGTTTGCCATATAACACATAAAATACTAAAATATTAATATATATCTTAACTGCAAACAAAATTAGTTTTCAAAATATATTAATATAAAATTAGTTAATTAACCAATTAATCATTAACTTCGTAGATATTGATGATAATTTTAACAAAATTCGTTCATCTCTAATCAGTTAATTAGTTGATCACTGCTTTCAGTAACGTAGTTAAAGAATGTGCTAGCTTATAAATGTATCGGCCTTGAGGTATTGTGAACGATCAGCAATCAGATGAACGTCATGGCTTGAAGTTAAAAATATATAGTAACCAGCTGTGTATACTATTTAGAATTCTTAATGCACAACACTCAAGTACAATGATTAATTCTAAAAGTTAAGAAATCAGTAACAATCGTACTAGCTCTTGCGACATACGTTTAGTAAAACATGTTTATGACAAATCATGATCAGATTGTAAGTAACCCAATGGTAATGCATGGCTGGCAGAAGGAGAAATACAGAGTGAGGTAGAAAGGATGGACGTTTTTAGATCAGATAGTATTCAGGCGCAGGTAATAGGAGTGGGAGACTGATGTGGTCATGTATGTAGTAGCTCCTGCCATTTTGTTTAGTGGAGATCATGGAACCATTGACTGTACAACATCATGTGTTTGCTTACGATAGTTTTGTAGTTAATGATGAGTCTATCATTGTAATACAGCGTGAGTTTCGTCGCTATTTCAATCTTGCCTGACATGACAGTGTTCCAAACGTAATACCATTTAACGTTGTGTTGAATAATTTCGTTGACGAGTAACAGTGATGAATAGAAAACCACCCGGAGATACTCACTCAGTACGCCCTCCAAGGCATGTGAAAAGAGTTCGGCAAGCCATACTTCATAGTCCTCGTCGAATTGCTAGGAGACATTCTGCTAAAATAAACCTCAGTAATCGTTCAGTAAAGCGTATTTTGCGAATTGATCTAAGATTTCATCCGTATGTACGTACGTATACGGGAAAGTAAAAAATCAATACCGTAAGACGAGGAACACGTATAAATCTGACCTAGTTACCTTTGAGCTTATGCTTTACCTATTTTCTTTTGTCATTTCCGCTTTTATCATTTCCTGCCCCTCCATCCTCAATAACATTTTTTTAATGACATCTGGAGAGTTTTTCTCCTTTTCTTCCAAGAGCCGAGCACTGTCACAGCGCACATTGTCTCGAAAACTCCGTGTCATCTTCTTAGTGCCTTTCCGACGTACATTTTCCTTTTCGCTTCTCTGCCACAAGTCTGAAGCCTCGGTCGTCTTCACTCCTTCGACGCTCGCCGACGTCTTCTCCGTTTTCTTCCCCGATCGATGGGCGTGATCCTGAACGGGATTCGGGCGCGAGGGTGGGGGTGGGATGGCTCCTTGCGCGCGAGATGGATGGCTGTTCGTTCGCCCGCGATCGACTCAGCCTGAAGTTCAAGGGCCGGTTTCCT
Source organism: Acheta domesticus (assembly GCA_031308135.1). Classification (NCBI taxonomy): domain Eukaryota; kingdom Metazoa; phylum Arthropoda; class Insecta; order Orthoptera; family Gryllidae; genus Acheta; species Acheta domesticus. Next base: position 231,055,363 of record JAHLJT010009436.1, read on the forward strand.
CGCTTATACGAGCGGAAGACATAGCCCCTGCGCCGTGCTGCGACCGCAGGAGCGTCTCATACAGCTGTGTGATGCAGATTGCCTATCTCCCACATGGGCCCAATGCAGTGGGGTGATGGTCACGTATCCTTCAAAAGCCGATGTTCGCTAACAGAATTATCTTCCACTGATCATTGATTTACACCAGATTTGTTTGTAAGTGAATTTAAGAAATTTGTTCCCTAAAAAACAAAAAAAATGTATTATTTCTTACTGATGTTTATTTCAATGTACTTTTAATACTTCATAGTACATTCATACTTAAATTTTTATCACTCGTATTTTTCCCCTCTGATAAACATTAAAGAATCTGTCTCAGTGTATTGCCTTTTATTTTATTCGGGAGTTTTTTCGGATGCGAGTATGTGTCCGGCAACGATGCCTAAGTCGCGACTTCTGACAATCACGTTTCTATTGACTCCGCCCGCTCAAAGCCTACGCTTTGACGTGATTAATTTTATTTACAACTGACAACTTACAACTGAAGTCTTGTCCCGGACACGGCCCATAAAATTCAGGACAATTCATACCTACAAATCAGAGACACATCTCGTCTTTGTTATTGGAGTACTATTCTTATTCGAAAATACAAATATTTCACAGAATTATACCTTGCTCTATTTTTCACTGTCTGAGCTGTTTATTAATTACCCACTCTGAAAGAACGTTACCGGCTGAGTATAGGTCAGAAACAGTATTGCCGCTCTTTCTGCAGAGACTCTGGCCGGAAGGCCCAAGGGTCGATTCCCAACGATGGCGGTTTTGGACATCTAACTGTACAGCTACGTCGAATTCATTCGCAGTCTAGAGGGAAATTCTAGCGACCGACTGCTCTGATCAGCAGTTTTCAGTAGTTAATGCGATCAAACTGACGCGAATGCTGGAGCAATACCTTAGAGTGGGGCCACGGACCGCGCACGATTTTTCTTTCTTCTTTCTTGTCCTCTCCTCCCCCTGTACTCACACGTACATACACTACACTCGACATGTTGGGAGACAAGTCGAGAGCTTCTTCCCGCAGGGGCGGTGCCCCGCTGAGCGTGAATAATGGTGGGGGTGATCCACCGCAAGCCCACGTATAGGTCATCGCCGGATCTCACCATCTAGCTGATAAAGAACACCACAACGTCCCGCGACAAACTATTCACTACACTAACAGGACTAATGAGCATAGAAGTGAACGTGCCCGGAAATAATGAATCTATCTATGAGAAAGTTAAATTTTTGCCCAACATTTTTTTATCTCAACGGCATGATTCTTAGATATTATTCCATTGCTTTAATTGTAATTAATTATTTAAAATGTATGTAAAAACGAAGAACTTGCTTTCTTTAAAATTCGAATCTTCGCGCTGTCAACCAAATGACGATCGCTCGCCTGTGACAGAAGAAGCTTATAAGCGTTAAGCATTAACCTGAAGTAAAAACTATTAAATGTTGTTTTCTGTTTTTATTACAGGTAATTTAATTATCCAGTGTTATTATTACTATTATTATTATTATTATTATTATTATTAAAAGTGGTGTTTACTGAATTGTTATTAACGATGTCATAAAGTGAATCACAATTACTTTCAGTATTTTCGCTCAACGAAAACTAGAAAAATGTACGCAAAAGTAGGAAATTCAATATTACTGGTATTATTATTATCATTATCACATTTGTAACACACTGCAAACATTGTGATTTAAATCATTTAAAATGATATACGAGATGAATGAATAAACATCTCCAATTTTATAAACTGATTAATTTGAACAGAGCGATTTACAACAAACAATATAGTAAAACTAGTTTTCCAATATAACTTTTATACATAACGTTGTAAATATACAAATGCTGGCGTAAATGGCGAGATATTTTGTATTCTTTTTGCAAATTCAGCAAGTGAACAAAATTTAAATTCAACTGATAAATCATATTTTAGGAGAAAGCTATTCGGAAAGAATAGTTGATATTATTACGATCCATAGTTTCGGAAAGAAATCAGTATAACGTTCAGTTCAGTTAATGAAATTATAATGAATGTAATGAGAAGATTCTCGTGTATATTGATATGTAGTTGTGCAACGCTGTCGCACATGACATACCACCTATTCCTTCCTCATTAGGCGAAGCGAAATTTTCAGGGCGAACGCACTGAACTGTTAATCAGCCCGCCATGAGCCAGCGCAGGGCGCAGGCGGATGGAACACTAGAGATAGTACGAGCGAGAAAATGGAACGACGTTTGGCAGCTTTCTATTGCAGATAATGGAGATCAACTCTTATTCTATTACATGAGTAATCTACAACCGTGCATTTTCGGTTGTGCACAATTCTTGATTTCGATGTCTTACGATAGATCTTCGTGAGACACAATGGGCATTTACCCCCGTTTACGCCATCGAACGCCTTGCTCACGAGTACAATGTTGTTTTCATTGCTTTCTTAATGCCATCATTATTGTCTACTGAACATACAAAATGCGAATAATCAAGTAGCTATTCATATAGAGAGAGCCATCTACCATGTTAGTCTAGGATTGCATTTTGTAACCCCGAGATCACATCTTTTTTACCGGACTTTTGACGATCTCGTATCTACTCTGCGCGAAGCGATCAAGATTTTCTAACGTGATAACTTCAATCGGCCTCTTGTGTGTAACATCAATATGATAGTGAATCTGATCTTACTGAGCAGCTTCAGTTTCTTTCAATGTAATCTCCTTCAATGTAATCTCCCCTAGGCGGCGGATAATGACCTGGAATCTAATTTATGGAAACTGAAATTCACCTAGCGTAAATGCACTGACGGACCCAAGGGGTGGGGCATGGGGGCCACGCCCCCCAAAAGGCATAGAGTTTTCATTCACCTTCTTTTATTTGGCATTAATATTTATATTCGAATTACGTAATTATTTAAACAATAATATTGTGTACTATCGTATCTAAAGTACATAACTAATATATAAAATAATAACAAATACGTTTATTATTTAACAAAAATCTACGATGCCCCCCTCCCCCGATATGATTGACTGGATCCGCCCCTGCGTATACGTGAACCATAAAAGATTATGTAAATACTGGCGTCGAGTGTCTAGTTTATTTTTCTTCACCACTGTTCCCTTCTGCGAAGTCCGACGAGCACATGCCGAGGCCCACATTTTCTTCCCGTGTTGACTGTCTCGACGCGAAGCAACTGGCGTTTTTACGCGCGAGCGCACTCCCCATCCCCAGCCCCTCGCCCGCGAGCGTATAACATCGGCGGCGGCGGCGGCGGCGGAGGCGTCTTGTTAATGAACCCCTCATCTCCATCGATCGCAGCAGCCACGCCTCTCCGCGCGGCGCGAGCGCATTGTTACGAAGCGCGAGCTCGCAAGTTGCACACGAAGAAGAGCGGAGCGCTCGCCCTCCTCCCCTCGAAGAACGAGCGAGCGAGCGAGCGCGCTAACTAAAAGTTTGAATGTGCTGCGCGCGAGAGGAGGAGTTGCTGGAAATTACATTACTAGAAACGCGATATTCCCTTCAACCAAAAAAAAAAGGAGGACTGTCGCGCCGTCGATCCTCGTGCGGGGTGAAGCAGCCAGCGAGAGGGCTGAGAGGATCGGAATAATGACGTTAATAAAACGCGCTGCGTGAAGGCAGGAGCGAGCCCTTAGCGGCCTCCAAACGCCAGCGCCAGGCGGCGGGCTGCGGCTGCATGTAAAGGATCCGGTGCGCCCGGAAAGAAAACAGAAGCGAGAATCGTTCTTTTCGGACGGGCGGTGAAGAGGGCCGCCGCCGGTCTCGGAGGAGCGGGATTGGCCCAGAGGAGAAAAGGAGGAGGGTGAGAAACGCTGGCACGTCGGACCTGCGAGAACGAGCCGATGGAACGAAGTGAGGAGAGCAGGATGAGGTCTTTTTCGAGCGAAAGGATGTTTAATTGAGGCAGAGATTTAATTCGAGATTGTAATGCTAAATTTGTGAATTAGTGTGTCTCTTGTTCAGTACTCTGGGATGAATAATAGAGTTAGGGTTAAATTCGACGCTATTGGCAGTTAAATTTACTTCCAAACATTCATTATTAAAATTTACCTTATTATACAATTTCCGATTTCAATCCTTAAAATGTTTTCCTTTTCTGAGTCGAGGTGAGAGATCCAAACTTCATTTAAATCAAAGGAAAGCAAATTAAAACGTAGAGGAACGTATTAAATTAATTTTTGTCGGAATAAATATACATTTGCTTGCGTTCTTTGTATTTTATTGAGTCACTTTTGTTGTAAGTTCTACACTTCTTGCAACCGTTGGAAGGCACAGTGAATGAAATAAAATTCTCAAAGAACGGTATGCGTAAAGAGCTAAACTTCGACTAGTGATAAAGTATAGAATGTTTCCTTCGAAAATATGAGAAATGTCTGATCTATAACTATAATACCCTAACTGAAACGACAAAATGATATAAAATGAAATATGGTTTGGCTGAAATTCAATGTAATTTATTAGGAAACAAAATGAAATCAACGGGGTCGTAATATTGTCTCGGTTGCAGTATTGGCTTGAGGGCGGCTGGCCGCACGCAAGGGCCCAAAGCGGGCCCTTTCCTTTCGTTCGACAGAACAGGGCAGCCAGTGACGCTGGTGAGGTCAGCCTATAAGCCTGTCTCCAGCGTCATTGAATATTCCCTTGTTTGAAACTCAGTCCGAGGCCCCTTCTGTACCGACGACCGGAAGCTCGCCCTTCTATTTCTCCCTTATTCCGGCTGCACGCTTTCCATTGATGAGCAGAGCTTCTCCTCATCTAATATTGAAAGGAACAAAATCAGAGTCGACACTTTTTTCTTGAGAGGAACGTGATTTTTCGCAAAAACGTCGCAAGAGGCAAATATTTGAAAGCGAGCACCGCAAGAATATCGAATGAACCTGACGCAGTGGATCTTAAAATGGAACAGTCGACGGAGGCGGAAAACGGAGAAAAGAGAATCGAGAATAAAGGGAGAGCGTTGGTTAATAAAGTCGAAGTTTATTGTCCTCCATGGAGTTGTTGACCTACTGAAAGGAGTTCAGAGATTCCTCCTTCATGAAATGAATGAAGAAGGAAGAAATTGAAGTAAGTCAAGTAAATGTTGAAGATATTTTATTGAAAGGATTGATTGGATCGTATGCTATTTTATTGAAAAGATTCTATGTTATTGTTAGCTCGTTCAATTTCAGTATGGTTTTTTAAAGCAACTAATCGTTAGTTAAATCAAAATCAACAAATAGAAATGTTATAAAATTAATAAATATTTTTACTTGAATATAGTCAACCCTCTAAACCTTAATTCTAATATGCCTTCTAAATTTTCAAAATGAAAAAGGGAAGTCACCCTTAATTGGTTCGATGGCAAGTCACCTTTAATCGGTGACTTGCCTTCTAACTTCTCTTGCCGTGATGTGCGGTCTGTTAGACCGCGGAAGTTTTATAGAAATTATTTGGTGTTTCATTTAATGTTCACTTTTTCACTTAACAGTTTTTCACCATAACAATTGTATAATAGATAAGAAAATAAAATAGTAATTAGTACGTTAAATGCAAATAATATACTTCTTTATTTCTGCTGTATTTCATGACCATCTGTAGCAATGGAATACTTCATTATTATTCGCCAAGAAAATTTATGGTTATTGTACCTTCCATACTTTTTCTTTTTGATTATTTAAATAAGAACGCACAGAATGGATTTTAAATGTTATTCACTACATTAAAAAACAATTATTTAAATTCGATAACATTGTTAAAAGAAAATTATCCATTAAAAAAAGCTTGCGTAATGCATTATTGAAAACTCGTGTACAACATTTGTGCCTGTTCCTTCTTATAAATCTTATAAATATTTTCTTTCTTATAAATATCTATCTCTTGTAAAAACTGTCATGGCATTCCATCTTCTCCATTTTCTTTCTCCTTTGCTCCTATTTCTTCTAATATTTCAACTTCCCGTCTATTTCATCATCTCATCCTTCATGCACTCCCTCTTCCTCTTCGGCATTCGTAACGTGTTCCCTTTCAAAGGCAAAATCACCGTCTACTTCACTGCCAGTACCATTAACGATTTCCATTATTGATTGATTAACTGTACCATCGGGAGGAGGATCCTCGGGAAACGCATTCCAAGATCGTCAGTCACGTTTGGGACATATTCGCTGTAGCAAGGAAAGTTCCGGTGATGTGCGGTCTATGAGACCTCACCGAAACTTTAACTGAACTTCAATGCTGAACGACTGGAACTGTATCGGCTGCCCCCTGTGTGAATGATGTTTAGAACAAGATAAGAAAGTACTATAAACAAAAACAACCTGCGACATGTCAGAAAAGACGGCCACTCGTTTATTTTCCCTCAGCAGTGTCAGAGACCGCACGTTCCCACTATGGAAATTCGTCTTCAGTACTTCAATCAAACTGCTGAAATCATCAAATTACGTCCTCTATTTTAAAAGTTCTTCATGAAAAATATGAAAATACGATGCATTTTCATCTACTAGAAAAAAATGTTTGCATGCATTGCATTGCCGTCTTTCATCATTAAATCACATTGATTCTCAATCTATCTGATTCCATTTTGCGGTGTTTCATGTGCTTCGCTGCACACCCGTTTCTGTTATCTCGCTGCATCCAAGCGTCCGTGAGTGCAATGGAACCTATGATGACAGGATGCGAGTTTGCAGAAACAAATGATGCCGGCAGCGCGTCGTTGGACACGACACGTCCAATTGTCAGCTCTGATAGCCTCCTGCATGTCGTTGCGCGCCTGTCACGAATTGAATCGGCTCTTCATAGTCAGTTGAAATAACCATTACACCGAACGCTGACCTAGTTTTCTCGTCCGGTTGGACTGGGCATGTCACAACCCGTCCTCATCGATGAGTTAATTGAGGAAGTCCTCCACTGAGAAATATCTTTCTCGCGCGCGCTTCCACTCGCAATGAGATCGTTGCGAGTTTCATCTTTTCCCGCTCTGAACGAGGGGTTTATCCGGAGGAAAGCGCATCTCCCTTTCTGATTGATACAGCTCTCGACAAACTTATGTAATCTCCTTTTCCCCGCGAATTCTTGGAGCTCTTTTCTACTTATTCCAGGGAGCTTGAAATCGTTTGTCATTCGAAGGGCGGCAGATGAAAGTAAATCTGGCTCGCGACAGAAGATGCCTCGGTAATTGAAAACGGCTCGCGCTGGGGAAGCGTGCGATAGGTCCCATGACCCAAGCGAGTGGTGGATTTGGGGTAAGAACAGTCGAGATGGCGGGATGAATTTGGAGGCGGGCATGAGAAAGGTTTGAACTGGGATTCCAGCAAACTGCACGAGTAAATGGAACTGAAGAGTGGCAAAGTAGTTATATAAATGATGGATAGAGAGATTGTAAGCGGCTGAGCTTACCAACAAGGGAAGTTTCTCGTTTAAGTACTAAATATAAAGAAACGAATTACGTTGAACGGGCCGGAGGATAGATGAGGGGAATGAAAGGGAGTGAGTTTCAAAGTGTAGGAATGTTGATAAAAGCAAGAATCAAATGAGTGAATGAATGGGGAAGTTGGATTTCCAAAGGGAACAAAAAAAGACGGTCTGTCCAATTAGAACACGTCGTTGGATTGAAATGATAATTGAAATGTAAGTAATTGTTTTAGACGAAATTTATTGGGAAAAAAAAGATAAACAACGACAAAAATGTGTACAAATTGGACAATATTGAATTGAAGGATCGCCTTGTATATTGGAATACAGTACTTATGCCTTCTATTGAAATGAAATGGTTGCAGTTCTTTGCGCTATTTCTTCTCTTGCCAACCCCTTGTACGAGCAAAAGAACAAAGTCAATAGATATTTAAGTGGGTAACCTCGGGACAGAAATTTTAGCTACGATAGAAAAGTATGAAAAGTAAGATCGTATACAAATATTCATGTAGATAAGCAGATGAGCATTCAATGAACTCAAAAATTAAATTCATAAATAACATTAAAATTAGGTGAACGTTTAAAATAAAAATTAGTTTATTTAATTCTTCACTTCACATGAATAAAGGTTATTAGCCTGCCTGACGACTATGGGATCGACCCAAAATATTATACTGTAACTCCTTATAAAACATGAATGTTGAAAAAGAAAAAGAAATATTCGAAAAAAAGCAGATAAATTTGAACATCTAATTGACAGTTGACAATTACGTTAGGACGATTTTATAACTAACAGCAGCAAGTACCACAAAATTTAGCCATAGGTAATAAAATACACAAGTAGCGAAGAAAAGGAGGTGGTAAGTTTATTATTTATTAAAGGGTGAATTCAAGAAGGACGCCTTAAACGATATGAAATTACGTTTGTTTATCTCTTTAGTTTGAGGTTAAAGAACAAGTGCTGCATCAAGTGAACAAATGGGGGATTAATTTAAAACGCCAGCGCACCTAAGTTGGGCGCCCGGAGCACTGCGCTGGCAGGTTGAGATTGGCTGCGCGGCGCCGGCGGCGGCGAGTGGCGGTGCGGGCGGTGTTTGTTTCCGCGCGGTCGCCAGAGGGCAGGCGCGCGGGGAGCGCAACGCAAACAGCGGGGACGCTTGGAGAGGGTGCCTCGCGTCGCCTCGCGTCGCCACGGGACGTGCCGCCGCGCCACCGCTGGGGGATCCGACAGAGCGTGCCTCGCTCTCGCGCGCCGCCCATCCTCGCGCCGGCCCCGCACCGCCCCCGCGCCGCCCCCGCGCCGCCCCCGCGCCGCCCCCGCGCCGCCCCCGCGCCGCCCCCGCGCCGCCCCCGCGCCGCCCCCGCGCCGCCCCCGCGCCGCCCCCGCGCCGCCCCCACGCCGCCCCCGCTCCGACGCCACCGTTTCTTCCCCGCCTCACTGCCTCACCACCTCGCTCCGTTCCCGCACCATTTCCGACCCATCCACAAGCCGCCATTGTTCCTCCTCACTGTCGCCCGTCCTCACTCTGCTCCCGTCTCCTCCACCCCGCTAGCTCGCCGTTCCGACCCCGCCCTGTCCTACGCGCATTGCGCGACCCCACGACCTCGCTTAACCGCTTTCCAGATCTGAAACAGTGCGCCTGTGTCTGAATGGGGCTTAGTCTCTTCGCATGTCAGCCGTTCTCATAGGATGACATTTTGTTGATATATGTTGTTAAGAATTACAATGTGGATATCGAGCGTTGCACGTTGTCATCTCTTGCTTCCGCGTCCATCATCTCCGTCATCCTTTCCGTCAGCTCGTCAGGATTGTGCTATCGATTCTACCCTTCCTCGTCTGTGTTCTAGCATGATAACATTGCGATGTAGTTTACGACGATGAATATTCATAATCATAATATATGTGAGCACACGGTACACAGTTACAAAATTGTAATAGAAAAATGGCGAAATTGTGACGGTAACTGGTTCCTGATTTGGGGTGAAGGGGATATAATATAGTTATAAACTAGTTCATATTTAAGTATTTTATTCTCGTTATGATAATTTATAGTATAAGAAACTAGTAGTGTTACAGAATGACACAGAAGTAGTGTGTGTGTGTATGTATATATATATATATATATATATATATATATATATATATATATATATCCAGATCCACTCTCGAGGCCTGGTATAGGGGAGAAAACAGAAAAATGAAATTTGAAGTGTCAAGTATTTGGCGAGAACCAAAACATCACCTCTTCAACTAAAAACGCTCTCCAACAAAAATACATGACTAAGAACATGGAATATGGAAACAGAGAATGCCCTAAATGGAAAGAAAAAACATATAAAGAATATTTACAAAACAAAGCAGATGAATCTGCAGCAAACTATAAAGAGGAACGTAATTAGGCTCGTAAAATAGTTAGACAAACCCACCAACAATCCTGGAACAAATTAATATCCAATGTAGAAAACGACATAGACAAGAAATAGCTTATAAATTTATATGCAGAGGAACAGGGTGAAAGGGTCCATCAGGACTTCCAGTTGTTTGAAAGAACGTACCATGGACAGTATAATGACGGAATGCTTGGTGATTATATCTGGGGACTGAGCAGAGAGAGTGATGTAATGCACAAGAGGAAATGTAGAAAGACAACACATTTTTAAGCACACTGTACGTGACATGTGAACATTTTCATGTACTTTAACATTTTTGTCACATATTTACTGCATTTACATTTTCCAAACATTGTATTTAAGTATTTCTTTTGTTTTGTTTCATGGGTATATGTAAACGAGTATTCATTGTTTCAAATATATGTATTTTCCTCAAATTAAGAAAATCGATGCCATTTCCCTAAAAACAATTTCCCATATGAAAAATTGTTTTTAAATAGTGTTTTGAAATATACTGCATCAGAAACAACAAAAAAATTAACTTAAACAAAATTTTGTTGCATGATGTAATTTTTTTGATAGCGGGTCAGCATAAGTCTGAAATGATATGTTGTTAGTATTTAGCATGTTCACTAACAGTCCGTAGTCTTCGCTGTTTTCCGTTTGAATTTTAATCTAGGCAGAATACGGTACGAATAATTCTAACTAGAGGACAAACAATTAAAGTTGTTCATAAATAGTATATAGAATAATGATTCTACATAATATTGATTTATGTTTTTATCGTTGAGATGTGTATAACAAATAATAAAAACGTGTTTTTTAAGTTTTATGTTTTATTTGTGCCTATTCTACCATTTAAATGCTGCTTTAAATGTTCTGAAATGCTGAAAGAACCTATTATAGGTACCTAAAAATCCACGGTCTAATCATGTTTGGCTATTTGAACGGCGCGAGCACAGAATAGTTACTAGTATCTATTTTGTACCGCAAGCCCAAGTTTTTAACAAGTGCACCCAATTCCCTTCCAGACAGTGATGTATAATGTAAGAATATAATGTGACGTTCGTGTGGCGGTCTCCAAAATCAGTTAACCGATGCCTCAAAAATATTTCTTTAGCTTACTTGCTCTTAAATATAAAAAAAATTCGTGTTATCCTTTTTTTGCGTTATTAAGATTTGACTGCATATTGAAATTCAAATTTTCAACGGCGGATCAATAAAAAGTATTTTTGTATTTTGAAAATACAAAATACTATTAGATAGTATTTTTGATACAAATACAATATATATGATCAAATATGTATTTTCGATAAAAAATTCAAATTACAAAAGTATCGAAAATACGTATTTTAAAAACATGTATTGTCGATACTGCCCAACTCTACGTATATTACTCCGTATATACGTACATATACGGGAAAGTAAAAATAGATTTACAATCAGATTTTGAATTACAGTGTTTCTAGATTTAGAATTAAAAACGCCAATCAATGTACATTAATGTCATTAATTCCATTAACAATAGTCAGAGATTCAGGATGTATTTTTATGATTCTAATGTATATTGTAAATGTTGTTGAATATTTCTTTCTTTTCCCACCTTACGTCCGTTATTTCATAGCCCGAACAACATCTACTAACTAGTTGTGCGAATGGCACAGACTTTCCCGTATTAGTTTTCTATTTTCTTGGGTCTTCGCAAGCTATTCGGAATTGCCACATACTCTTTCTTGCCAGCTACCATCTATCACCGCCAAAAGTACATTTTTTTGTCATTTTCTTTATTTTTCGGTTTCCTATTGGTAGAACGAAAATATTAATTTTAGAATATTAAAGAACACAAAAGCCTAGCCGTAAATGGCAATTTTCTTTTAAAAATTATGTGCCGTTTAAGAGAAAATGGCGTTTTAGCACTACTAAAAATGCGAAATTTGAAGCTCATTTTCACAGAAAATGTTTGAGTTTTCAAAATACTTTATTTGAAGTTATTTGAAGCACATACACTCAGAAATATAATCATCTTTACAAATTGCGGATAATGTGCATATCAAAGATGTGAGAGATCTTTCAAAAAATTTACATTTATATAATTTTTGAAAAAGAAACTCAAAATAAACTTTACGCTATACTAAAGAGTGTAATTAGCACTATCCGTTACAAAAGTTTCAAGAAAAAAAATTGCAGCCATATACGAGAAAATGGCGTTTTAGCATTTCTGAAAATGCCGAAATTTGAACTACTTTTCACAGAAAACGGTAGTGTTTTCGAGAAACTTTACTTGACATTATTTAAAGCATATACACTCATAAATATAATAATGTGAAAAAATCGGCGATAGTGTACATATTAACGACGTGAGCGACAAGTAAAAAAATTTACACTTTTGTAATTTTTGAAAAAAACAACCGATAGACCAAAATGGCTTTTATGTCATTGATAGAGTACATTTACCACTATCCCTACCAAAAGTTTAAAGTAAAAATTTTGAGCCGTTTTTGAGAAAATCTTGTTTTTGTAATTTTTTAAAATTGCACATATTGCACTCAATATTGCACGAAAACTACCAAAATTTTGAAAAACATTTACATGACCCTTATGAAAGAACTCAATATGCAGAACAAATTTTATTTGAAGAAAAAATCTTTATCTTCAATTTTGTAGTTGGAGAAAGACGCCGAAAAAAATTCAAACTTTCAAAATTTTCGAAAATTCAGAGCTGTACGTGAAAATCGGACCTATGCCATGTTAATAAGTGTATTTTACTCTATTCATACAAGAAATTTAAAGAAAAAATTTGGAGCCGTGTTTGAGAAAGTTTTGGAAATCCCCGGGGGGCTTCATATAAAGTACCCCCAAATTTTGAAGAATATTTTTGAAAATCTCAAAGCTTTGACTAGAATCAAATCGACCGGAGAATATCCATTTTGGAAGAAATCGTACGTATGGTTTAGGCGCTAGCAGTGTTCACAGACGGACAGACAGATGACGGACGGACAGACGGACGTTTTCCTTTCAATTGGGTTTTCGGTATCAAGGACCTAGAAAATAGGGTTTCTGGCTACACAACGTGTGAGGGGATTTTTTTTCTTAATTTAGCAACTGGTTTTATCCCCTTATTCGTTTTCACGGCCCGGCAATGAATTTTTTTCCGCCGAAAATTGGCCATTTGTTCGCGCAGCATTACATAACTTTCCCTATACTACGTATACCACTCCGTGTATATGTACGTATACGGGAAAGTAAAAATTAATTTATGCTCCTGACCTCACGAAGTAAAAAGAGATTTTCAATGAAATCTGGCATTTTGATACTTACGTCTCGTGAGCAGAAGTGTTTTTCAGTCGAAATACCTTCGCCTTTTTATTTAAATTCTAATTGCGTTACTGGCTTCCCCTCGTCTAAAATAATACTTATTGTGAAGGTTTCAAAATTTTGAAAATAAAATAGAACAAAAGTCTCAGGTTTACGATTTGAACGAGATATTTCTGCATTAGCTACTGTTTGGCTTAGAACACTTCGTACAAGAAACTTCATTTTTCAAATTCAAGCCGAGGCTATTTGTTTTGTAAATAACTACCGTACTTTTATAGATTTTAATTGATCACGGACGTGTTAATGGGATATTTCTTTTTAGGTTTTCAGACTTTAGAAATCTTAATACTAATTTTACGATAGAAAAACTTTATCTGATTTAATGTTGTTTTAAAATGAGTTTGATATGTGAACTCAGTTGTCAATAATTAGACTTTTGAGTAAATTTTTATTACAGAAATAAAAGTCTACTCAAAGAAATACACTTTTTTGAGTGTTTTTCGATGTTTAGCTATATATCATATTTTGAGCATGAAATGTTTCCTTTTTTCAAAGAGAATGATTACATAAGCGTAAAATATTCTCTTTTAAAAAGGATTGGCGTCAGATTTGGTTGCATGATGATATAAATGACTCTGTTTTGACTGCACCAGATAAAATATCATTTGTTTGCTGTTTTTGATCGGTAAAACATTCATTTATTGCAATAAGTGATTGAGGTAATGAAACAGTGAAGATAATTTTGTTTTACAAAAAAGGCTTCATAAAAGAGAAATCATCGCTCTAGTGATATTTTTTCGCAGATAAATGTATGCTTTATTTTTTCGATTAACACAAATTGGGAACTAGGAAAATAAGAACCATCGTCATATTTACACAAAGAATTTTCGTTTACAAAGCAGTTACAGATTTCTACTGAAGCATATTTCGTGACAAAATGCAGTAGATGTCTGCATTTTGTCGTAGCTGTGTTTTAACTTGCTCTTATTTTCCAGTTTTGTAGTAGAAATACTGTCTGTACTTGACACAACAGCTCTATACGGGCCAGGGCCTACCAGCAGCGCCCTGGCTTCGCGGCCATAGGTTAAGGGGTACGTGTGGTTACCACGAAGACATCCCCACGCCATATTATGGTCTTCTCAACCTGAGAAGTGAGTTTTCTCACCGTCACACAACAACATATACTATGACATTGCAAAGAAAACACACATTAAAATCTTGCCCGCCAGGCAATCGAACCCGGGGTCGCCTCATTTAAAACGAGCACGCTGACCAATGAGATAAATTGCGAGGGCCAGTAGAGGTACTAAATATTTAAAATGTCATATTTAAAATTAACACAAAGAATACTTATTTGCTGTCATTATTCATTACCGCGTTCAACATAAACTATAATACTTAGTCATGCTTCGTTTTGACGGGTAAATTACAATCTAAAGCAGTAGTTTCGTTTTCTGGCGAGAACAATGATGAGAGTGTGAGTTATAGTTAACGAAGTAAAGATAGTAAGTGTTTCAAGATTTACAAATGTAGTCGCTAATAATGTCAGTCGTTGATGCGACTAAAAATAAAGAGGGAAAAAAAGATTTACAAATGCCTTTAAATGCAAAGATCAATGAGTGTATGAATGAGATATCGAATACACGCTCGACACTGGCGCCCCTTTCAAAATCAAAGATTATATATGTGATGCAAACATTGTTCATGAAAAATGAATGGTAGGATTTTCTGCTATATGCCACTTCAATATCCACGTCCAAAAATTACATACTATTCATATCGTGGTAGAAGAAAAAAACATTTCTATTAAATTTACAAAAACATTGTTCTTGCGTTCACAGTAAATAGTAATTATACTGTTCCAAAATTTGTATACCTCTAACTTCGTTAGTTTTGGCGAACCACCGAACGATACTCTACCAACAACTTTTTTTTTTATTTTGAATTTTCCGCAGGGTCCGTATATTCTCGTTCCACTTTTCTGTTGTAACGTTTCGACGGCTCTTCCTATAGTGTGATACAATCGCACGGAGAGAGCTCCTGAACTTCATGAAACTTCATTCATTTAAAAATAATTAATATTTTTATAAAATGGCATAATAATATTATATATTAATAATTTTATAAAATGCACTAAAATATGCCTTGCATTCTTCTTTTTATATTTTGATGCTTTTGACAATAATTGTAAATCATTTTGTGTTCTTTTTGGACCAAATCACTTGTTATTTCACTTTTCACTCGTTCATGTGTACGTATGCAGAATTACTTTTTCTTAAATAATACCTGTGGCTTGCCGAAACAAAAACGCTGCTGTCGAGAGTGTGGAAAATGGGAGCCTGGAGCAGCAAAACTTGGTTGTTGTGAAACGGCACACGTGAATTCTTGTCTAATTTTACTTAATGTATTCAAAATAATTATCATAAATAGAAATTATCACATCCACGACAGTATTCCGATTATGAATATATTCGAAAATTGTTTCATTTGAAGCCACAATTACCAAACAAGTATCAAAGATATTTTTTAGATGTCCGAACTTATATTGTTTCCCCCCCCCCCCCACGTCACTGACATATTTTCTGAATCCACCCCTGTGACTGTCCTGAGGGGTCGGCGGCCGTCCCACGAGACATGCCAGCTGACACAAGCCCCGCGCGTCGCTTCGGCGCCAAACCACCCCTGGCCACCAATGACCCCCTGGCAGCCCCTTGCACCACATGTGCGTACATGTGGCTACTTCGTCCGTCGGCCCAGCCGACCCTCTGGTCAAGCCCTCGCCCAGGACGTGCGGTTCTCTCCCGAAGACGCCAGCTCCCATGTTATTTCAAAGCCACGTCCAATCATATCCAATCCAATCATATTCTAGATACTTCTGTATTTTTGAAACTAAACCACCTACGTCAACGTTATAAGTTTAACGCTAATAGTTGGTCCTAAAGTCACATTATAAAGAACATTTTCCCAGCCCTTTGCTTATGTATTGAATGAAAAGTAGCACGACCTGCGGTGCATAAAAATACCCGATGTGGAACACCTTAAAGTGCCTCTTTAGAGAGGAAACGTGATTGGTTCCGTTCAAACTAAAACAATACTGTATAAGTAAATGGAAAGAGTGAAGATTACTTATTAAATAGGAATCTTCATTCATGCTATGAAAGTATGGGAAAAGTAGATAACAAAATACATTAAATTCGTATACAAAAAGTATATTTATTGAATGATGAATACGTTTTGCCCGTCTTGCTCATGCTTATTTACGTTATGCTTTTACTCTCATCCCAGATTTGATTATTGTATAATTTGATCATTGTATTTATTTCATTGTGTTTCAAATTCTTATATTAGTATTCCGATAAAATCAGAAAAAGAACTGCTGCAAAAATTATTTACATTTTTTAAAATAATACTATGAATTGAAAACACATTTCGAAGCCACTGTTTTTATATAAGTACAACGTAATAATTAAATATTATATATTAATTCGTGTAAATTTGGACTACGCATTTGCTATGGATCTTTCATTTACAATCTTCGCATTCGGATAAATCTAATTTTACATTGTTTTCCTTTAATTAGTGTACGATTTAAATTGCATAGTTAAAGTTATTCATAAGTTATTTTAGTGACTATTTCACTCATGTCTATCCGCGTCGTAAGTAGCCAATGGTAAGCCTGGATATATTCAAATTAAACCAATCCCAGATGTTTATCGCCATCAGCTTGTTTACCTTTTTTTATCGCCGTAAAACCTTTGTTTACCTTTTTAAGATAACGATAGCAATTGTTTCACCTCCAAAATAGCTCTTGTGCATCAATATAATATTAAAATCTGTGGTTTTGGTAATGTTTAAAACTCTGAAATAGAATCTATTATTAAAGATTCAGTGCCGAAAAACAGCAAAAGGAACAGAAAAAGTGTGTAAAAGAAATTTCAAGAATTTTGTCAAGACAGAAAATACAAATGGACAGCACAAACTACAAATGAAGAAATTACACATGTTTTAGGCAATTAATATACGAAGATTAGATTGTGAAGAGTACAAAGAATATGCCATCAAAACTATGTGGAACGTTACAACCAAAATTATTCAGGAAAATAGTTTAATGAGTACACACGTGTGTTCAATCCATTCGAAATTGACGAATTCCGCTGCTAATTCATCTTGTACATCTTCCATTTCAAATACTTCTATGGAAGACCAAGACTTGGAAACCAACTTCCTACAACTTTAATGATTGTGATTTTAATAAATGTTCTTGTCAGTAGCCTTGTTATAATTGTTTTCCGAAAGTTTTATTACCATAAAATTGAAACATATTTGAAATCATTTTCTGCATTAAACTGTTATTCAAATTTTACTTGATTGTAAGGTATTCCAGGAGGCAGTGATAAGTCGGAACTGAATGAAATGTTTTCATTTTTCGGTTGTAATTTTGAGTAATATTTCCCTTTTTCGTAATTCCTGTGATTTAAACTATCCTTTCAAATCATGTAATGTGTTTATTCGTGAAATAGTCACACTAAATATCACTCGAAGTGATGTGCTAGCCGGTAAATTCACTCCTCGCTACGCGAGTCGTGAATTTACCGGCTAGCACAGCACTTCTCGTGATATTACTTATGATAAATTATTGTCAGATTTTCTTAAATTGCGTGATTAAAGATTAATTGAACACTGAGCTATATAATTGTATAAATAATTAGCATTAGTTTTTTCTTGAAAATTTAGTAATCTTGTCAGTTTCACACTGAAACTTTTATTTACGAAATTTGTCTTCGAATGAATATCAGATTGCATATAAACTATTATTTTTCGTTAAAAATATTGCAATTTAAATAGTACGGTTACAACGTATCTAAATCTCATTACAGATCCCCAGATGTAAATGTATTAAAAGCGTGAGTACAACTTTATTGCATTTTGAATCTAATAACACATCCAAATTTTACGTAAGTTTTAGAGACACGCAAGAAAGAATGCACCAGTAAATACGGTAAAAATACCCCATACACACACGTCCCTCCACAAACTTACGAACGCTCACGTTACTCATCGGTTACAATGGTGCACTCACGTTACACATGGTGCTGAGTTTGCCCGCCAGTTGATGGCAAGCTTTCGCTGCTCGCCTCACGAGTGCAGAACTAAACCGGCCGGGCGCTAGCAGTGATATGAAAATTGCAATTTTTTATAATAAATTATTAATATTGAGAGCACAAATATTTGTAAATATTTGTGGTTACTGCTCGCATGTGGACCATACTCAATTTAGGACCTTTTTTAAATAAGGCTGACAGCCAATTGTTCTCACGAAATGTAGAGAAAAATTATGCTTCCTGTTAATGTACTGATAAACTTTTCACAACTGCATGTTGTTTATTTGATTTCATTTAATGTTTATAATCATGATAAATTATTATTTTTATTTATTTTATCCTAACGTATATAGTAACTCAAGCTACCAACATTCTAGTGTATTTTTCTGGATCATCTGGTTGAATGTGTAAAGTGATGTCGCCCTTTTATCTAAGAGGATGAAATGATACTTTTTCAAAATTTTGATTTGTTCAGGTTCGATGGCTTTCTCCATGTTATTTTCAATTAACGTAACAGGAGCGATTTACTGTGATAGCGAGTAGCCTAGGGATAAAGCTTTTTAAACCATTGTCCTGCTTCTGAAATAACGACTCTGAACAGTATGGAGTCCCCCCACAATCGATCACTTTTATCCAGTGGGAATTCATCCTAATGTTGAGATCTATTGTTGTGTGAGTTCACACGCCGAGTAATATTTTCTATTTTCCTTCTTCATACTCTTCCGTCCCTGAAATTGTGTGTTTTCTTTTTCACCTGTCGGTTCCTTCCTTACTTGTATATCCGCTTCTATATCATTGTTAAATATGTTTTTATTTTATCCGATATCAGTTGTTTTAATAGACTCGGAAGACTAACGACTCATGACTTATAAATTTAAGAAATTGAAATCGTAAACTCCCCTTATAATTATGCATACTAGGGGTAATTACATAATGAAATTAATGTATTTGTTGCAATATGTAATAAGACTTTCCTGCAACGCTATTCAATAATATCGCAAGTGTAATGTATATTATGAGTTAATTAAATACTTAATGAGTTTATTAATTATATTCAGTTTTCTGTCTTTATTTCTCACATCCTCTCAAAGTATTTCTTTATATCTCGTCTGGACTCTTTTTCGTCTGCATATGTTCTGTGTTTCATTACATTTATTCAGTCGATTTTAAGTACTAAAAGGGGTAATATCAGTCCAGTGTCGCCCATTGTCTGTAGATATCGAATCTAAATAAATTTTGCGGAACGAGTGGCTAATATCAACAATTTAACCAAGCATACTATCTATCCATTCTGACAGTGTAAACTGCTTTTATACATTACAAAACAAATTCAACATTTGAAATTTAAAACTAGACTCTATATCTTTTCCATTGCTTCTTAAATCCACTTGTTAGGAGACCCATACGACCGATGTATGAGTGAATTTGTTTTTACTTGCTCGACGTACTACATACCTTACTACTTATGTCTACTATGTACATTATTAAAGAGAAAGTTTTGTAATCATGCGGCGGAAATCGTCAATTGTTCGACAAACACTTTATTGTCAGACCCTGTTTATAAAAAAGTGGATAAAGTCTTGTTCCTGAATGTAGTAAATTACTTCCTCTTACACTTTTGTAGTCTGAATCCACGTTTTATGAGTACAAGATAAATCAATTGACAAATCCTGTTTTGTGGGTACCGAAAAAATCATTTGGCGACAAAACGTCCGTTTGTTCGTCGGTCTGCATGTCCGTCCAGCTGTGGTCAATTCTAGCACCTTAACCTTTTACACGATTTTCTCCAAAATTGATATTCCCCAATATATCTGAAGGAACTTTAAGAGCCTCCGAATTGAAAAGGATAGTTTGATTTTGAGGGGTACTTCATATGAAACATCAACAATCTTTTCAAGACTTTCTCAAAATGGCTCCAATTCTTTTTATTAAACTTCCTCCTCCGATGCCGTAAATAACGCTTAAACAAGTCACAAATCTCATTTTTTGTAAAATATCTGAACTTTCAAAAATAGCTTAAATTCAACATTGTTTCAGCGTCTTTCAATAACTACAATTTTAAAAATTGAGATTTTTTCTTAATAAAACCTATTGTTTGAGGACCAGTTTTGAAATAAAGTCAAGTTCAGTTTGTCGAAAATGTGAGTAATTTTCGTGTAATTTGCGTAAATGTTAAGCAATTTATAAACAATTATTTTCTCAGAAATAGCCCCAATTTGTATCTCTCGTGTGTATCAAAGGATATTAAAAAAGTTGGTGCTGGTCCCATGTCCCTGCAAACTCTAAATTTTCGAAAACTGCAAAAAATTACATGGCAAGACTACAATATTGGTGACCGATTTTTCTTAAAAATTGACAGATTTTCTATTTGGTTCTTCCACATAATTCCTCTCTTTGCTTCTTTAAAGCTCTGATTTTCTTTCCATCCATATATTCTCGCCTTCTCCGGCCATAAGCATCTCTTACAATCTATTGCGAACGGCGGCGACCGCTAACGTGCGGTCTCCCAGAGGAGTAGCGCCGTCGATTGCTTCGGATTGATGCCAGCGTTTGTTTGTCTCCGTCAGATTACATTCTTATTGCGTGTCGGTCAGCGCGACCGCAAACAGGAATGCCGCGGCAGGATGAAGGAATTGCTTCTTTCGTTTGTTTGCTCTCCCCTTCGATTGGTCGCGGGCTGTGTGCGCCGTACCGTGCCGCGCCGCGCCGCGCCGCGCCGCGCTGGGCTCGAGATGGGTCGGGGATTTCGCACTTCCCAGGAGAGGACGCGTGATTGGAGGAAGGGTCTCTGGAGACCGCGTGGGAAAAATCTGCATAGAAAGCGGTGAAAATGCGGGACAGTAAGGGTTGTAAGCTCCTTGCGCTGTTGACGTTTTTGTTTTTATCGCTTATTTTGATGAAATAATAGACAAGTGCAGCTGAATTCAATATTGCAATTTCTAATATATTTATGCAATGTATCTAATAACAACGCAAATTTATTTTTAAAAGATACAGAATTATTAAATGTCCAAAGGCAAATAATAGAATGCAACAATGTAAACATGAAGCTGTTGTGATAAATACACTAGAAACATTGCCAATAATTGTGTATTTTTAGTTGGGACAGTCATCACTGCCACTTGAACGCTTAACGGTTTTAATAAATTTGTAAAAAATGTTTTTGGATGAAGAAAGACGGCGAGGTATTACACGTTTGCCCGGTCAAATGTTTTTGAAGACACAAACTTAATTTAATTATTTTCTTTTTTATATAAATATTACAAAAAATAAATACATTTCAGAACATTTAAATGTCAAACCATTAAAAAATGTGAAAGATTTGTAGTGTGTCCAATTATTGAAATTCAACACATTTCCCAAGCATTAAAAATTTTAATTTATTGAATTACAGTTAAAAATTCATGATATGTCTCCAAGGAAAGCAAAACTAGTTTCCTAAAAGATATTTTGATATTTTTCAAATAAGGAATTTATAAGAAAAGGTACTTTCTTTTCACTTTAAGCGTATAGTAATAAAAAGTTGCAACAGAATTATTTCCAAAAATTATATTTATATTAAGATGTTTTATAAATTATCTGAAATATTTTGAGTGTTTATTAAGAACATATATTCAATAAATCCATTTTTTTATTAACAGATAACAAGAGACTTTGATTGTCTTTTGTAAGCTTTGATATCTTTTATTATTATTAAATGTGCTTTAATATTTCTTGAACATGTAATGTAGGTCATTTACTTGTAGTACCAGGCAAATGAAGACTGTCTGTCTAGTAATTCGGGATGGATCCACAAATTTCCCAATCGTGTATGGCGTAGGATTCAAATGATGTTCCATGAAATTTGGTTTTGCATTGCTTTGCTGCATATCATTCTTTAAGTTTTCATATCATTTAACATATCATAAGTCACGTAATTCTAAAGCTTTCCAAACTTTCAGCAACCTTTCAAACATTTCAACGGTGATAAATTTATTTATTTTATTAACCATGGAAAATTAAAAATAAACGACACGTTTGTCACTCATATCTATGAACATGTTACCGGCTTAGCTCGTTCAGGGCATTAACTGAAATCACTGCTGTGCCAGAGTCCGGGAAGTTCTATGGTTCTAGTCCTGACGATCTCGACACTCGCTACATAACTAGGTCGGTTTCAGACGCTGTCTGAAGGAGAATTCTAGCGGTCGACTGCTCTGATCGATAGTTTCCGTGATCCCTCCAGTCAACACCAGACGAATGCTGGAATAGTACCCTAACAAACGGGCCACGGACCGCGCGTGTTATTTCCTTCCTCTTCGTTCTCCTATCCTCACCTCTTATTTACACACACGTACCGGTACTACATTGCCACACATATCGGGAACTTTGAGTTTTTTCCGGCTGGGGCAGGTGCCCCGTTGATGATACCTGGTTGGGAGAAAGCCTTTCAATCTGACGAGCAGGTTGGCACCGGATCTCAACCAGGCAACGGGGGAAAATCACTGCCTCCTCCCTCATAAAAATATGCACTATACTTACAGGACTAATGACTTAAGCAATTGACGGGCCTGGAGTCACCAACGAATCAGTCAATCTATGAAAATTAAGAAAGATTATTAAAAATGGGATAAAAAAATTGTAAATTATTTGATCATCGTCAATCTTATATCAGTAAAGCTCAATATGAAACACGCTATAAACGTGGTCGACGTAGCCAGGCATTCCCCAACTCGTTTCGCAGCTCCCGCTGAGGAGCGCTGGAGCTCGGTGGCGGCAGCAGCGACACCGCCGCGAGATCCTCGCCGCGGGCCACGCAGTCGCCGAACTGCATCGTAATTCTCGAGCTGGCGGCGGCGGCGGAGGGAGACGCTCCTGTGTCAACCTCGACATTACTCCAGTTTATGCTCCGTATCTGCTGTCCTCGTCCGACACGCTGCCTCGGCGGTATCTCCGCGTACTCAGCGCCGCCGCCTCCATCGCCCCTCCTCCCGGCGCCCCTCACTCCCCCTGTGCCGCCTCCGCCGCCTCCACCGCCTCCTCCGCCTCCACCGCCTCCACCGCCTCCACCGCTTCCGCCGCCACCGGTGCCGCCGCCTCCGGTGCCGCCTCCATTGTTTCTCCCCTGTCTCTTTCCTCGTTGCTGGAGCAGCCCTCACCTCATTCCTCCCCCTCTACCCACCCCATCTCCGCGTCTGCCACCGCTCCCTCCCACCTCCACCGCCGCCAGCCCTCCCGGCTTATGGCATTGCACACACACGCGCGCGCCCGAGCGGCGCCGGAATATATATTAGACATTTGCTCTGAGGAAATAAACTATGAGCGCGAACGCATATTAGCGCCGGTTTCGTCCGCGCATTTGCGGGCTGGAGTCGCGCCTTTGACGCGCTGGCGCGGTGGATTTGCGGAGAAGGAGAAGGGTAGGGCGTTGTTTGGTTTCTGAGATGGTGGTTTGTCATGCGGTGAGTGAGGTGGAGGTGGAATCTCAACTGAAGGGAGGGTTGAGTCGACAAAAGATGCTGTAGTAGTGAGATTTTAGTGTTTACTCGTCAATCGAAGAATAGAGTAAATAACTGGGAAACGATGACGGGTGAATATGGAAGTCAACATGAGACATAAATGTCATGGGTAGACAGGAAATCAGGGCTTTTGAAAGGAACATTAATGGAAAAATAGGAATATCATGGATTCAGTAGTGTATTTTTTGGAGAACTGAGATAAGTCAGTAAAAGCTGAAGAGTTCTGTTATTTTCATATTTTTCTTGGTACATTAGCGAATTTCTAATTTCTGCTTTCTGAATTTAGACACCGTCTACTAAAATGTCTTAATCGTTTGTCTTAATCGTTTGTCTTAATCTTCAAATCCAACGGAAGCTTACGTATCTTCCCGCCTTCATCTCGTTTCACAAATAATTAGAAAACTGCCTATCTAAATGGAGATACTGCCTTCAGTGTAGAAAATACTAACCAGAAAGTGTGTTTAAAGTGTAAGAAATAACAATTGTATTTCAGCAAAATTCCCAGCTACTTACAGTTAATTTCCTCAATGGATTAAACATTATGTCCAATCCCGAACAGTATTTTATTTATTTCCCTTCCTTACACCTTCCCAGTAGACACGCCTGGCAGCTAAAGAAACCTTCTTTAAGACTCTGCTGTGCAAACACTCCCAGAAGTGACGGGGAAGATTGAGGTAAATAGCAACGGGTGACGTGCGCAAAGTTCCTGGAGCGGTTCTTAGTAGTTGAGTTGGCTATAGTGACCAACCCAAAGCATGCTCCCACATGACACAACGTCCCGCAAGGGCTGGGAGCGTCGACGGAGGGAGAGGAGGGCAGGTAGGAGAGAGAGAGAGGGGGGTAGTGAGAGAGGGAGGATGAGAGAGCGTCAATTCGCGGCGGTCATCCCCGAGAGAGAGATGGCGCGGTCAACGTGGCATGCACTGGCTTATCTCGACTGCCGGAACGCGCAGCACTGCCGCGGCTGTCGTTGCCGGAAACGCCGCCAGGTGTAGCTTACGTAAACTACACGCTGTACACCTCTCAGAGAGATGCGAAGAGCAAGTAGCTCGAGGTCGACATGGAAGGTTCCATCGCTGAGAGAGCAAATTATAGCGCTGGGAGGTTAGTGGTGGAACATACCGATTATTCTCAGAGTAGACGCGTGTAGTATTCTATACACGATTGAATCCGTGGACTCCATGATTCTACTGAGGAGGGTAAATTATGTTGTATAGCCTCCAAGTGTTAGGTGGTGATAAAAGTATGGTACTCAATAAAATTGAAAGTTATTACATTTTATGAATTAATATTATTTAAAAAATAGAAAACTAATAACTTAACTAAAGTTTGGAATTGACAAATACCATGTTTCATTCTGAAAGATAATATATTTGATTATTTTTTTAAAATTTATTATTAAAGTCGCATCGACAACTGAGGTCATTAGCGACTACTTTAAGTACAATTTTACAATATTAACATTGCAACTTTACAATAGATATGAAAATTTACATATATTACAATATATATGAATATGTAGAGACAGATATTACATGTATATTGATGTCACAGAATTAGTTTCTAGTATCCATACCAATACACCTATTTCAATTAAATTTCTTTAAGAATGTTGCTGCCTTTACAGAATTTTAAAATTTTATTTTGGTAGTCGTTGGATGATAGCATCAGTTCCGGGTTTTGCTCATCTACTAGGTGTGTGTGTCTGCTGTACTGAAACATAGGACATTGAGTTAAAATGTGTTCAAAGTTAAGAATGGTATCACAGTGCTGGCAGTAGGGTGGGGGATTTCCTGTTAGCAAGTGTTGATGGCTGAACTTGCAATGACCCGTTCTTATTCCTGTTATTGTCACCTGATCTTTTCTTGAGAATTTTTAGGGGGTTTTCAGGGAGTAAAAATTGTTAATGTGCTTGTGTAGAGGGCTGGATTTCATGTTTTTCCAGAGGTTGACTCCACTTTTCATCCATTGCTTTCTTGATGTGGGTCCATAAATCCTTGCAAGTGTGTGATATTGTTAAAATACTTTGTTTCAGGGCTTACATTTTCCTCTTCAAGACTCATTATATTATGTTCAGGGGTTGTTTTGTAATCTGGTATCCAGGCAATTATGAGACTTCTTTTAGATTGTATAATGTCATGATATATTTCATGAGTAATGTTTATCATTGGTAGGCCAGGGTAGTTATTGAGATTGTTGTTTATTGCTTCAAGAGAAGTAGAGAATATGACAAACTTGTTATTTCTGAGTTTATGTGGCATTTTGAAGGCTGTCATTATATAGCATATTTCAGCTGTAGTACTAGAGTAGGAATGCAGTCTGTTTATAATTTTAACATCTTTGGTAATTGTAGTTGCATATTTTCCATCTCTATTATTGATAACTTTAGTATAGATTTTATAGGAGTCTTGGCATTTATTTTCTATTTCATTATATTTATTATATATATTCCTATCGTTTTTAGCCATTTTTTTTATTTGAAGAGTGTCTAGTGTTATATCTGTTACTATTTCAGGAATTGTCCATGGTGGTATACTATTATTTCTTTTTTCCATTAGTATATGTTCCTGAAGTTTTAACTGTCTCAGAAGGTTTTTGACTTCGGTATATACTGGTGAAAAGCATTTTTGTTCTTTGTAGTAATTTTGGAGTTTTAGGTATATATCGTGGTAGATTATAGGGTTATTTGATTCATGCTGATTTGATGGCATATTTGAGAGTTAGCATTTGTCTACGGTGAGCTAGGGTTGGTTCTTTGGCTTCTATTAGGATGCTACCAATGGGGCTGGTTTGAAAGCAACCAATGCTTATTCGTAGAGCTTTGTTGTGTATAACATCAAGTTTTTGTAGGTCTTTTTTGCTAGCTGAATCATATAATATGGATCCATAGTCGATTTTGGATCGAATTATTGCTTTGTAGGTCATCAGCTGGAGATGTTTATCTGCTCCCCAGTTATTATGGGATATGCACTTGAGTATGTTTAGTCTTTTCTTACATTCCTCAGATAGGATTTGTTTGTGCCTTTTCCAGTGTTTGAGTCAAAATGCATGCCTAATATTTTAATGTTTTGATCAAGTTTTAGGTTATGTAGGTCCATTTTTAATGTAAGCTGACTCTCCATATTTTGTCTGGAGAATACTATACATTGAGTTTTGGAAGCTGAAAATTTAAAGCCTGATTTGAGAGACCATTCATGTAGATTGTTTAGGGCAGATTGTATAATTTTTTGACTGGTTTTAATTGATGATCCTCTGCAGAGGATGGTAATGTCATCAGCATATTTCCTTATGATTACCGGATGATTGATTTCAGAGTCTGCATCATTGATGGCCAACAGGAATAGAGCAACACTCAAGTACCGCACCTTGTGGTAGTCCAATTCTCTAAGTGTTGTACAGATGATAGGCTACCATTAACTCTCACATTAAAGATTCTTACTTTGGTGAAATTCTTGATGAATTGAAATATGTTGCCTTTAAGTCCATATTCCTGTAATTTTGTCATGATTATATGGGTCCACACCATGTCATGAGCTTTTTCGATGCCTAGACTCACTGCTAAAACATGTTGTTTGTTAGCAAGGGCTTCTTGGATGTAATTATCAATACATACTAGATGAGAAGTAGTTGAGTGTCCAGCTCTGAAACCAAATTGATTGTTGGATGTGATGTTTTTAAAGTCTAGAAACCATCTGAGTCTTACGTTAATAATTTTTTCCAGGATTTTGCACATATTGCATTTTAAGGAAATGGGTCTGTAATTTTCAGTTTTTGTGGGGTCTTTTCCAGGCTTTGGTATAGGTATAACAATAGCTGATCTCCATAATTCAGGAAATGCATTTTTATTCCATATTATGTTATATATTCTTAGTAGAGTTTCTTTTCCTTCCAGGGGTAGATTTTTTTAAAAGAATATATGGAACATTGTCTGGTCCAGGTGAGGAGTTCCTAGTCCTGTTGATAGCAGAATTAAGTTCTTTAATTCCAATAGGGTCATTAATATGGTAATAAGTAGCCATGTCGTGAATATTTGTAGATTTTGTAAGGTTCTCTTGCTCTTTTTTGTGCTGATAAGAAGGCTTCTGTGTAGTTTTTTGAGCTAGAGTTTTTGGCAAAGCTACATGCAATTGAATTTGCTATTTCATTAGGGTCTGTTATGATTTGGTTATTTGAC
Organism: Acheta domesticus; assembly: GCA_031308135.1. NCBI lineage: Eukaryota > Metazoa > Arthropoda > Insecta > Orthoptera > Gryllidae > Acheta > Acheta domesticus. Next base: position 231,083,276 of record JAHLJT010009436.1, read on the forward strand.
AGTAAAAAATGTATTTGTTTACCTTTCTTTGTTCTTTCGATAGCTTTTATTTTTGCCTAAGACTCATTTATATTATTGTGTATTGATAGACTTGACACATAATTGCGCCTAGGAGTTGGCTTTACTTTCTTTTATGGTTCTTCTTGTAACAGCTCTCATCTTTTTGTATTGTATTTTATTTTCTTCTGTATTATGTTTTTTATATTTGTTGAAGGCATGTTTGGAATTTTTAAGCGCCAATTTACATTTCTCATTCCACCAATGCACTAGTTTGGGTTTCTTTGCTAAATTGATTGTTTCAGTTGATCCGTTTGCAGCTTTAGTTAAGACATCGTTAATGAATTGATAATAGTATCGATATTTTCTGTTTCTAGAAGGTCGTTAATTTTAGGTAAGTACTTTTTGATCAGATTATTATGAAGGTCCCAGTTAGCTTTGTTGTATTTCCGTCTTGGGATTGCTTGATCTTGGTTATGAATATTAGGAGTGTTGTTTATGTTTATAAAAATGGGGAAATGGTCACTATCAAATTGGTAATCTAAGATGTTCCATGAACATTTATAAGCATATTGGGTGGAGGAGATGGAGATATCAATGGCACTGTAACTGTTTTTACTGGTATTGATGTGAGTAGGTTCTCCAGTATTAAGAACAATTGTATCTAGTTTATCAAAAATTTCCTCAAGCATAATACCTCTACTGTCAGTTTTATTAGATCCCCAAATTGGATTATGGCTGTTGAAATCTCCCATAATGAGAAATGGTTTTTGCATATTGTTAATAATATCAGTTACTTCTCTTCAGCAAACTTGTAGCTATTTGGTTGGTAGATATTACATATATTAATTTGAACAGGTGACAGGATCCTTATAAGCACTAACTTCAATGTTTGATTGAATAATCACTTCTTGATATGGAATATGGTCTTTAATGTATATAGCTACACCACCACTGGCCAGATTGGTGTTAGGTCTGTTTTTGAAGGTGCAATTATACCCTTTGATATTGCCATGCTTGGAGTCTTTGAAGTTGGTCTCTTGGATACACAGAATATCAGGGTGTGTTAAATTACATAGGTACTGTATACTTTCTAGTCTGGGGTAAAAGCCATGTACATTCCATTGAAGAATTTGCATTGACTGGTGTTGATTTCTATGCTGTAGTCTGTTTCAGTACTTGATTCATCTGCAGTATGAATTACTGAGTTGATTTTCCTGATAATCATGGTGAATCTGCCTTTTATGGTTTTGCTGGTGAGATGCGGATATAAACTATGCATCATTTTGGTGATGGATGATATGTCTTGTGAGTAGTTACTGGCTAGAAGTATAGGATCATTAGCACTGAAAGAGTTCTCTAAAAAGGATTTAAATTGTATGTAAGTAAGGGGGTAGTTATTTTGAGAGTCTTCAATGATAGGGGTTATCAGATCTTCCATATTTTTCTCTTTCTTCTTTTTTTCTTTTTTGGCTGCTTTGAGAGTTTTTCCATATTGTTTGTTTCATTTGTGTTGCTTACAGACATGGGGGGGTGAGGAGGAATTCAATCTGGAGGCATCTTTTATTGGTATTAAGGGAGACTATGTTGTCATTAGTTGGAATTTCGTCATTGTTTTTATCTTCACTAGTAGAGAGTAGAGATTTAGAAGGTGGTGAAACATCAGTTGTGGGCATTCTTGTAGTGAGATCATGGTGACTTTGTATATCTGTTACTTCAGTTTTTGTTCCATTGGTTGTTGGATCTGGCAAGTCACAAGATTTTTCTCTAATGTGTTCAGATTCCATGGGAGCACTTCTTAAATTGGTAGTCTTTTGTTGATTAGAAGTATTAGGTGTAGGGAATTGTCCAGCTAAGTGTCCTGTTTGGTGACAAAGCATGACATTTCATCAGTTGTGAAAAATATCCTTTATGTTGAGCCATCATAATATACAGTAGTGGATTCAGTTCGACCTACATCTTCAGGGGAAATATATACTTGTCTGCGGAAACTTATAATGTGGGAGAACCCCTGTCCAGGAATAACAGCTTTAACAAATGAAATTTTGGATGCCAGTTTGATATTGTTGGTGGTGAATACATTCTCTATTAGTGTGGGATGATGGGACAGACGTTTGAAATAATTATTCTTTTGGCTTTTGTTAAGAGTGGTCTCAATTTCAATTCATGGTTTTTGATTTAATAACTTTGTGGTTGTTCGTGAGGTTAGGAAGCTTAGAAAGATGCACAATCTGTTGTTTGTTATTCTTGATATAAACCTTATTACGCTTGGGTCAATAATATCGGATAAACTGTTTATGTACTCTTTAATGGTGATACCTTCTTGTGAGTCAATTATTATAGCCTGGTCCTTGGTGGTAAACACTTCAGTTGACATAACATTTGGGTAGGTTTTCAGATTTGGTTGAGTAGATACCTGAGGTTGCGGTGTTGAGATTAAGGGAGCCCCGATGTCCGAGGGCTCCATCCTTGCGCAGGGTAGCCGCTGTACCGGCTGACCATACACTTGATTTCGGGCACACTCAACTCGTGGAACAAGAGTATTGCCACTAAGTAAATGCCACTTAATTCACTGTCTTAAAGACAATATGATAATAACAGCGTTTCACTGGACGCGATCGGAGCACGATGTGTCTCGGTCGGCTGCCACAATGGAACTGTATTTGATTATGTTCTCTAGTTTTTCAAGTTACTTGTGGATTCCATTTAATTTTGTAACACCTTCTCCACTGAGTGACGGATAAGTGATACATTCAATTTTAATTTCATAACGTTCTAAAATGAATTACAGTAACGATACAATAATCTTGAAAAAGAATCTCTTTGTAGTTTTCATGTTCACTTTTTTATTCATTGCGGTGCGATGTTTTCTATTGTGATAGCTCTTTTCATTAATGAATTTGATTTTTTATTAAAATCTTAACTTTTTGTGAATGTGTTTTGTTATTTCTCTTCTGCAGGAAATACTAACAGAATGTTTTAAATTCTTGTCCTCTTCTGGTTAGCGACATTATTTTTTTTTTAAAATTAGCTTTATTCCAGAAAAAAAAAAAGTCGATGAATGCTAGGTCATTATTTGCATTGAAATTCAGTGGGCTAGAAAATTCAACCAGCCACAATGTATCAAACCTATTAGATAAGTAAGCCTTTTGCAACAGAGTGATAATCATTTCACAGTGTTTTCGTTGACTGATGGAAGGTCATGAATGAGGATGAAAATGAGAAATGACAGTCTCTATAGATTATATAATTATTCTTTGCTCTTCGTGTAAAGAGAAATCATGTTGAGTTCAGACAGTCGTAAATTATTTTGTGAATATGTATAGCTTCGTAGTAAAGGTTGCATTTTGTATTGCAAATGCAAATGCTATTTTTCAAACGAAGATAATAGAGATCTCGAATAAACGTACAAAAATATCACAAAAAGTTTAAAGAAAGGAAATAATGAAAAAAAATGAGTCAATGTGAACTGAGGCTTTAAAGAAGCTATGTAACGTCCGACGTCACTATTGAAGGATTCATCTGCTGATGAAAGAGAATTCTTCATTTTTATGTAATTCAGTACAGTTATCAGATGTTTGGTATTAAATGATGTTTCTTCCTAAAAAATTAGAATACTAGCGACTGAGAACATCACTTTTTTTAAAATTTTTGAATGTTTAGGAAAGAAAAGTAATGATGTAACAATGACGACGGTCGATGACACCTTGCATTGTGAATTTGGTTCTCTGTTTCTTTCTCTCCGAAAAATCCAATAAAATAATAGAAAAGCTTTGGAACCCTTGTTTTGGAAGCGAGTTCAAGTAGTCCCGGTACCCTGGGCTAGACCTTCACGACGGTAGGGAGGAAGCGAAAGCGGTGACATAGCAGGGGGAGGGACAACCTTCCGCTGCGAAAAGCTGATTACACGGGACGCTGAAACGCTGAGCCTCTTTGCGTCGTCAGGTAGAATTACTTTCGCTACCGCGAAACGTTTGCCGTCTCTTACTGTAAAACCTGTTTCTGAATACATTGAAGTATATGGAAATCTTTCCTGTCTCTCCAAAGCGAGACCATTTGCATTCTATGACAGCCGCCGTGTCGCGTGTTCTTTTCAGACTCGTTCTAGTAGAACCTAGAACTTAGACGAACCTTTCAGCTGTTTCGAATCGTTTTGACACAAGGACTGTAAATATATAAAAGTTTTATGTTAACTTCACAAAAGTTCGTGTAAGGAATTTTAATTAGCTTGCTAATATAATCAAAGGAAGTTAGTTGTAATGTATTATATTTCATCATGTAAACGTTTCTTTTATTATTTAGCGTGGGCTGTTATGTGGTATAGACTATGTGAAAATAATTAACGCAATAACTTCAATCATCGGGCGTGTGACCGAACGTGGCACCAAGCCTTAATATACAAGATAAAAAGAATTCCAACCCAATAGTACATAAAATAAATTATCAATAGCTTTCTCAACAATATAACTTTTTACGTTAATGTCAATAATCACCATTCCAACCGTGGACTAGTTCACGCAGGATTCCCCGAAGACTCATCGCTTTCACCCATACTATTCAACTTATACGTTGAAGATCTTCCTAAATTAATGAACATCCACATAGTCCAGTTCGCAGATGACACAGCAATATTCTCTTCTGGCAACTCTATCATTGACATCAGAAATATAACACAAATATACCTCAACTTACTCAATAGCTTGGCATCTAAACTTGAAATCTAACTGAATCCAACCAAAACCGCGGGAAAACTATATACACTAAGACCCGATACCTCTCCCACCCCCAACAATGACAACAGTACAATAAACTGGTACCCTCCTAACAAACCTCTTAAATACCTCGTATTAAGTCTTAGATTTAGTCGAAACTGAATTGAAAACAGCACATAGACGAAAAAATAAAACAGACTAAAATAAAACTACTGCAATTAAAACCTATAATCTACAGAAACAACCAATTACCATATCACCCTTCAATTGCAATATATTGTGATATACCAAATGCGGGAGGGCATTCGAAATTAAATAATTTAAGACTAAGCTATTTTAAATTAGAATTAGGCACCATAGTAACAAGTTGCTAGGGAGGATGCCGATGTTTAACATGCCACGATATTTGGTAAACGGGCACCGTAGTAACAGAGGTAAACAATTTCATGAGCCCGTGGATATAATGTAGAATTAGTCGAAAGATGCGTGTGTAAGAGTGGAAATTTCGCCCAAGAGTGCACCTTGGTTAGAGGAGTGAATACCTAATAAGGAATCCGTTGGTAGGGAATGTAAAACAGAATTTTGGACAACAATGAACACGAGTTTTCCTGGATTGAAGAACGAAAAAATGAGTAGTTGCAGCTCAGATCTCACAGCGAGAGGGCCATTTGTGAATTAGGGGGTGCGTGTCCGAGTTCAGACTTGGTTTATTTTTTGTGATCGAAAGTAGAGACTTATAAAAAATTCAAGAGATACAGTTCGGGACTTTAATATTTTTTCTTCCGCGAGTGAAAGTGCAACATTGAAACATTTTGGTGAAGCCGTGCATTGACTTGGAATATTTTCTTACTGATAGGGAGGTATTTTTAAGAATTGCCATCTTTAATTAGTTTTCACCAGTGACGAAGGTGAAGCACCAAGCTAAATGAACTTGTAATTATTTTGCTGAACAAGTGCTGATGGTGATATGGGAGGCGAATACGTTATGTAAATGGGAGTGACTTCGTGGCGTGCCGGAAGATACAAGATAGAAGGCATCAAGACTGGTCGAAGGTGATGGTGTGGAGATACGCGGCGTCCGAGCGAAGCATCCAACGATACAACGGAAGAGAGCTCAGGTTAACGGTTTCCGGTTTCGTACGAAATTAAAACCTATAATCTACAGAAACAACCCATTACTATATCACTCTTCAATTGCAATATATAAAACCCTCCTAAAACCGATTATTGTTGTATGCCTGGCTCATCTGGATAAACGCTGCCAAAAAAAATTACAAATCATTCAGAACCAATTTCTCAGAACAATATCCAATGTCTCGCGGTTTATCACCAATCATCAGCTTCATGAAGAACTCAACTTAGAGCCCATTGAACATCACAAACCTAGCCACTAACTTTTACTATTATTTATCCCAAATCCCTTCCCTTGCAACCATTAGACTCGAAAAAATCCTAACCACACCACAATAAAAAGTAGATATCCCTACAATATCTTCTCAAAAATCTTCTCCGAATTCGAATCTGAATAGACGATTCAATTGGGAATCTTTAATCTAATGTTAGATTTAAGTTTTAGAAGCAATTTTAAATATAAGTTAGCACATAAGCCTTTCATACATATATAAAGTTGATACTTAAACTGACCTATGTACAACCAACATAAATTAATTATTTTTTTAAACTTAAAAATCTAATGCTGCAATAAAAACAAAGGAACAATGTCGAAACAAGAGTTAAATGTAATAAAATGTTTACGTCTAATTTATTGATCAATCTAGAGAATTTTCTGTGGGTTTCAAGAAATCATACTAGCTACCGGTGTAGGCACGTGCATTCTCCTTCATTAAATGATATTGAAATTTCATAAGAATAATTAAATTAGAGGTATACTTTCAGGCTACTAGAGACGACGAAGAAGATGAAAGCTACTCCGCGAGTACTAGGAGAATGTCAACTTGTAAAGATTGCAGAGATAGTTACCGTCAATATTGATGTACACAATACTATTTAATCAATATGTCCGCTGAACGATGAATTGTATGAAGATAGTCAGTATCAGTGCTCTCTCACAACTTTAAAGAGAAACTTGCCTTTATAAGGATAGCGCAAAGTTTTCTCGCAACCCCAGGCAAATACTACGATCAGATTCTAGTATTTTAGTGTTCATTCTTTCATTTTTAATTCTTTTAGCTTATTTTATTCAAGATCCCTACATAATAAGCAAAGTAAGGATGCTCGTTTGGACTGATTTGACTTTTTTCAGAATAAATTTCTACCCTCACATGTAGCTGTGAAGGAATGTGTGGCTCCTACAACAATTGAATTGTTTCCTCGCATTTATAACTTTGTTGAAAATGCATATCTCTCATGTAGTAATGAACATGTCACAACTCTATTGAGTGCCGTCAAACTCTTATTGTTTATGCATGACCTGATGTGTCCCACATGACAGTGACATGTTTATTGAGTGGATACATATTCGGAATTTCAGAATCGAGGGTTTAATGAGCAACGCTCATTTGTCTTTTGTTTCATGATTAATGAGCATGAGCATTCTAGATCTTCTGGGCATTTTATCTCTTTCTATAATCTGCGTGGTATTTTTTGCGTTTCTTCTATCTTTTAAAACTTTTATTTAAAATAATATTTACGAACTTGAACTCTGAGATGGGACTTGTGGAGTAGTATTTTTCTTCCGTTTATAAAAATGTTTTCATTAGAACTCCCAAGTTCCAAATCTCTCGTTAAGAATTCACCCTACCACCATTTGCCGCATCCGTTGCCATTTTCTCCACCGGCTTCTCCTAGAAGGTATTAAATCGCGTTTTGTGGTGTGGAGCGTCTCCGGCCTTATGCGATCATGTTCCCCTCGCCCATCACCTCCTTTGATTGTGGGCGGGAGGCGCAGGACCCCGATATTGCCGGGGGACGGGGGTCGCATTGGAAGGGGCGGGGTGTCAGCCGCCCACAAAGGGTCACGTCGCGCGCAGGCCGAGTGAAGCCACGGGCGGCGGCGGCGGAGGCGGCGGCGGCCGCACGCTCTGCGCATCAATTGAGCGCCAGCGGGCTGAGATGACAGAGGGGACAGGTAGGCACACGGAGGGAAGAAGGAGGCAGAACGTTTGCGAAGGCTGAAATGAGATGTAAGTAATCAAAGAATGAAAAAAGGTTAATGTTGATAGATAGAAAATAAAGAGATATTTATTATTTCTACGGGTACGTTTACGCAACCTGGTGGCAGAACACTACAATTTACAAACATTAGAATAAGGAAAGTTAATACAAAGTAACTTTATTTTAAAATATTAATAATAGCGATGATAATAATGGCAATAATAATAACAGTAATAGTATTAACTCTACATTTTATGGCTATCGTATTCAGATATTTTTAACTAATAAATACACAACCTTTTTTTGTTGCGGTAATGTAAGTTTTTAGTAGAGAAATATATGACGCAAATTTTTATTTTCACTCAACTGAACAGTAAATTTTGTTGAATAATTCGTTATAGTATTTTCTTTAGCATCACAAAAATTTAATCGCTATTTAGTGTCCACTACTTTTGTATATTTATTATTTTAAATTGTTGGCTACTTTACTGTTTTGTTTTAGTAATATTATGGCCATTTGCTGGGTCGTCAAGTTTCCATTATTACTGTAGAATATTAGACTTAAATCACAACTGATTTGAACGTTGTTCACAACTGCTACAATTGCTTCGGGGAAGGAGAATTTGATTACAAACCTATTGAATGCGTGGTAATAAGATTTCCCTTGAATTTGCGTCCATTATTCTGTATCTGTTGAGTAACTTCCAATAAGTTAACATATTTTTTTCTCGACATGCTTGAAAATACTTCTATAAAATTGTCCTTGTTAACTTTCAATAAAGAAGTAAAAAACTTTGATTTAAACTTCTATATCGCATCCTGTTAAACATCAATTATCTGCGTCGTCAGAAACCCTACGCGACTGGGGCACCTGAGTAATTCAAACGAAAACGAGAAAATTGTACCCCTTCCTCTCTCCTAAAAAAAAAGTTTCAGAAGTTCCAGTGAAGCCAAGCCGTGTCGCCAGAGCTTCTGGGGTCAGGTAGCGCCACCCGCCCACCCGTCGGAGTGTTCCGAACTTCGGCGTTGCTTCCCTCAAAGCGCGTCCAATTACCTGACGGCGCCCTCCTGCTCTCGGCTATCTGCACACGCGCGCATCCTGCCGAAAGTTTCGTAATAACCCTTCTGCTATTGGTTGATTTTTCGCTAATTATTCTCATTTGTTTCACGCGGCGTGTTTGACGAACGCGCGCCGCACGGGGTAACCGGGAACCGCGCTGCAGACGCGATTCGATCAGCGGAGGTGGGGGCCGGTGCAGCTCGCGCTCTCCCTGTGATGTGGCTCGTTTTTATTGCGTGTTGCACAGGTGTATTACACAGGACACTGGATGCTCCTATCTGCGTGCTTGCTCGTCAAAAATCTCCTGTCTGATCAGAGACTGTGTGGCGGCTATGCGCTTTTGTGAGCCAGATATGTAAATTGCAGAACGTGAATTCAATGCAAGGGGCATTCAATGCGCTAATTACTCGTGGCGCACGTGGATGTAACACGCCTTGACGTGTGTTTGTGGATGCACTGAAATTATGAAACATACGAAATGTATTGCATTGACCTATTGTGATTCGATATTGCATGATGAGAACAATATTGTATCTCGCATGGTAATCGGAGCGCTTGGCACAGATGTTACAGTATCTTCAAAGTAAAACTGAAAATGTGGTGAATTACTCTCAAATACTTTCAATGTTGAAATAATAAATGTTGATTTTGTAATAAATTTGAAGATATTACAAATTTATTACATAAGAGAGTATTGTAGGAGCAATGAATTATTTAGAGAGAGATGGATTATATTTGTAAGGACCTCTCAGGGTTACTAGAGGTAAACCAGTAAATTTCTGGATTTTAATCCCAATATTAAATGTACAATATTTGGAATCAGTCATGCGTAGAATTATTAGCAATAATATTATAAATGTAGATAAAATGTTACTAGAAGAAAATGTACTGTTTAATTGTGAAGATGTAACAGTCAAATTCAGGGATATGTTTCACGGCACTAATATAGATCTACTACTAATATAGATCGGCCGCTAATATAGATCTAAATAAAATTAAATTTATCTGCATTTACCACTACAAGCGTACTGCAAGGATCAAACTTGACTATATCACTTCTTTAAAGGCTAGAGTTTTAGCCAGGATTCAGCAATACTTAATGTTTTTGAATGGGTATACATTCAAGAAACTCAAAATTCTATAGTTGACTGGAGATGGGGGAAATGTATTATTCCTCTTATACGTATACATAAAATGAAGTCGTTAAGGTATTAAATTATCTATTTAAGAAATTACATTAAATTCTTACAAGATTTCGCCAAATCGATGTTTCTTATTCATTCACTTGACAAGTAATGTACGATAAGAAGTATTTTCCTGTTGATTAATTCGATAAATAACGTCGTAGAGTGTAATTTATTAGAAAATATATTAACGTTTGTGTAGAATGTGGTACCTCCACGTCTTTACACTCCTGTAACACACAAATCAAGATATTCCAGCTAAACCTTAAATAGAGAAACGACTAGAAAACCGGTCGACCTGTATAACGCGCTGAATATATAGGACACGTCGCCCCCGTTTTCGCATGTTGTTGTTATTTCGCGCAGTAACTTCCATCTGAATCACTTGAGCGGAGCGTCGCGACAGCTCGTGGCTCCATTCGCTCGGTGTAACTGCGCTCGCATTCGGCGGGTGGCGGGGCGGGGCGCGGCGCGGCGCGGCGGGCGAGGCGTGGCGGGGCGTGGCGGGGCGGGGCGTGGCGGGGCGGGGCGGGGCGGGCACGGCACGGGGGGGGCGGGTGCGCGCTTGAACGCGCAGCACGTCGCTTCCTGGGAGACCGCGCTTTGCATTCCCTGACGGCGTGGCGACGGCGACGGTGGCGGTGCGGCGGCGGTGTGGAGGAACAGCGTGGCGCTGGGCGGGGCGGGGCGGAGCAGTTTCCTGTCGCCACTGAGGACGCTCGTGAGTGGGCAGGTGGCTGGGAGTGAGTAACAGGCGAAGAGGGCGGGGTAGCATGTAAATGTAGGCGGTAGAGTCTCTAGATACGGAGAAGTAGCGCATTCCATTGTTCCACCAATCCCACCATTTTATATCCAGTTGTCACTGGAATTGGAGTTGAGACTGGAATTGTGTGGTAATCTGTGTGTTGAGAACCATGAATCTATCTCAAACCAATATTAATATTCTTGAGAGTCTCCATAATAACATCAGTTGTTATCATTTCTGCCCAACTTCTGAATTCTACTTGACCGGTCTATCAGGTGAGATGATATTATATGGTGGTAATTGCTCAACTCTCTTTATCTAGGGACTCTAGTAGGCAGGCACAAGGTCGGGGCTGGGAAAAGGCAGAGTGAGTACTTGAGGTGAGAAAACGTAGGGCGAGAAGGAGCGAGAAGATGCTGGTTAGATGTCAGTGAGTGAGATAGCAGAAAGTGGAGTGGGAGAGGAAGCGAGTGAGTACGTGGAGAGAGTAAAGCAGGAAAGATTTGGAATGGACAAGACTCGATTCAGGGGTTCGAGAGTGGGAGATGGCAAACGGGAACAACTGAAGCTGAATTAGAAGCGGGAAGTACTCGATGTCTGATTATTTCGTGTTTCCGGACTTGCCAACTAATATGGGCAATATTCCCGTAGGCATAGTGCATGATTAATCTCTGAGGTGGCGGTGTTCTTTCCCAGCCCAATGGTGAGATCCCGCACCGACCTACACATCGGCTTGCAGGATTTTCCTCGTCCAGGTATCACGTTTGGAGAATGTCGTGAGGAAGTGGGGCGGGAGATAGATGTGAAGAAAGGAAGGTAGCCGGTAAATTGCGGACTGGTGGCGGAAGCGGGTTGAGAACGAAGTTGCAGGGGTGACGAGGCTGCAGGGGAAGGGGGGAGGTAAGCTGGGATTGAGGGTACCGCGGCAATACAAGAGCTACGCGCTGAAGGATACGACTGGAGAGAGCAGGGTAGTGACACGAAATACTTTACGAGAGAACCAAAGAGCTGAGTTCTTCGAGAGATGAAAGTTCAAGGAAATATTTGTGATCGGGGAAACTCGGCATTAGAATAGAACAGCATGACGTAATATTATTCATATTCCTAAAATTCAATGTAGCAGGAATTTGAGTGATTTTCAAAATGTCTACGTGTTCAAGTAAAGTTAGCATTCTCCTGTGAGTTTGGAAAATTGATTCTTCACATATTCGACAAATTACATGCGAGAAAAACAAATGTTTACCGCACGAACTTTATTTTATAGTTAGTTTCTGGCCTACGTACCACATTGAAAAACAAAATTCTTTTCCAATAATAATTTAATTGGATTTTTAAGTTCTTTGGAAAGGGTTACTTTATTTTTATGGTCTCAGTTTGTGTACAGATAAGAATTTCCAGGTTCTCCGAATTCTGTCATGGATTCTCGGAAGAGTTTATTACGAGAAATATACAACACATTAACTATACTAAATACTGAATGACATATCACTCGAACTTAAAACGGATTACAGCCTTTATTCCCATTTGACCCAATGCTACAATTCGAATTAGTATTTGTCAAAAGATTAATAGAGAATATAAAATATTCCCCTGTCCTTTTAATAAATTCGAGTGTTAATGAATCAATCACTGTGTATGCGTTTTCAGATGTTCATAAAAACTGAAAAGTAGAGATGAAAAAAAAGGTACGTAAATGTAAATAAGTCTTTTGATGCCAATTTGTTTTGATATGTTTGCTTGTTATTGGTACGATTAGTAAATATAAAAAAACGATCGTTTTTTAGATGCAAAGATTACTTTTGAAGAGTTGCATTTATTTTATACAATTTTACATGTGGTGGGGAGATAAATATTAGCGGACTTCGATTGCACGTTTCTTGTGTAATGGAAACAAAGAGGCGGACAGTGAGAGAAAGAAAGAGAAAGAGAGACAGGATGAAAGAAAAAAGAAAGCAAGCAAAGAACAAAAGTAATTGCTGCAACAGTACATACTTTCTCACATGATTTCTAATTTTCATAATTTTTTAAAATTCAGAGATATTAAGGAACATGAGATTTGTGCCATTCTTTTAAAGGTCCATTGTTCTATCCGTAGAAAAAGTAAAGAAAAAATTGCGGCGTTTTTTAATAAAATGTTTTTTTTATAAATTGCATTAACTTCATGCAGAAATTCCGCGAAAAGTACTCGTATTTTCAAAAAGTTGTATATTTTTAAAGATCTGACTTTCTAGGACACATTCCATTTTAAACAAAAATGTTTATCTTTAAATTTATAGTTTCGCCTTGATAAATTTTGCAATTTGTAAAAATTGCAAAAATACAGTTCGTCAGAAATAAGACTAGCGCCACTTTTTTTTACCGTCCTTTAGAAAAATGAGGAGAAAATTTAAGTGAAAAATTGGAGCCGTGTTTGATAAAATAATTGTTTTTTTTAAATTGCCTAAATTATCGTAAAATTACCTAAAACTACTCATATTTTCGAAAATTTGTACATCGACGTATTTCAATATCTATCCTTCAATGACAGATTTTAATAAGGAAAAAATCTCCGTCTTTAATATTTAAGTTGCAGGAAGACACCGAAAAAAATTTAACTTTTGCAATTTGCAAAAAATGAGTAATTTCAATGAAAGCGGGATCTGGGTCATTCTTTTAAGCGTCTCTTACACTCGTCCGAGGGTAATAAAATAATTGGAATAATTTTGAGAAAATTTTGAAAATGTAACGGAGACTTGAAATAAAGAATCCGCAAAATCAAAATATCCACATGAAGCTCTCATAACCATCGTTTCTTTAAATCGATCGATGAGTATCAAGTTGGGAAAAAATAGACTGAACTGTTTAGGCGCTACCTGTTGTCCACAGACAGGCAGACGGAACGGATAGACGGACAGATGTTTTGGTGTCAATCGATTTTTCAGTATCAAAACACTGGATTCCCAGAAGACATGGATTCCGTCTATACTTGTTGGAGAAAGTAATTTGCTATGTTTAAGAACAAGATTATCGACTTTGGCATTACCAGGACCCGACAATGAAAGTTTTTGTGACCTTTTCGCTGTTTCCCGGTGCACGATTACAATTCTTTCTTACGAATTAGGACGAGAAAGTAAAATGTTATCTAATTTCTTCTGAGACATGCTGAAGATTATTCCGAGTGTAGTAAGAGTACCTTCTTTTTAACATATATTTACGCTTGTTAATTGGTAATGACAGTGTGGCTTAACGACATTTGTGGTTTCTGACGTCCAAATTAGAATAAATTATCTCTCCATCTCTCGACTCCAATCATATTTTAAATATAGTATTGTATTGGTATTACAAATATAATAAATGTTCTCCTCACTTGATATTAGAAATTCAACACGAAATGGAATTGGTGTTTCAAATAAATGAATGCATAAATGTTGCTTTATATAAACCGCTTATCTGGCGACAAAGTAGGAATTTAAAACGCACTATTGAACACATCTATCAAGAGCATCCGTGGATAGCTTTTGTGAGTAAATGGCGTCTTTTATTTCTGTCCCTCAAAATAACTGCGATAATTACGATATTACTCATGCTATTCCTACCACAAATCAGGTCTCACGCACGGGGCCTTGACTCGTAAGGTACGACGACGACGTCTGTCCGCAACAAATGCCGAGCTTCTCCCGCAGTCATGCAGACGCAGCGTAATAGAGATGCCTCGAGTGTGGAAGTGAACTTCCTAATTGCGCGCGATTATATTCCAGACGCGGTTAAATCCCTCATTTTAGTTGAGCGGAGGCTCAGGAGCACGCGGACGGCGCGGCGGCGTTGGGAAGCCCGCAGCCTAAAATGTATTGCCCCGCCAGTGTTATTCGGTGCGCACTGTGGGCGAACTCCCTTCTAAAGGGACGATAATGCTCGTTCCTCAGACTTAACGAACTTGCCGACTTGCAGTTGGGAGTCTGCAATTGAATCATTGGGCCGAACTATGGTCTACGTAAGAATATTTGCGAATCATGTTTTTCGTCAAATAATAGTATATATATATATATATATATATATATATATATATATATATATAGAGAGAGAGAGAGAGAGAGAGAGAGAGAGGTAGATAAATATATCAGTGTTGTCAAGGTCGATGCCACGAGCGGGAGTCCGTGGCACGAGTGTCCCGACGAAATCGCCCCTCTAGGCAGTTCATTACCCTGCCACCAGAGACAACGCTATCCTTATTGTAAAACGGCGGGGTTACTAATCGTTTCCTTTCCCGACGCTAGTTGCGCAGAGAAGCTCGTGACATGCTATGGTGCCACGACGCGTGCCACTGCCACCAGTAGAAGACCTCGACACCACTGGTATATATAGTCTTGTGTAGCTTGTTCGTGTACGTATAGTATAAGATATGAAAACATTTTCATGGTCTCAGTTACCAGCCTATTAGTCAATTTCTAGAAAGGAAGTAACTTGTAGTGTGTTTGCTTAATATGAAAAGTTAATTATCTTAAAACAGATCGTTATTCGGCCCAACGCTTCAGTTGAATCTTCAATCAGAGCTTCTAGGTTCGAATCCCTGCGGTGGCACAATTTTCGACTCTTTCAAACGACCACAGACCGGATGAGAATTGTAGAAGACAGCTGCTCCGAAAAATTTTCGTGGATTATATCTGGCCAGTTCCAGGCAGATGCCGGGCCACTAACCTAAACAATAGGTCAAGGTTCATGAGCATTTCGATCTATTTCCCACTTTCAGTTGGCATGGTCTTCCACGCTTCGTCTTCGTGTGGGTTATTGATGGAGATAATATGTGCTGGAGATTCAAGAGGAAGGCTCAAGCTATGCGAGTCTGGAGACATACGTGTCTCGTTGGATAACTGAAGTAAAGAGTGGTTTAAAAATTTGGTACACATTTTATGATAAAATGATTACTGTTTTTCATTCATTTCACTTTCATTGTTTCTTCGTGTTCATTTAAGATTTTTTTCAGTTTAATACAATTATTTTGGGATTTTGTAAATTAATCAATAATATTTCCGCTTTATTTAAACGGCAATTGATAAGCGACAACGTAACTGTCGCAGATTTTGTGTTATATAAAAAAATATTTTATAAGATTTTGGGATAAAAAGTGAATTAGGTTTGGGATAAAAGTGAATTAGTGAACTAGGTTTTGAAGATGAATTGTATCATACATGAATTGTATCATATTTTCCTATTTTTCATTGTTCTAAGAGTTCTTCCTTTCAATTTGTTTCTTTTACTTATCTTCCTCGGTCTGCATAATGATCTGTGAATTTCCCAATATGCTACTTTTTCTTTGAAACGAAGAGTATCATGCATGAAGAAAATAATGATAAGAAGACCAATAATAAGAGTCAGAAGTAGGTAAGTTGCAATGCGATTTACAAGAACTACAGCGCCGTCACAAACCTTGGTTTCAATAAGGTTCCTTTTTAGACGCGCGCGAAGTCCAGCATTTTTCTTGTAGGAAAAGGATTTAATATTTCAAATTGCAGGAAATTAAACGTTATTTTGAATGAAAATGTAAGAGCTCTGTCCCCTTGGAATCACAATTTCACCCACCGTGCACAACTTCTGGCCTCTCCCCCGTCGTTACCTGCCTGAGCTGACAGTTCTCTGCTGTATGCTAATGCTGCTCCGCCGCCTCGTTTCGCCCGTTGGGGAGCGACGCGACGCGACGCGATGCGGCGCGACGCGGCGCGGCGTGGCGCGGGGCGGCGCGGCGGGGCTCTGCGAGGTAAGGCCCCCCTCGCCGTGGAGTTAAATTCTCGATAAACTAGAGAAAAAGGCACCGCATAATAAGCCTATTGTCTGCCTTCAGCCGTATTTCGCGGCGGGAGGTACATGACAGCGGGATGTCGGAACCAGGGACGGGGCGGATTGCCCGTAATTTCGTGCCCGAGAAGTTGAGAGCGAGTTTCTCTCGCGTTTCGTCTGGATCAGACCTGCGAGGCCTTTCTTCAACTTTGTAGTCCGCAAATGCCCGGTTGGGAATCGATGTCGTCGAATCCTCGTGTTGTCAGGACTTTCCTTCGATTTCTGGTGACCTCTTTCAAGAAACGAGGGAAATGAAATTTTGGTTAATTGGTGATTTATGTAAAGTTTTTTCCAGTCGATGCATTTTTAAATTTCTTCTTTAATGAGTTTCCATACAAGTGGTGGGTATTTTTCTTATTTTTTCTCTAAAAACTATTAGGTATTCACTTGAATTTTTACGAGGGCTGAATAAGACCCTGCATTTATTTTTTAACAGATCGTTACCTTATAGTTCCTCGCAGTCCATGGAAACCTTTACTTAGAGTGGGAAGCAGGTACAAAAAGAACAAATAATGTTGTTTTAGTGCTAATGTTTTACAAGAACACGCGGGAATACTGAAATGGTAACTTTTAAACATTGCCGGTTGTGCCAAAGGGATTTTACACCGTTTACAAGATTTTCAGCCAAAGAAGCTTATGGCAAATCATTAAACTAATTATATATGGTTGTAAATTAATTATAAATAATATTACATATTGTCTACAAAATATGTATTAGCAAAATAATTATTGTAACATGTGGGGGAATGAGTATTATTATTATTATTATTATTATTATTATTATTATTATTATTATTCCACTACATCACGACTAAAGATGGTATGAGTCGGCTGAATATAAAATCTACTCCAGGTTGCAACCAATACTACAAATACTACAAATACAAAATATTGTAGAATACTACAAATTCAAAATGAAGTTAAAAAAAATTCAAACACTAAATCGTAACGAAGTGAGAGGGAGCTTCAAATAAATGAACTCCCCGCCTGCCTATGCCCTAACCCTGTTAGTGTTAAATAATTAAAAATTCTGTAAAATCAATGGATTGAACAGACAGAAAATAAAGCTGTTAAAAAAAAGGTTGCAACCAGCTACCTAAGGAGTAGATCCAGGGATTGTCGGTGCCTCTACAATACTTTGCGCAAAATGTGGGCTGTTCCAAATAAAGCTATTTCTTGCACTTCCCAGTTCTTTGAATTACATGGGAGTTTAGACAAGTTCTTACTCAAATTTTGCGGAACAAATCCCAGAGCTCCGATAACTATTAGGACGACCTGTGCTTTTACACCCCACATTCGGCTGATCTTGATTTCCAAACTCTTGTATTTAAGACGTTTTTCTGCCTCCTTGGTAACCGTTTTGATCGCAAGGTACAGCAACATGGACAAGTAAACACGATTTCTTCTTCAAATCCCGGATGATTATATCCGGTTTGTTTGCTGCTATCGTGCGATCAGTTTGAATTTGTTGGTCGTACAATATCGTACACAATCCAACAGACGTCACCGGTTTCAGTGAGTGTTCGTACCACTTGGGGCATGTGTTCGGAACTTCGAGGGCGGTACAGATCTGCCAGTGGAGGTAGCTACACACCTTGTCGTGTCTTTTCAAGTATTCGGTCTTTGCTAGGATTGGACAAGCTGAGACAATATGATCAATGGTTTCTACGTGTTCCTGACAAATGCGGCATTTATCATCTTGGGAAATTTTGAGAACCGCTTTATCATAATGTCGTATTCTCAAGGCCTGATCTTGGGCAGCTATTCCAAGTGCTTCCGATTCTGGCTTCATTCTTCCCCTTTTAAGCCACATAAATGATTGATCTTTATTGATCTGCACCTTGTCCATTCGTTTCAAATATTGTCCATGGAGTGGTTTGTCTCTCCACGATTTCTTTAACATTTTTTGTGTCTCAAATTTCATGTTAAGTAGCATCAGAAGTTCAGTGTCTCTTTCATTCTGGGTGTCTTGCATAGTCTTGTTCGCAATGCTTCTTCCTACACTTACAATGCCTCTGTTTCCCATTCTTCGATGGGAAATGTCTCGCCTCATTAGTGGGTCATCTTGATGGCTGACTACATACTTTCCCATCCCAGTTATTGCATTGTGCCAGGAGGCTTCAATTTGTCTCAGGCCTCTTCCTCCTTCCTTACGTGACACATAAAGTCTATGTACATCAGCCCGGGGGTGGGCAACATGATGCATTGTAAGCAGTTTTCTGGTTTTTCGATCCATAATGCGAATTTCCAGATCAGTCCAGTCTACTAATCCGAAACTGTATTCGTCTAAAGGCACGCCAAACTACCTATTGCTGATATTTTATTCCTTGAGTTCAGAGCGGACTGCAGGACAAGTCTCACTCTTCTATAATACTCCTTGCGAATTCTCTCTTTAATTGTGTCGTTCGAGATGGTCTCACATTCTTCAATGCCCAGATATTTGTAAGTTTTACCTGGCTCAATATCTTGAATCACAGTGTTCGTATCAACTTCAATGTTCTCTGACGTTGTCATTTTGCCTCTTTAAGTTGACTTTTGCACACTTGTCAAGACCAAACTTCATGGAGATGTCATTGCTAAAATCATTGATGACAGACAGCATTTGGGAGAGATATGCTTCATTTTTTGCAAACACTTTTAGATCATCCATGTAAAATAAATGTGATACAGGCATTCCATCACCATGGAGCTTGTAACCAAAGTCAGTGTGCGACAGCTGTCTCGATAGAGGGATCAAACTAATGCAAAACAGCAGAGGGGATAGTGAATCTCCTTGAAAAATTCCCCTGTTAATCTGAATACTTCTTGTTTCTACTACTCCCTTTCCTCTGTGGGTTAGTAACCTAGTGCTCCACGACTTCATACTAGTCTTGCAAAACTCAACAAGTGTAGGATGTAATCGATAGATCTCCAGGGTCTTCAAAATCTAATCGTGTGATACACTGTCAAAGGCCTTCTGGTAGTCAATCAAAGCCATGCTAAAATTACGTTTTCAGTTTTTGACATGGTTATTATTATTATTATTATTATTATTATTATTATTATTACTATTTGAATTATTTAATAACCTGCATAAGGATATCCAACAACGTTATGTTAGGTTTGTAGTTTACTGAGTTACTCATTTCTTCTAGATGCAGGCATGCATGGCATGTGTGGGCGATATAGGGGGCGATGATCTGACAGGAGTGCCGGTTCTCATTAGCAGTAGAAAATGTAAAGTAAAGGAGTAATGAATACATATGTACGGCATATTGTCGACCTCCACAGCCGATATCGTTAATGTGGTAACGCTTAAATTTCTAGGTTCGAAGGATGACAGTTTAGAACCCCTTGGACATGATGTTTACTTGTGTATTGTAGCATGGTGTGGCACTTACCATGCATCACCTTTCTACCTTCCATTTCAGATAGAGATAACCTTCCCCTATCAATTGGCTTTCAGATAATGAAGAGAACTGGCTGAGTTGGGTCTATGGGCAACTTCAGGCCCTGAAAAGACGCAGGTTCCCACCCCGGTGACAGCACAAGGGCGCTCATGGATGGGTGGGACAAAAGTGGAAGGGCGATGGAAGGGCTTGTCCTGGGAAACTCTAAAGAACAGGAGGTGATGACTGCGTCAATTGAAAGTCCGAAAGATTAAAGCGACCTAATAAGAAACATACCCTGCGGTAGTTGAGAAACAATTTAACTGTCATATTGAATCAGTGGTAAGTTCCACTCGAAATTCTAAGAAATCGTGGACTTGTCAAATATTTGCGAATCTAAGAAAGTGCAGCCCATGATATAAGGAATTTGGAATCATATAAGGATAAATTGCCCAACAATTACGATCGGTTGGACCTAATTAAATGGTAAATTAGTCAGTCATTGCTTAACTGGCCGTCGGTTTGATGAAGTCTTCATTGTGAAATGTATAGAACGTAACGAAGTGATCATCCTTTCCCCACACATCAACTTGCGAATTCCGGTTGACCGACCCTTTGGCGGGTAGCCCCAATCCGACCAGTCACATTCGTTAACCCTCCGCAGAAAATCCCCAACGAAATTTCCGACCCTTCCCACCGAATACCTCAGATCGACGCCACATTTAATTACACGTCTCCATATACCACGTTCCACGCCCGTCAACTAAACATCTGCTAATTGGATCCCTAATTGAAGTTGTAAATTGAAAGTGAACCCATTTACGAGATATGACGCCTGGCGGGCAGTTTTAATCACGTAAATCAGAGCGGAGCGAGGCCGGGAGATTAATCGCCGGCGACGGCGAGAGGTCGCGCGCCCGCAAGACGACGACGCGGGGAGAGCGCCGGCAGAGCGCGCGCGGGTGTTGGCTCCAGACTCAGATTTATTATATGCGCTGCCCCCCCCCCCCCGCTCTCTCTCTCCGGGCTTTTCGACTTCTGCTAATTTACGGGTCTCCCGCGGCGTGGCATTCGCTGGCCCGCCACTGGTTCGAGGAACATTTATAAAATGGTGGCTCCGATAGGTAGTTAGGAAGTTGGAGCGAGTATGTAATATTTGCGCCCCACATAGCCACCAACCACACTCTGCTGATTTGCGCTTAGTTTGGTCCGGAGGGGTACGCTGTCTGTTGTATCAAATATATTGTAAATGCCTTAAGCGTGGAGATACTATTGTTTTCGTCTCGTAAGTTTGAGAGCTTTGATTATGTGAAGTTTAGTGTTAAGGTCGTGCTCGAACTTCTCAAAAACAAAACATTGGACATTTTGTGCGTGCATGCACTTTCATTAACAATGTAACGCATTACTCTGACTAAAATTGCCCTACTCTTTGAATTTGTGTGTATTTTATAAATATAATATTTTAGAACTAAAACTAAGCACACAATTTTACGCCAGCGGCATATCATTTCTTTACATAATTTTAGTTTTTGTCTTGAAAACCACTGTCTTTTAAAGTCATCATGTTTAGATGTGGTTCATTAGGTATAATCTTTTTTAATTAAAAAAATTGTATTCAATATTGAACCTATTCCCTTCACGGGTTTATTTTGACATCCACATGCTTGTTCGCGTAAAGGAACCAAGTGAGGCTGTGTCCTTGCTGTCCTTACTAATCTCGATCTACCTGATATTGCAAGATTTCCTGTGGGATCATATAGTTCTTACCATTTCATTTGTCAACAGACTTTCATTACCGGTTCCGAGAAAAATGTAACACACTTTTTGCGACACGCGATTGTTTCTAAGATGTTTCAGTTGTATTTCTCCTTTTGAGGGACGTTTTAGCGCTTTCAAACTGTGATGAATGAATGGAATACGTACACACATTTCCAAAATGAGTATCGCAGTGTCCATGTTCTCCTGAAATTATTCGGCTCTATGGAAATACACGAGATGACATTTCGGAAGACCAGAATAATACGCCAATGATGCCACGTCCGACGATGAGTAGAAAGTACCATTGAACTGGACATTATACAGTAGGGGAAGAGGAGAAAAGATTTCCTTCCTGGTGGTCCTTATCAATCTTTTTGATAATTCGAATTACTAGTTGAATAACGTTATAGGACGGTTTAAATTAACGTGACAATATTTAATTACATTTTAATACTGAAAAGTACCCAGTATCCTAAAAACAAATACTTTTTCATTAATCAATTGAATACTTCGGGGCAATAACATGCTAGGCCATAACATGCTATACGTAAGTTTCGAGAAAAAGGAGATTAAAGGTATAGACATTGGGATAAAGAAAATTAATTTATGAATTACATTGGCATCTTGCGGCGAATCTTTAAAATAAAAACCCAAATGTAGATACATCTATGGGGCATCGGAAAACACTAATATCTCTATTTCATCGGAAATATGACAGAGCATGTTATTGCCGCAAGGTCTTCAATTGATCCTCCCAAACGAAATAAAGTCGTTCAGTCTCGATAATCCATGTCAAAACAGCATTAACTCTTATCATCATGTCAGTCAAAATTTGATCGCTGTTAGTGTACTCCCTTATTCAAGATGGTATCTTCCTTAAAGAACACACAACTTATTAGCCGAAGTTCGCCGAGACGCCACCTACCTCCTCGCCGCGGGGAGCGTCTTCTCAGAATCGCTGGGGCTCCCCGGAGCGGAGCGGCGCTCGCGACCGGGCCCGAACTTCGCAGTCGACGGCGAAATCTCAGTGGAAGCGCGCGCCGGGCGCTGCTGCTGCAGTCCCGCGGGAGAGCGCAGCGGAGCGCAAGACGGGGACGGAGGCGGGGCCTAAGGTGCAAGGGGCGGGGCGGGAGGGACGGTGGCGCTGCAGGAGGATTTAACGAAGGTGAAGGGGAGAAAGGGATGAGGTAAGGTCAGGAGAAAACGAGCGGAGCGGGGAGAGTCGGGGAGTCGTAGACAAAGTCTGGATCGAGGGATAATGGAGGGGAATGCTGTAGGAGGCGCGGGAAAGCGGAAATGGAAATGGCGGGGTATCGCAAGAAAGGAGTGGATCATCAAGAGTGGAAAGGAGGGAAGAAGAAGTATCGCAAAGGAGGGAAGGAGAAGAAAGGAGAGTGTATCGCAAGAGTGGAGTGAGAACAGGTGGAAGGTTGAATTCTGGACGGGTGCGTAGGTACCGAGGCGGAAGGAGAAGAGCTGGTGACTGAGAACAGTAAGCGGGTTGGAGAAGGTGGGCGGAACCCGGAGTTTACGTTTGGAGCGGCGAGAGGGCGGAGCGGAGAGGGGCGGGGCGCAGAACGGGCTCGGAACTAAGTCGACCTGAGCGGGCCTTGAGACCGCGACGCGGTTCCGAGCAGACGGTTGCCACGTGCGTGGAATGGATTTGCATTAATTACAACTCGGTCGCTAAGCCGCCAGCGTCACCTTCCCTACCAAGCCTCCCCCTTTTGACGTCAGCCCTGCTGAGTGGTTCGAACTAGGCAAAATTTTATAAACTACCACGGGGTAGACATGGTAATTTGCAAACATATGACGTCGTCCTTCGACGGAAATTAAATTTGACCTATTTAGGACCAATCCTGGCTTCATGGTAAGTCGCGTTGAGGAAATGGGTTAAATTAATCGTTCCGGAGCAAATTGGAAGGTGGGATTGCGGAAGCGTCAAAATTGGATGACGCAGTTTTTAGTGAGAGGACCGTTGCCTTTTTTTTCGACGCATTCTTCCAGAGAGAGGTTCTTTTCGAATTTCATTTCTTTGAGGATAAACAAACTTCATTTCCGAGTTATTTACATAATCCTCTTTCCCATTCCGGCCGTCTGTAGATAGAACGTCGCATTGTTTGGACGGGGAGCTGGATGCGAGCCGCCTATTTGGACTCGGGGCAGCAATGCACACCTCTCACTCGACAGTAAGTGCAGGGCTTTCAGAGATATTTAAGAAGCATAGCAATTTTTCCTAATCAATACACGCTCAACATGAAAATGGAATTTGGAAACATTTACATGTAGTGAGGTAGCAGATAGTATTTATCATTATCCTAAAATCTTATTTCACTGGCTTAGAGAAACCAAAAATTTAGTTTTAAATACATTGTTGTAGGGTTATTAAGATTTTTATTTACGTAAACTTAATGTTATTCATTCAATAATATTAACGTGAATTTTTGTTTGTAGTTTATCATGCAAGTTGGGGTTATTATTGAATGTCAGTTGAAAATAAAATTAGTAGCATTTACATTCAGTAAGGAACGATATAAAAGTTTACGAAAAAATGGTAATTAATGTATTTATGTGCTCTTTACTTTTGATAATGTAACTCTTTCGGCATTGTGTTAAAAATTATACCTTCCCCAATAATGAACACTTTTTACTACTAAAATGCCTCCAATTACCAGGGATACGATATATTATAACAACTCTACCGTATTCAGGAGTTTGAATGCCCGAAGTGAATAGCGCCATCTAACTTTGCCTGGTCGGGAAGGACGTTGGCCGAGGCTCCCGTCTTCGAGGCACCTCTCACGAACGCGAAGGGGCATTATTGAATGTTGTGCTCTAGGGGCCGCCCGCTTTCTCGTTAACTCCACGTGACGCACCGGAGCGATGCATCACCATTATCGCCGTCGCTCTGATTTTACTGCGTCCTCCGCCTATTTACCTGCGGCGGCGACGTCGGCTGGCGCGGGCGCGGGCGCGGGCGCGGGCGCGGGGGGTCGCAGGGTGTCCCCGCGAGGGACCGCGTCGCGGCGCCCTCGGGCTTCGGCCGTCATCGGTGCCAATCCTCCGCCAATTTATGGCGCGCCAAGGCGCCCTGGAATGCCTCTCGCGTCCGCCCGCCCGCCCCCGCCCGTCCGTCCGCCCGCCCGCCCCCAGCACCGTCCACCCGCCCGCCCCCGCCCGCCCGCCCGCCCCCGCCCGCCCGCCCGCCCGCCCGCCCGCCCGCCCGTCCGCCTGCCCGCCCGCGCCCGCTCCCGCCCGTCCGCCTGCCGCCCGCGCCCGCCTCCCGCCCGTCCGCCCGCCCGTCCGCCCGCCTCCGCCACCCGCCCGCGTTCGCCCGTCCGCGACCGCTCGCCCGCGACCGCTCGCCCGCGACCGCTCGCCCGTCCTTCTGTCCGCCGCTGGCCCGTCCTGCTCTGCTCGCCGCTCGCGAACCCTTTGCTTTTCGTACTCCGCCCCTTACTCGGGCTGGCGTGGCCTGCTTGGCCTTCCCCGGCTCCGCGCCCGCGGGCTAGCCTTGGCCTGCCCCTCTCTCCTCATTCCTTGCTCTGTTCTCACGATACTTTGCTCTGAGCTTTTGTTTGGCTGTCGAACGGGAGGAGGAAGAGATGGATCACGAGATACAGCTGGTTGAGCAGAGAGAGAGAACACAGGCAGAGAGAAATAAAAGGGTAAATATTTGATTAGGAAGACAACGGAATGCATGACACAGAAGACAAACGGAATTTGACGGTGGAAGCGAGGAAAGCAGAGGAGAGTGAGGCAGAGGAGAGTGAGGCAGAGGAGAGTGGGGAGAACAAGGGGGCCAAAGAGTGATTAAATACTCTAAGCGGTGTGCGATATGTGAATTGGAAGTCCTTGAATATGTACAAGCACTAAGAGTGTTGAAAGATGAGGCGTATTATCAGGCACTACTCGGGAGTGTAACATCGTATGGAAGATAAAACGTTTCGTGCATGATAGGGGCGTCGAAACACAGGAAGCAACTCTCTGCTCCGACTCCCCTCTTCCGGCTCCTCCGAATTTCCCAGCGCCTCGTCGGTCCTCTCGAGTGCGAGCGCACGAAGGCGCCTCGTGTCCCCGCTCCGCCACGCCGCGCCACACCCCACCCCGCCACATCCGCCCCGCCACTCCCCGCCACGCCCCTCCCTACCCCCCTCCACGCCATGTTCCGACTACGTTCCGCCCCGCCATCCCCCTCCCCGACACATCCGCCCCGCTCTGACCCGCCACACCCCGCCACGTCATGATCCGACTCCGCTTCGCCCCGCCCCGCCCTGCCCCGCCCCCTCCGCTCCCTTTCCTGCTCCGCTCCGCGGCCGCTCCGTTCCGCGGCCCGCACCGGGCTGCTACGACCCTAACTAGATGCTCTCTGCCGTGTCCTCGCCTCGTGCTGCCTTTTCTCACCCTCTCCCTCTTCGTTACACTTCGCTTCGCTTCGCCTGACGGTGCCGACCCCCGACCGTCTCCTCCTCTCACCCTTCCCGCCGCCGTCCGTGGCCTGGGGCACCCGGAGGAGCTGTCGGGAACTCCGGAGATCGAACGTGCCCTTCTCGGCGCTCGGGCGGCGAGTGAGGAAAGCTCGGAGCTGGTGATATCCTTTATGATATTGAAGACGATGGTACAAAACAGTGCTGCTTCGTAGCTATAACATATAATCAAGTGGATTATTTGATTTAATTTAAGATTTTCATAAATGTATCAGTTTATTTTCATTTCTATACCAGCATTAATTGTATTCCGTATAAATTATAAAAGATACCGGGATACCGAAAAGATACCGATAAACAGAGGATACCGGGGCTGGTTGGCACCAGGTGGTAGTTTATATTTTGTTACGCAGATCCGGTTTAGTTTGAAACTCGATAATCAAACTACATTTATTTGGCTGCGTTAGAGTAATTTTTATATTCGTGTATGTTTTAACGTCTAACTTTTAGTCATTAAAAGTCATCAAGTCACTTGTGAGGTTGGTTGGCACAGACCTTGGAGTAGGTTGACACTAGCTCGTAGTAAACTACTTCCGAGAGAGTGGAGTAATAATTCGGAGTCAAATTAATAACTTCTCAAACGTTTTTACAAAAATAAATGCAAAACATTCATCACTGTTTTGGTTTTGCAGAACATCATTACATTAGTAACTGTAGCAGTCTTGCAAGATTCAGAATTATGAGTTTAATAGTCTTTAATTTGATTTAATCAGTATTTCATCTCTTTAATAAGAAATGTTTCTTGCCTTTTTTCAGTCGTTCAGTAGGTAATCTCATTTAATTGTTGCAGTTAAAAAGAACTAGCGGTAGACGATCATGGCAATGTTGTAGGTTTAAACCACAAATAAAACAAATAAATATTTAAAAACTAGTAGTGCTACAGAATGGCACAGACTTTCCCGAATTAGTTTTCTATTTCCTTGGATCACAGCTAGCTATTCGGAATTGCCACATACTCGTGCCAGCTGCCATCTATTGCCTCCAAAATACATTTTTTGACATTTTCTTAATTTTTCGGTTCCTAAGGCTAGAACGGGAAACATTAATTTTAGAATATTAAAGAACACTAAAACCTCGTCCTAAATGGCAATTTTCTTTGAAAATTTGGAGCCGTTGTTCAGAAAATGGCGTTTAAGCACTACAAAAAATGCAAAATTTCAAAGAAACTGTTTTAATTTTGAAAAATTTCATATGAAGTTATTTGCAACAGTACTTAAAACTTACAAATACAATAGTGTTTACAAATTGGTAGTAATGTGCATATTAAAGGTGTGAGAGATCTTTCAAAAAAATTACATTTGTAATTTTTGCGAAAAACAAAAAAATACCCCAAATTCAACTTTACGTCATATTAAAGAGTGAAATTAGCACTATCTGTTCGAAAAGCTTGAAGAAAAAAATTGGTGGAGTTCTCGAAAAAATTTATTTGAAATTATTTAAAGCACATGTACTCGTAAATATAATGTGAACAAAACACTACCAATTTAAATATTACCGACGTGAGAGACAAGTAAAAAAAATTACATTTTTGTAGTTTTGAAAAAACAAAATAATAGAGCAATATGGCGTTTATGTCATCTCATAGATTTTATTTACCATTATTCCTACCAAAAGTTTAAAGAAAAAATTTGGAGCCATTTTTGAGAAGATCTTGTAATTGTAATTGTCTCTTTTGTAATTTTTTAAAATTACAATTATTGAACATTACAATTACAATACATTACAAAAAATGTACATGGCCTTCATTAAATAGATCACTCCGGGGCATTTTATTCAATTTCCAAGGATATCTTATATTTAAATACAACTTGACTACTAATTTAGAATCATTTACTTGTATTCCAAGAAAAAAACAGTTTAAATTCGGCGCGACAACCTTATCTTTTCAAAATGAGCATGTAATTATTATTGTCATCAAAAGATAGGATAGAGTTCGCCTGTGAAGCTGTTCGGAAGCACTGGGCCGAGTGCTTCCAGCGTCTCATAGGGAAACGCTATGATCAGCAGATACGGAGGCGCGTGTGGTGGGCGTGCGTGGGCTCATTCGGTCGAGGTCGCCCTTAGAAATAATCGGTCAGTTGTATACAGCGTGACTCATAGCGCGCGTGTGGTGGGCCCAGCATGTGCTTATCGGTTCAGTAATAGTATAATTTATTTTTTCTTCGAGATCCTATTTTCTTGTGCTGCAAGAAGAAATGATTAGTTACTGAAAAGAGATTTCAGTTTCAATTTTCTTATTAATTACATATCAAAAACAAGATTCTGATAATACTGGTAATATATAGCAGAGCTATCGCTGACTTTTCTGCGAAGTAATTAACATTGTAGAGCAACTGAACTCAAGGTTCTGAAATTCTAAATCTCTGATTTTTTTAGAACTCACTAATTTCGAGAAAAATAACCAAGCGCCCTTTCCACAAGATGTCCTAGATCCGTTAATACAGAGCTATGGAACATTTTTCGATGTAGTCCCTTTGCGCTCAGAATTGAGTGTCCTGTACAGTGTGACTGATGGTATTAAGAAACGAAGTGCTAAAGAATTGTTGTGCTTTGTTCGGGAAAATAAACTGTAAAAAAGCATACTCAGAAGTGTTGAAACTGTGCGAAGTTATGATTATTCCGGCAACAATTGGATCCGTTAAACGCAACATTTTGACACATATACGTTTAAAAAAGATTTGGGAAATTTTACAATTCAAGACAGACTTACAAATTTTCAATGCATTCTGATAAATGAATTTTGAGTGTTGAAAATTCATTTATTAAAATACTGAGTAAAAAATCGTATCGTATCGTATCGCGCTAATGTTGTTCACATACACCCAAGAGATGGACGGACGGACAGACGGACAGATGGACGGACGGACAGAGGACAGATGGACGTTTTTCTTTAAAGAGGGATTCTTGATACACGATGGTGTTAGGTTTTTTTTTCTTAATTTAGCAACGGGATCCACTTTTTCGTTATCAGGGCCCGGCAATGATGTTTTTTCTACCGAAAATACGCTGTTTTTTCGCGCAGTATTACATAACTTTCCCTATTCTACGTATATTACTCCGTATAAACGTATGTATATGGAAAGTAATAAATTAATAACGCTTTATAAAACCAATCATAAACGGCTGATAACAATAATTTAGAGCCCTTTAATATCCAATAAGTATAATTCTTTTTATCGCAAGAGGAACGTCGGAACTATTTCCCCAGGAATGGATTCCTCGATACATCACCTAGTGCGCTGTTTCGGCCACTTCACGAAATGTATAGTTAGCCTCATATGTGTCACCAGCTCGTGTCATCGTTTAAAATGGTGTGTTTTGAAAATACGTGTTTTTGCTTTCGAAAACGTCAGAAATTATGTGAAATTTTATTTCATCAAAATGGTAAGTAATAGAACAATGACACCAGTAATGGCCAGTGCACTTCTCCGTGGATATTTTACGTTTTTATAATTTTTTTTTCTATATCTTCTAAACTACGAGAGCAAGTCAATAAATAAGTCGCAAAACGGAATTGAAGTAAAAATAATCAATGGTAACTTTCTGACATTTATTAGTATTTACTTATTATATTTATTTATATATTATTATTATTCTGACATTTATTATTATTTATATTATTTATTCACTTTTCCACACAATCACCCTGTACATTCAGGCACTTATCCCATCTCATTAGAAGACCTTGAAAAGCCAGCAAAGAAGTCCTTTGGTTTGCTGTCGCAGCCAACCTATTGTCTAGGGTAGCAAGTTTCTTTTACTTTCTTTCACTTTTAGGATCGTTATTTTCCTTTTCTTACTTATTCCTTTCCTACTTACTCCAGATCTCGCATTCTGAACCCTATATTAACGTCAATGCTTCACGGAGCGCGGCGGCGAGCGGAAATCTTATGGAGGCCAGAGTTAGTTGGTTGTTTCTTAAAAGAACCCGTTGACGGCGCTGCAGGCAAAGAGCTAGCAGAAGTTTGTGTCTGATAAGTAGGAAATTGCTACGCAATGCATCGCCACCTTTCTCATATTGCCGTACATCTGGAGAGTCCTTTCTCGCCTTTACAGTCGCCAGTCTTCAACGACTCTATCGACTTTATTGCCAGCGCCGCTTTTAAATAGAGTCACTATCCTTGTTACGGCTGCCGTCATTAACGATATCATTACTCTCATTCAATCTCCAAGGGTTTGACTGCCTCTGATTAGAATATCCATGACAGCATCTTGGAGAAGTCCTTTTTGTAACTCCTTCAGTATCACAAATCATCATCATTACTTCTTGGTATCAGCACCGTACCCGCCGATCGTTCATCGCCGCTAGCGTCTCCGCAACCATTGCTTTCGTGTGAGACCCGAACACTGCAGTTGCAGAAAGGCGAGTTAGAGCTGCCGCTGTCTCCGCTTAGAGATATCCGGCGCGTCATGCTCTCCCACCGCGGCCGACGCCATTTTGTTCCCGCTGACGCCGCTGCTCGCCTTTGTTTGTTTGTTTTGTTCACTCTCTCGACGACCAGTGATCGCGAGCAGCCGCGCCTCGCCCCAGCTGTTGACGGGGATCGACACAACCTCTCTCCTACGCGCCGTTCCAGAATTTGACTCGTCCTCGTGGATTATCGTGTTTGTTTTTGATGTTTCCCACTCAAGCGCTACAGTTGTAATGCCAACTGCCTCCATGAGAAGAATAACCCTGTCGACAAGGCCCCTTGTTGTTGTGTGTGTCGGGTTTTGGGCTGTGTTTAATTATCTCCTGTAAAAGAGCACGTTTAGTTCTGTGAGCTTTCTGCAGTCATGTAATTCACTTTTCCAATAATATCGTATTATTATCTGTGTAAATATTTAGACACACTTTAATATGCATTCGTCAGTATTTTGTCAGCATTCTTCATTTTTTTTCTCTAAAAGCCTGAGAGAAGTTTTTGT